>JALAZF010000280.1:7445000-7987500 GCA_022829125.1 Lathyrus tuberosus
TTGGTGTTGTCCTCCTAGTAGTAGGACCCACTGCATTCTGTGATGCACTCAATCTGGTGGTGGGTCTTTTTGAAAGTTGTGCTGGTCTCTTAAAAGGCAACTTGTGCCTAGCTTGTGTTGCAGGCTTCTTGGTAGTAGTCTGAAAAAGCTGAGTTGGTTGAGTTGTTTTGCTTGTCTGAGTTGGTTGAGTTGACTGAGTTGTTTTGTTCTGAGTTGGTTACTTGACTGAGTTTGTTGCATGACTTGTATATGTTGCCAGATTTGCTTCAGATGCTTGCTGGGTTAGCTGAGTAGTATGAGTTGCTTGCTGGGTGGCCTGTGTTGACTGTTGTGGTGGCTGAGCCATCTTACAAGTTGATTTGTTGTGGGCAATCTGTCTGCACCTAGTGCACCTCACAATCATACCAGTTTTCTTATTTTCCTGTCAGAACCATCAATCTCACCCTGTTCCCTATTCCTCTTCATCTTTGGTCTCCCAGGCATTTTCTTGAATTTGGGAGGCTGCACATCAGGGTATTCAGTTCTCACCCATAGATTTGTACCATTTAGAGGGTAAATGATTGGTTCACACACTCTAATGTACCTAGCCTTCTTGTAATAGTCTGGAACAAACTGGTCAATATCAAGACCTCTACTCTTAATTGAGGAAATGACATGGACACATGGGAGACCTGTCAGGTCCCACTTTCTGCAAGAACAACAATGTTCCTTCAAGTTGACAAAGAACATGTCTCCCAGATTCTCAATATGCTTCACCTCAAAAATATGTTCAGATGACATCCTATAAAAACACAACAGTAAGTCTATATCCTATCAAAAGAATTTCATACTACAAAAACACAACAGTCAGTCTATATCCTATCAAAAGAAAATCATATTACCTTACAATCCATAAATTTGTGAAACTGCTGGTTTTCTCGACCTTCTTCTTAATGTTTGGCAAGACTTCATCATCACCTAAGTTAGAGAACTTTAGCCTATTTTCCGCCCATTTTTCCATTATGTATCCCCTTATCTCCTCTAACATTGTAACCAAAGGTTTTGACCTTGCTTCCACAATTACACTGTTGAAAGCTTCTGACATATTATTCAAGACAATATCAGACTTTGTTGTGGTTCTGAA
This sequence comes from Lathyrus tuberosus, assembly GCA_022829125.1. Taxonomy (NCBI): domain Eukaryota; kingdom Viridiplantae; phylum Streptophyta; class Magnoliopsida; order Fabales; family Fabaceae; genus Lathyrus; species Lathyrus tuberosus. The sequence goes on from JALAZF010000280.1 coordinate 7,446,124, forward strand.
ATAGGACTTGCTCCAAAATCGTGGTGGAGTTTGCATCATGTGTTTGCAGGCCTCTTCAATTATCCTCCTCATGCCTCTCATCTCTCTTTCCCAGGCCTGTGGATAAGTAGCTCTGGCTGCCTTCCAAATGATTTCTTTCAACACTTTTCCTGGAAATTTCTTTCTGAAATTGTTGTACAGGTGTCTCACACAGAACCTCTGTTCAACACTTGGTAACAATTCATCCATAGCTGGGAGAAGACCCTGCAAATGCATATAAATTCAGGATTAAATTCTAAATAAAAAAAAACATTCAAACTTAAATAAAGGCAATAAATCTAGGGGTACCTTTTGCTGATCAGAAATGAAAGTGTAGGTCCTACACTCTTCTCTTCCACCCAGATCATCAATGAGGAGCTTTAAAAACCAAGTCAAGGATTCTCTATTTTCCCCTTCCACCACAGCAAAGGCAAAAGGCATCATTTGATCACTGGGATCTGTTCCTTTTGCAGATAAAATCTGGCCACCACATAGACCCTTTAAAAAACAGCCATCAAGGCCAATTATTGGTCTACACATCTTGAAGCTCTTCTTGCAAGCATCATAACAAACATATAATCTCTTGAAATAAGGTCTTGCATCCTCACTTCCCTCTTGAACTGGTGTGACATGTATCTTAACAGTTGACCCAGGATTTGTCCTCAAAATTTCATGACAATAGTAATAAATCCTAGTGTAGTCTCCTAAATAAGATCCATCTACCATGTCCCTGGCTGCAAATCTAGCCCTAATAGCCTTGGTCTTGTTAACACCTACATTCCATTTCTTGAGGGCTTTCTCCTTAATATCCTTTAGCTTAAGCTTAGGATTGTTTTTCAATGTATTTTACAATCTTTTGCTTAACCATTTTGTGTTCATCATCTTAACATTATACTCTCTAGCACAGTTATGTGTGTCAACTAGTTTCCTAAGCTGCCAAGTATCCTCATCAGGAAGTTTTCCATATGCCTCCCATTGACATCCAGGCTTACATACCACCTTCACTCTTATGTTATCATTTTTTAGAAACTTCAAACCTCTCCCATTCTGCACAGCATATGTTTGAATGGCTTCTTTAAAATCAGTTTTGGTATTGAAATAGGTTCCCAACTCCCATTTATAGTTTTGCATGTCTTTCATTGCCTTGAAGATTTGATGTTTCCTCTTCCTTGGTTCTTCTTCATCCTCAGTGTCACCTCCACTTTTCAACTCTTCACTATCATACACATCTCCATTCTCCTCTCCACTATCTGCACCCCCTTTCCTTTTCTTCAATTTACTTGTTCCTTCATGTTTCTCATCATATTCCACCATTTTGGCAACATGTTCTTCCTCATAATGCAGACTAGCATCAGAATCACTAAAATCTAGCTCCAAGGCACTATCATAGTTATAGGATGAATCCTCACTGTCATCAGATGAAGTATCATTCCCATCATGCACCTGACCATGAATCCCATCACCATTCTCACCATCCAAGACACCCTCATCAGAATTCATATTCTCACCATCCAAGACACCCTCATCAGTAGTCACACCCTCACCAATATGCACTCCCTCACCAGCCTTGACACCCTCATCAGTAGTCACTCCCTCACCAGCACTACACTCAACAGGATTGACACACTCAACATAAGTGTTTACATCCTTAAGTACTTGTTCAACAAGTTCAACAACAATATCATATTGTTCTTCATTCACAACATCCAAAGGTTCTTCATTTAATATATCCTCCTCCATGTTAATAGGTTCTTCATTTAATGTGTCACCCTCATCAACATACTCAGGTTGGGATAATGGGTGTTCAATGTATATGTCAACCTTGAGGTGTACCCTACATAGGTCAGCTATGTCTAACGCACCTCTATCATCAGTAAGCACATTAATCCCAAATGTAGGATCCCTGTAGTAGATGTTGTCTACCTCGCTATACCCTATATCTTTCAAAACACCTATCAACTCAAAATACGACCACCTATCGACATCTACCTTTAATTCGTTACATTTACCCCCCCCCCCCCCCCCCACGTAGTTCGTTTTATCAGAATCCATAAATTTCCCACTATGATGAATGTTGAGGGTAATCATTTCTTCCATTTCAACCTAATATCATAAACAAGCAGAAACTTCACAAAAAGAACATTGAAATAACCCCAATTTCAACACACAAACCCTAGATTACCGAAAACTATTGTTCTATCAAGACACAAACCCTAGAATACTGAAAACGTAAATTCTACGAAAGGAACATAGATACTGACCAGGATAATACTTCGTCTTCAATCGTATGTCTTGGAAACGTAATATTCGTCTTCGTCTTCACACGCGATCTTCTTCTTCGTCTGGCTGTGTTAGGGTTACAGAAATGGAAGAGAAACTGAACAAATGACTTGATGAAAAAAAAAGTGGGAAATGATATCACCTATAACCACCGTGCCACATCCCCATTCAGAAACGTACACTTCAGCACACCCATGCCATGTCATCAAGATTTTAATTAAAATTTTAACTTTTCTAACGGCGAGGACAAACGTGGATCTATTTAAAATCGTATGAGACCAATTTGGAACTTTTAAAAGCTAGAGGACTTATTTGGACCTACCCCTATAGCTAGAGGACCAAAAAGGGTATTAAGCCATATATAGATAGATAGATAGATAAATAGATAGATAGACAGACACATAGACAAACATGTCCATACTCAAAGGCCAATTAAAATAATAATGTTTTTATTAAACTCTACTCATTTTTTAATAAAAAATTCAAATAAAAATAAAATTTAAATACAAATAAAAAAATAAAACTAACTATGACCATAACTATTTTTGTTGGTTTTCAACATCAGTATTTGATCTATTGGATCGTTTAATCTACCTCACAGAATCAATTCTAACATCAAATGGTTTTGACTCTTTTTACATCTATTAAAATCAGAAGTAAATTGCTGAAGATCGGACCGTGATTCTCCCTCCCGAGTTCAGCTTCGATCAAAACTAAAACCAAGTAACTATAGTAAGTATAGATACGGTGACTATTTTTGAACACATGTTGAAGTGAGGGACACGACACCACATTGAATACGCAAACTCAAATACCAAACAATCTTTCCATTTTTGCATTCTTCATTCACATTGCAACCACTTCTCAGATCAGATCTAGAAAAATCTTCACCCTCAAATCTCCTTTTCACTAAACCCTTACACTAGGTAATAATCAACCCTTTGATTCATTTTTTTCCTTTTTAATGTTTGGTGTGTTCTTTCTTTTTTTTAAATGTTTGTTATGATTTCATTTTCGGTCTCATCATGATGTTGTTCAACTACACTTTCCGTGAGTTTGAAGGCTTAATCAATTTACGTTTTCTATCAAATTAATTAGCGTTTGGTAGGAAAAGTTTCGTTTTTTAAAAGTTTTTTTAATTTTTTTTTCTCTCTATATATAATGATTCTCTGATCAGTGATCACAATCATAATTGGGATTAAGGGTTTGGGATTGGTCTTTGGTTAGGTTTCAATTTCAAGTTTTGTTCTGTATCTATTAGATTTGAAGGTGTGTGGTTTTGTTTATGACATTTTGGTAACTAACTAGTTAGTGTATGTAGTGTATGTATGTATGTGTGTGAGATTTGATTATTTTTGTAAATTTGTTCAGGTGTTGAATTTTGAAGGTTTTGAGAATGGCAACAAACTCTTCTAATGGAGATCCCCAGTTGACAACAAAGCAACCTCCCCAGCCGTCTCCGCTGCGTTTTTCCAAATTCTTTCAGGTGAATCATTTTATGCAAATTCGTTTATTTTACTGTTGTTGCTTTGTGCATTGTTTTATTTTGACACTGATAATGTTGAATTTGATTCTGAAATGTAAAGCTTAAATTGTTCATCAGCAAATTACTTATTTGTGCTTGTGACTTGTGAGGTTTCTATTTTTTGCTTTTTAAGAATGAGTCTATAGTTTTTTTCATGAGTCTATTGGTATGTAATCATTGCCCAATAACATCATATTATCTCACAAATTGAGAAGTTTGTGATTGTAAGACCAATGTTGTGACTTGTGACCATGACCATTCATTATATTTGTTCTTTTTTATTCATGGATTCTCTTAATCGTGGCTTTTTTTTATGTCATTCTTACCAGTCCAATATGAGAATTTTGGTCACTGGAGGAGCTGGTTTTATTGGTTCTCACCTAGTTGACAAATTGATGGAAAATGAAAAAAATGAGGTTTGCACGGCTTTTTTCTTCCAGTATATTAGTGTTACAGTTTACCAGTCTATCAATGTTTTGGTATATCAGTAACACTATGTTTTTCTGCTCAGGTTATTGTAGTTGATAACTACTTCACTGGATCTAAAGACAACCTTAAAAAATGGATTGATCATCCTAGATTTGAGCTAATTCGTCACGGTATAATTTCATCTTTTTTCTATCGCAATCATCTTCAGCCTGACTATTTTGTATATAAGATGAAAATTGAAATTGACGTTAAGATTTGTGTCCTATGGTTGTCCATTATATTGTATTTGGGGTGTTTAATTTAGCTTGTTAGTGTTCATTAAAATTATGGAGCTGCAACAGACCCATTCATTTCATTTTTTTTTTTCCTGAGTAGACGTGACAGAACAACTGTTGGTTGAGGTTGATCGGATCTACCATCTTGCATGCCCTGCTTCTCCGATTTTCTACAAATACAATCCTGTAAAGGTAGGGGGTTATTATAGTATGCATACACGATCATGTGAACTATCTAAAATGCTTATTGCTTCCATTCTACTACATTTACGAAGCCCCTTCTTTGTCTCCCTCCTTAAATATATATGTACAAATTTATCATCAGCATTATCATGTCCAGTAATTCAGATTGTGAACATTTGTTAATTGATATATCGATCTAGTGAACCTTAAAAATCATCCAACATTTAAAGGAATAACTTTACAGACAATAAAGACAAATGTAATTGGAACACTGAACATGCTCGGCCTTGCAAAGCGAGTTGGAGCAAGGTTAGGAAGTTTTTTTCTGTTCTTTTTTTTTTTTTCCTTTTTGAATCTTTTGTTGTCAATCAAACTGCTAGGTGTCGGTTGATTTTACGAAATTGTAATTTTCTCAGGATTTTGCTTACATCTACTTCAGAAGTATATGGAGACCCTCTAGTGCATCCACAGCCTGAAAGCTATTGGGGAAATGTCAATCCTATTGGTACATACTTATTTTCAATGGCATGCCAAACTGGATAATCTAATTTGACGTTTTTTTTTCTTTCTATTAACTGATTAAGTGGATTTTCATTATCATTTAATTTTTATACTTCAAAGCAGTATGCCATTTTCAAAAACATTTTTAATGAACAAACCATTTTTTCAACTACATACAAAGCTAAACATTTGAACTTCTTGTTGAATTATACTTTTATAAGGCCCACGGCATCCGTATATCTCCAAACTGTAGCAAAGAACATTCATTTTTTTTAATATATGTCGTTTCTTCAAGTTTTAGCATCTTGAATCTTGATGACTGAGGTTGACTCGTCACTCACTTGCTTTACTTTGGGTTATTTTATACTTTAACAAATTCCGTAAAGCAAAAGAATATGTTTCGCTGATACCTACGGCCTTGAAGATTTTGTGTAATATGAAGAATTTTTCATAACAGGAGTTCGGAGTTGCTATGATGAGGGTAAGCGTGTGGCAGAAACTTTGATGTTTGATTATCATAGGCAGCATGGAATAGGTAATGTCATGGTTTCTTCACCAAACAAGTAACCCATCATTGATGGAGTATATTTACAGTTCATTTTTTCATCTTCTGTTAACTAAATATTTCCATATTTTCACAGAAATTCGTATTGCTAGAATCTTCAACACATATGGTCCACGCATGAATATCGACGATGGACGTGTCGTCAGCAACTTTATTGCTCAAGCAATTCGGTAAGCTCTTAAATGATGATATTTGAATATCTTGATTTTGCGTACTAGTCACTAGTTCTTTTTGCACCATTTTGAAACTGAATTCTTAACTGTTGCTTCTCATGTAATCTTGTGTGTTGCAGCGGCGAACCCCTAACTGTCCAACTTCCAGGAACACAAACTCGCAGTTTCTGCTATGTCTCTGACATGGTATATCTGAACTGTTACTCCCCATGTCTTGTTTCCTTGATTTTCATATCAGTACTAATCTGTGATTATTATATGTTTGATATCTATTAGGTTGATGGCCTTATTCGTCTCATGGAAGGAGAAAACACCGGTCCAATCAACATTGGGAACCCAGGTAACTTTACAAACCAGTAATGCCGATGTAAACTGTGCACTGATTCTTCTGTTGTTCTAATTTGAATTGATTATACCTTATTCTTTCAGGCGAGTTTACCATGACTGAGCTTGCTGTGAATGTGAAGGAGGTCAGTTACGAACCGCGTTTTAATTCTTTTGAATGTCACATACCTTTTTTTTGTCTAATTGCCTAATGACTGGAATTTCACTCCTTAAAAGTGAATTGCGGATTTGAACCCGCTGTCTCTGCACAACTACCAATACCAATTGAGTATTGAGAATTTAGGGAAACAATTGAAGTTAGTTAATGGTTTGTACATGGTTTTGCAGCTTATTAATCCTGATGTGGAGATAAAGATGGTGGAGAACACTCCAGACGATCCTCGACAAAGAAAACCAGACATAACAAAAGCAAAGGAATTGCTTGGATGGGAACCAAAGGTCAAGTTGCGAGACGGCCTTCCTCTTATGGAAGAGGATTTCCGTCTGAGGCTCGGGGTTTCCAAAAAGAACTAAGTGTTGCCCTTTTACTTCATATGTCATGATGGATACTTTGATAATACTTGGAATGAGTTTGTTGCTGTTAGATATTTCACATTAAGCATTATGGTGAGGAATGTTGGAGGTTGCTTGAAATTTTTGTTGCATCTTTTTTACTCTCTACCCTTTTCATTTTCCTTTTCATGTCTTGGCTGAGAGCAAAGGATAAAAAATGTGTAGGACCAGGAAGGGCCAATTGGTTATATTCTGTAATAGACACAATGTGATTGCTTTTTTCTTTTCTCTTATTGGAAATGTATAATTGGAAAAAAATTTCTTACAGATTAAGAAAATTTCTCTTGTTGGAAATGTTGGAGTCAAATTTATCATTCAATCTGTTACAAAATAAGTAAATAGACCAGTTCTTTAAGAAAATTCTGTAAATGAAAAAAAAAATCAAATTTATCATTCAATTTGTTCCAAAATAAGTAAGTAGACCAGTTCATTAAGAAAATTCTATAAATGAAAAAAAAAAACAGTTTTTTTTTGCTTGTGTACTAACTCTATTATTTTATATAAGAGATAATTCATTTTTTAGGTTTCTTTATATAAAAGACAATTTATTTTTTGGTCAATTTATAAATTAGATACATTGATTATTTATTCAATAAATCTAAAAAATGAATTGTCTCTTATATAAAGGAACGAAGTCTCTTATATAAAAGAACGAAGGTAGTATTATTTTACAAGAAATATATTTTTCTTAAACAATTATTGATTTACAAAATAATATTAATTAAATGATATGATAAAAAAAAATTAATATTATATTTAATTAAAAATGATTGGTCATGGAAAGTTCAAACTATTGAAAAAATTTTAAGAGAATTTTTTATCCCACCCCTTGGCCTTCTTAAGCAACATATACTCTGCCTAAAATACCTCTTTGATTTTAGAGATGTATCTCCGGAAGCATATTTTTTCAATTTTTTTTAATTAATTCCGTAGATGCATCTACGGAATATTTCCGTATGCGTATTTACGGAAGAAAACCAGATACAAAATACCAGAAAATCAACATTGCAACGATAAAATCAGCATTCATAAAATAAAATCGGCGTTACATTACATTGATGATTTCGACAGAAATTTAAATACTAAATTTTAATAGCCCGGTGGACGCTTGCGCATCTCTAAGATGTCATCGTCCGTTCTTCGGACCGTCGCCTCCAACTCGAGCGCATTTTTCTCTTCGAAACCGAAATACGTTCACCACACCGCCCTAACATTGTCTTGATTCTTAAGCTCAAACTTACTGTAAACAACGTTTCCTTCGTTGTCAACTGAAGGTGAACGATACTCAAGCTTCACAACCTTTCGTTTGTCATTGTAAGGTAGGCGATATTGGGTCTCGTCTATGATATCGGCGAGGGGGAAGGGGGGTGAGATCCATGAGCTTGAACATCCTCCCGGGTGTTTTGCCGTCGAAAAAAGAGACACTTGTGACATACCAACGAATCCTGATTTCACATAATTGAGACATTTTTGTATTTGTGTGAAAGATAACAAATGAAACCCCAAATTTATAGAAAACCTAGGTGAATATTGACTAACAATTTTCTGTCAAACTTTTTTTCGGAGTTATATCCACGAAACGGCCCCATAATTATTGGTTCCGGAGGTGTATCTTCGGAACTTTCCCTGAATTCAAAACGAATCAAAACAAGTGTCGCCGGCTAAATCTATTGGTGGTACCCCTTTGGACTTTTCCGCATTCGATTCCTTTTCAATGTTGTTCAATCTTTCGAATTCGTGCATCCTTTCAACAAAATGATCCGGCCACGTCTCGACATTTGCGGTTGAATGAGTCACTCATTCCGGTGATGTAGGTGGTATGGGGCATCCCCGTTTCAAGTAAACTTTTATAAAATGTCTTGATTTTGCAAGCCATCCAATGCACATGATGCGATCATTTGGATTTTGAGGTGGTGCGGTGCTGAGTGAAAAAAAGCTTTCCGAAAACTCGTATCGCGTCAAGTCAATGCACACCCTATCATATGCACATCCAATAAGATGACCCATATCAGGAAAGGTCATCCATTTCGACACCGGTGTCGGACCACTCAAGCAAGGAACAAGAGATTCATAAATCGCATCGAATTTTTCTTTCTTTTGACACAACCGCGTGTACGATTCTTTATGCGTCTTCAACTCTTGGATTAGTTGATGACGGACAAGCGCATGATTATCCTCTCATTTACCAAGCAAAGCCGAAACGACTCGGTAACCGCAATTACCATCCCCTTCAACATTGACGATACGGTACTCAACATGTAAACCACAAATAACACAAAATTTCCACTTTTTGGTACTTAACATGTAACCACGAATCTTAAAAGGACATTCACGTTTTCTACTACTGGTGTCGTCTCTTTTAAACTTCCGTAGAGGAGTCTGATATTTCCCACTTCTTTCGCACAACAAAGTTACAAAAGCGTTTCTTTTTTCCGAACCATTATCCAATCTTCCTATAACCACACCAAAACCAAGTCTAGTTGCAGTCCTACGAATCCATGTGAGCATGCTATCACGATCATCAAACTCTTGCTTGTTATTAAAGTCAACGCCGACATCTACCGACTTTACGACAACCCCTTGAACATTCGGAGAAATGTCGTTTGTAGAAACTAATTCTTTTGAGATATTATCAGGGTGCACCATATCTATTTGTAAACAATAAAAAAAACAAAAATTACAAATCTGCTGTAAAAAAAAAGGTCATAGACACGTTTCGGAGATGTACATCTGGAAGTGTTCATCTTTAACACGTTCCGGAGGTACAGCTCCGAAAGCAACGTTACTTTTTTTCTTTCAAAAGTTTGGTGATTAATGTGAGCAATGTAGTGGACAAAGTGCAATCTTTACCTGAAATTCGATCTTCTCTTGCTCCCTTTGATTTGTTGCACGAAAAAGTTGGAGTTTTGGAGTGAAAAATGATATTGAGAATGTAAGGTTTTTTAGGTTGGTGAAGGTGAGTGTGGAAGAAGAAAACACAACAATGGGGGAATGATCATGCAGGTTTCAAATATAGCAGAAACTTTAGGAGCTGTATCTACGGAACAATCTGGCGCTTAGACGTTCCGGAGGTGCATCTACGGAAGTTTCCCTGAACTGAATTATTTTGAAGTTTTCCCAGCGTTTACCAGTTTAAAATTATTCCGTAGATGTAGCTCCGAAAAAAAACAAATTTTGGCAAAAAAAAGGTGCGTCCGGATATGTATCTCCGGAAGCAGGGGTATAAAAGAAAATGTGCTAGGTGCCTAAGAGTATCAAGGAGTGGATTAAAAAATTCTCAATTTTATTAATTGTCCACCAAATAGATGATGAACCACACATTGGATTTCTTAATACACCTTATATGTTTTTTTTTACATTAGACATCATGTGAAAATAAAAAAATACCCTAAAATAGATGATGAACCACACATTCCAATACACATATTTCATTCGTTTTTGAATCACACCTTAATTTTATGAATAAATTTATTTCGGAAATACATCTATAAAAATTTTTGAAAATATATTTTTGAAACAAAAGAAAAAACATAAAAATGTAATTACATATATTGGGTACCTATTTCATACACATTCTTTTGTTTAACTTTTTACTTCCTGTGCTAGTCTTGCATTACTTGACGAAGGAAGACAGGCCAATGCTTTTATAATTAAACATGCTTTCATTTAGATTTGTCTGTGGGCAATGCCTTGATTACTATGTACTGTAAATGTGGTGAAATTGTCAACTCTTAGTTAGCCTTTAGACAAATTTCTCATCCAGACATTGTTTCATGAAGACCCAATATGAAGTGTTATAAAAGAATGTGCATGAAATAGGTATCTAATATATGTAATTGCATTTTTATATTTTTTTAGGATCTGAAATATGTTTTTGAAATTTTTTGCAGAGATGTATTTTTAGAATAAATTAATTTATAAAATTGGGGTGTAACTAAAAAACAAATAAAATATGTTTATTGAGAGTGCATGTGTTTGAAGATGCATCTCAAAAAATTAGAAGTATTTTTGAATCTTCGTGTGATGTCTAAGAAATATATAGAAATGCATTAAAAAATTTCTTATTTTAGATTCGTGTTCAAACAATTGCTTCTAAATGAAGAAATTGATGTTAAGAATTAGGTAAAGTAATTTTAAGGATTTTATCAAACTATAATTCTTTGTATTATAAGAATTTGTATTTGATTGCCCTTTTATTTTTTCTTTATACTTTTAATTATTAGTGGACAATGAAATTAGTCATAAGTTAGTTAGAGTTTAACAGAAGTTTATTATACTATTCTCCTCATTTAACCTTTTGTCTATCTAGGCTATTAAAGGACCTAAGTCTCCACCTTTATGTTTTAAACATTTTAATAATATTTCTGAATGTTTCATTATTCATTTTTTTATTATATTTTTGTATTTTCTATCAAACAACATGCCAAATGTTGACATGGTATTAGAGTCAGATTTATTTTTTTTGGGGTCACTTATTATGGTTTGTACTATCGAGACACTTACCATTTATGTTTATACTCCAGATATCCAGTTATTGACGTGAAGGAGTGTGTTAAGAGCGTCACATCAAACAATATATGATCCGAATATGTGTTTATAAGTGGAGTCAATCCTCACCTTACAAGGCAGTTTTGTAAGGTTGAGTTAGACTCAATCACGGTTCTTGAGATGATATCATACTATTGTGATTACTTTGATCTTTCTTTGTCTCTTTAACCCTCGTGTATTGTTTTTTTTCCAATGGTTGGATAAATTACACAAACCTTATCATCATCTATGTATTAATATAAGTCTCTCTCTCTCTCTCTCTCTCTCTCTCTCTCTTAAAAACCCACTCTTTCTTCTTCCATTCGTCATCATCATCTTCTTAGATGACGAGTTTCACCGAAGAACCTTATTTAACCATCAAACATGTCTCTTACATTTGAGCTTGAAAGTAGCTTATATATGCCCACCTATCCGCATACCCCCAATAAAAGTACACTTAGTTTTATTTTTAGTCATCCCTCTTTTTCTATCAATAATTGTACTCTTTGACACCATCGATTTGGTTACCATTCTTATGAAATTCTAACTCACATTAACAAAAGTTTTTCCATTAGTTACATATATAATTCTTATAATCCCGCGATACTTGTTTGTATACTAAACACAAAAGGCTCCACTTTACGAATTACATTTCCCATTTCCTTAAATATTTTGACCCCATCCATATGGAAATTTGGGATCCCTTTTCTACTATTTTTATGCCTGGTCATTGCTATTTTTTAACTGTTGTAGATGACAATAGTAGTTTCTGTTGGATTTTCTTAATGAAACAAAATTTGAAACTTCCAATCTTGCTAAATCATTTATAGCCTATGTAAAAAAAACAATTTTAAACTTGTGTCAAAACCATTAGGTTTGATAATGGACTAAACTCACACTTCAATCTTTTTACATGAATCAATGTATACATCCCCATGCCTGATGTATTGACATGTCCTAACAAAATGGCATCGTGGAAAGAAAGCGCCAACACCTCTTAGAGATTACTCATGCTCTTCCTTTTCAATCACATTTGCCAAGATAAATTTGGGCCCATGCCCTATCCCATATTGTGTTTTTAATTTCTAGATTTCCTTTCAAATTATTGAATAATAAAACACCTTTTACTTTAATTTTTCATAAAAACTCTGTTTACACTTATTTTAATCCTTTGGTTGTTTAGTTTATGCCACTAATTCTAAAATACATAGATTTAAGCTTGACCCCCGTTCTATAAAATGTATTTACTCAGGTAATAAACTTGGTGTTAAATGCCATATTATGTTTGACCTTCAAAAGTTGTCAGCAACACAAGGCAGATTTTGTTGAAAAATTTCCTAAGTGTTTAGATGTCAAAAGTCACGAACCTCCAACTTCATGGCTTCATATCTCTTAATCTATGAATTTTTTGGGAATTCATCATCAATGACATAGTTGTAGTATGTAACAAGCTCTTCAATTAGTCTTTGGAGCAAATAAAATGGTTACTTGGATTGGAAGTTATGGCCTTGGCAAGAAGAGCAAAAATCATTGTATTTCATGACTTAGAAAAATTTCAACATCTCCATTGTTGCCCTTTTTGCAAGTAGCCTCACTTTTCTTGATTTTTCTTGATCAATCATGATCCAAACCACATATTATCATCATTCTTGACTTGAGGAACCCATGTTTAACCAAAAAAAGTCAAAAGTCAAACTTGACTTTGATCAGTGGTTGACTTTTCATCAGATGAACTTGAATTTGTATTTGCCGATGAATCAAGCTTCTTGGGCAATTGGAATCTTGTGAATGGTCTCCAAGGGTACATTTGAGGTCCTTGGATCATATCTTCAAGTATGAGAATCATCCTCAGATGAAAAAGTCAGTTGTAAGCCTGATTGGATCAAAACTCTAATTTTAATGCAATGCGGATCTTGAGGCTTGATGAGCTTGAAATGATGCAATCTTATACTTGATTTTTGATGGAGGGAAACCCTTGATCTTAATGGATGAATAAGGGAATTGAGATGTTGAATATGATGCACATCCTTTGATAATTCATCTGCTAGAGCCCTTGGGAACTACCGAACTTGTAAAACAAACAAACACACATATCTTGTATTTGTAATGGGTTAGTGATGCATAAAGACACACACATATGTAATGATGAATGTTATCCAAATGACGTAAATGAGGTGTCGTCTTAGGGGTAAAAAATTAGGGTATGACAGAACCTCAAAAAATATGTGAAGGGTGACTCCTCCCATTTGTCAGACAAGTCTAACCTGCGAGGGTGAGATGAAGCTGGAAGCCCCGGGCCTAATAAATCCAAAGAGGCGCCTTAAGGCGAAGGTATTAAAGTTGCAACCTACACGCTCAATGTAACATCCAAAACTCCAAAACTTGTATAAAAAGGATTACTCGACAATTTAAGTTGTCACCAATGACAACCCTCTAACAAACAAAGACATTTTGAAAACATGCAACGAAAAACAAACAACATACAACACCTGTCATCGCATGTTCACCTTCACTTAGGGAATCATCACAGTGGAAACATAGTAACCGCACAAATAAAACATATTAACTTTAAATTGGGTCTTATAAAGACTTAACTTTTACAAAATGATTCAAAAGGAGTTTCAATATCCAACCCTCAACAGCTTCGAAACAACTCAACATAATAGTTGTTGAACTTCAACAAAACAAGTAAGTCAATATCAAACATGATAAAAGAAAAAATCGTTCGCCCCTAGTGATATTAAATCAAAGTATGGAAACTAGAAATTCGATAAAATAATGAAAATAACTCTAATAGCTATTTCCCACTCACAACAACAACTATACTCCTGAGTATCTGCAAGATGTCCATGGTGGACAACATCAAATAAAGGGGGTGAGAATTCACATCAATAATTTAACGACATAAGATGCAAAGTAGAATTCAAACATCCACACATTTAACAACAACCACACAACATTATTCTCACACCCAATTCATCAACGTACACAAAGCAATCACATATTCATCATTTAAATTATGCAATGAGACTCGCAACTTCAACTAGACTTATATGCATATGGTACCATATCATCGTCAATCGGTACACTCAGGAACCAGATTCACCCTACTCAAACCCCAATTCCACCCTTCTCGGATTCGGGACAAGTCATCAATCCACCCTGCTCGGATTGCAACTTGCCTACGTCAATGCAATAACAACATGATGTTTAAAGTCCCCTCCCGATAATAAACAAAACACGCATTGACCCAATGATAATAGTTCCTTTCCCGAACTATCATCCTACAACAATCTACTCACACTTCAACAACATAATTCATGCTCATACATTAACACATCATCATCACAATTCACACTAAATAATACCACATCATCATCACATATGCACATACCCATCATTCATCAAATAATTCATATATTCGATTAAAAATCATGTTTAATCATTAAGTCATACCAAAACATCTCTCAACAGTGGCTAACAAAATCTAACAGTACCCAAAACATCCATAAAAGCAAAAAAAATCAAAATATGCAATTTAATATCATCTAAACAAGTACCCAATGCAGACTCGTGACGGGTTACCCGTCACGGTAGTGATGCCCGTCTCCGACCTCAAAACTCTAGAACGTCACTCATGTGACAATCTGCTTGAAAGATAAGCCTGAGCAGTAAGAAGGGTTACCTGTCACCAGTGTGACGCCCGTCATCACCTTAAAATCTGTAGATTTTTGTCTTCTTCATTGGAGTTCACTACAGAACTCCTAATTCTCAATCTAGGCATGCTAAATTGATTCAAAACAATACCCACATATTATATTTTCATCACTAACATCTAATTTCCTCAAATTAACACCTTTAATTCATGGTTTTTATAAAGTCATGTTATTCCCAAAGCCTTCAAAGTAGCGACAATGGTGAATATATGTTAACTCATCAAAACAAAATTTGCCATACATCAAGTACACAAATTTCATCACTAATTATCATCACATACATCAAATCAATCATCAATAACAGAAATATTTTAAAATCCCAATATCCTATTAGAGGTTAAGGACTCCTCAAATCTATCCCTCGTGCATAACTTCCTTGTAATCTCTATGTTCTTCAACAAGTACCTCACTAGCAAAGATTAATGCAAATTCTATGAGATCTGTATGACCAAGTCTTTGAGGTGGATTGTTGAATCTCTCAATCTGTCTCTTTCCAACAACTAGTCATTTTTAGCCTCCTTATTTTCATTAGAAACTCGTGCTTCTTCTTCAACTTCATATGGGTTATGCAATTCAACATCAATATGCTCTACCTCAATAAGAATCTCTTCCTATTCCAGCTGTTCTTCAGAGATCTTTGCATTTCGACCAACAACATCGATTTTCTTGAATTCCATTTCTACTTCAATGAAAACCACATCACGACTTAGGATACACCTCATATGACCTAGTTCTAGGCACCACAACCTATAGGCTTTTACGCTGTCAGGATACCCCATGAACATGCATCAGAACTCCAGGTTCGACCTTGTCATGCCTAATGTGAGCATAGTCTACACAACTAAATAATCTAAGTTTGTCGAGATCTGGCGGATGACCCGACCAAACTTCTTTAGGTGTCTTCATCCTCAAGGAAGTCGAGGGACAGCTATTTATCAATATGCTACAGTCACAACAACCTCAACCCAAAACACCTTCTTCAATCCAAAACTAACCAACATGCATCTAACCTTTTCCATGATTGTTCTATTGAATCTCTCATATAGGACATTTTTCTGAGGATTACTTGCAGTAGTCTTGTGCCTTACAATACTAGACAGACTACATTAACTATCAAAAGCTTCATTGCAGAACTCAAGGCCATTATCGTTTCTCAACCTCTTGACCTTCACGCCAGTCTGATTTTCGACCAGAGTCTTCCAACTTTTAAAATCCTCAAAAGTTTCATCCTTAGTCTTCTGGATAAATATCGATAACTTTCTGGAATAATCATCAACCATGGATGGAAAGTACCTTGCACCTGAGTGTGAAGGATTCCTTGCAGGCACCCAAAGATCACCATGAATGTAATCAAGGGATCCATGTGTTCTTTGTTTGCCTTTGTTAAACTTCACTCTGCAGGATTTACCGAAATAACAAGGTTCACAGAACTCCAATAACAAGGTTCGCAGAACTCCAGCATTTTAATTTTGTCACCATCTAATAGATTATGTTTCCACAGTTCGACAAGACCCATTTCACTGACATGGCCCAATATCATGTGCCATAGTTCTGTCTTTGACACATGTTTCGTGGAGGCAAAATCTGCTGATCCACTTACAACCTCAACCTCAAAAGTATAACAACCTTTTTTCTTCACGCCTCTCAAGACTTCTTTCGATCTCTTCATGACTTTCAAGATACCTTTCACTCCTCTGAAAACATATCCTTTCTTGTCGAATTCACCAAGATAAATCGAATTTCTCTTCAGATCAGGTACATACTTGACACCAGTTAATGTTATTGACTCATCATGGAGCTTGAATCTTACGGATCCAATACTTACAATTTTGCAGGCTTTATTGTTTCCCAAATTCCTCAAACACGTCTTTGTTTGGATTCATGTGTCAAGTACACCCGGAATCTATAATCCACTCCTTGATAAAGTCATTGCTTGAAACCACAATAACATCAGATGATTCAAAATCATCTTGCACAATAGATGTGTCGCCATTATCCTTACCTCCATGATTATTCAGAAGTTCAAGGCAAACCTTTCTTGTGTGACCCTCCCTCTTACAATGATAACATCTAATTGCAGGTGCATCACCATCATAAGACTTTTGTTGAACTTTACCCTTCTTTTTCTCAAAAATGCCATCTTTCTTCAAGAATTTCCCCTTAGCAGACAAACCTTCACAAACAAACGGTAGCTTATGCTCCTTTAGTTCATTCAAATCCTTAGAGTACAAGGATGATTGAACTTCTTTATAGGTCAACGAATCTCTTCCATATAAGTGAGTTTCATTGAAATAAGCATGAGACTTAGGTAAAGAACATGATAATAACAATGTTTGATCTTCATTAGCGATACTAATTCGATATTATCCAAATTAAGAATTAGCTTGTTGAATGTATCCATCTCCTTTGTCAAGACTCTATCTTCACTCATCTTGAATGAATACAAATCCTCCAGACGAATTACCAGGGACTTAGTAATGTATAACCCTTCAATTTTGCTCCATACGCCTGCGGCGATTTTCTCTTTTGAGACATGTTGGAGAACCTTATTACCAAGCCTCAAGATGATTGCAGTGTGGGATTTCTCCACCATCATCGTCTTTTCATTCTCCGTTAGAGTAATATCCATCTTCTTCGATCTTATCAACACTTCTAACAAACCCTGTTGAACTAGTAGGGGTTGTATCTTCAAGTGCCACAAACCAAAATCATTCACATTGGTGAATTTCTCAATCTCATACTTCATTGATGACATCTTGATCCACGCTCACTGCACCTATTTGTTGTGACAAACACCGCACCAAGAATGAATAAAACTATGAGAAAGATTGAGCTTTTTAAACAAACACAAGAAACCCATTTAGTTTTACGAAAGAGAGAGAAAACGGAAGAAGAAGATTAAGAATTGGTTAAAACTACTTTTCTATTCACTTTTCAAATTCAGGAAAAAGGTTACAAGTGAATAATAAGAACCAATGCTTAACCCTCTCTCAACAACCTGAGAGAGCAGCCTATTTATAAATTACAAGCTAACTTAAATACAAAGCTAACTTAAGCATTAAGCTAATGATGAATTCTCTGCAAATATATTGATAATGTCGCAGTAATAAAAAGATATTGATTCCACAAGGACTATTATTTAACAAGACAATAGTTGTGCAATTATAAAAAGTAATAATTTGGGGGGGGGGGTGAGTTTGAATGCGAGAAAATAAAAGTTGTTCTAAAATGATAACATGTCAGTCATATTTTGTATAGAATCCCTTATTTCTCCCCTATTAATGTCTAATGCATTACATGAATGATAAAGTTATTATATTTCCACAACGAATTAACACAACCACTATACCCAATCCTTTGGTGTAAAACTCACTAATAATCACTCGGGGTCTCCTATCCCTATTAAGTGACATTAGGCGATGCAATAGAACGTTAATTTAAATGCCACTACTCGGGGTCTCTTATCCCTATTAAACCAGCGTAAGTACAACAATTTCCCTATTTCCAACACATAGACTAATGGTCAGTATTCCCTATGTGCCCAAGATCAGATTAAAATAGTATTTCACATAAAAATCATTAAGCAAAACAAGCAATTGAATAGAAATATAACTCCAATTATTCATGCAATGATAAATTAAACATATGCCCCAACGGGTTCAAAATAAGTTCATCAAACAAAACCTAACTTAGAGATGTTTAGCTACTCATAACGATACAATCAAATACGAATTGATTAGATGAAGATTGCATCTGAAAAATCCTTGAAGAACTAGCCTCCAATGGCTTCCAATGCTCTCAAAATCTCCCTCTTGGTGCTATTTACCGTCAGTTTCAGTCTCAAAAACGCATAACCCTTGAAAAGATGCAACAAAAACTCCCTTTTATATCAGTCAAATCAGTCCAGAACACGTCAGAATAGGCCAAGAAAAGGACCTATCACGCACGTGATAACTTGCATCGCGCGTGCGATCCTGACTTTGCTTTTCTATCACGCGCGTGATGTTTCGCGTGATTATTCTAGTAGTTTCACGTTTTTTCTCCCTTTTCCATTTGATTTTCACAAAGTCCTTATTTCTTCATACTTAGTCATTTTTACATCTTTCTTTGGTCTTTATTCTTCATCTTTGCTCCTTTTTAACTTGTTTTGATCTGTTTATTCAATCAAAAACATGCAATGACAAAGTGTCATCATAACCCCAAACTTGAATCGTTGCTTGCCCTCAAGTAACTTGCCTGCACTGCCAATTTCATACAGAAAAACAAGTTGCACAATAACAATTCAACATCACCATATGAAATTTTCTTTACTTGACCATCATTCTAGCTTCCAACTTCAATCCAAAATTCAGAAAACATCCTCAATCTCTGACAAGTACTCAACCTGTCTCTCATCTCACCTTGACTCACTCAATTGATTGGGTAGTCTCTCAATCAACATGCAAAATAGTTTATACCGAATTTGATCATGTTCTAATATAATTCGTCAAAGAAATCAAACACACACACACATTTGATGGATTTTTCGGTTGTATCTTGGCATATGTTCGGGTAGGAAATTTTTGGGAAAATATGTTTAAACCTTTGGAGTTAGGTTCCTGGTTCTCCTTCTTTCATCATACCACTTTGTTCCTTATTTATGGTTCTAGAGATATTGCTATTGTGGTCCTCAATATTCATTTTGCATTCTTTTTTATCTTTTTTTTGAAGAAGTTCCTTTTTCCAACTTCTTTTTTTCTCAAATTTTGAATTTTTGACTGTTTTTCTCTAGTACCCCCAACCCTAAAATTTAATCTTTGCTCACTTCCAAGAGCAACCGCAAACTTATTCTTTTACATACAACTTAAGAACTAAACATTTCTACCTAACTCTAAAGAGAGGGTGGAAAGATGAAATATTTCAAGTCATATGGCTACTAAATAAGGCTAAGTCACCAAAAGAAAGGCCAAACTCAAAGTGGTTAGCAATGGACGTATCCTATTACTACATGGTGGTTAAAAGGCTGATAGTTCAAAGAGCGAAAGGTAAAGTTCAAAGTAAACAACAGCCTCAGTGTGTGTCAATCAAACAAGACAAATTGAATTGGAAATAGTTCAAACCTGATAAAACAATAATGCATGGATACACTCAATAAAAGAAATAATAAACAATGGAATTTAGTTGGCTCAAACCTTACTAGTTAAGGTATCTGAAGGTTGAGTATAAGTCTCTTGATTCCTTTTTCATCCTTTGCTTTAAAATTGTAAGTCACTTTCCTGATGATCAGGTTTCCTCAGATGATACTTCTGGTTCATTTGTTCAATGCTACAAGTACAATTTTTGTAAATTTGAAAGGAACAACAGTTGCAAAGTCATTCATTAAAGGCAAACATTACTGAACTAATACAATGGGGAAGAGTACTTATAAGTGCTATTTCTCTTCGTTAGGTATTCATTCGAAAATAAAAATAAAATTATAAAAATAAAGAAAACTAGCTACATGTATTTTCATATGTTATCATTGTGGAAAAGATTATGCATGTCATTCATAGTGTTGTTGAAGTCGTTATTCTGCCAGGTCCATTCTGCTCTCATGTGCTCTCTCCTCCTTGTTTGCTCTTGATCTTGATTAGTGAAGTAATTCTCCATCTCTTCAGTGGTTGCAAAGTGTGCTCTTAAAATTTGAGTTGGCATGTGGTCCTCTTGCTGGTTGTAGAAGTCTCTGAATATAGGACAAAATCTCGGGAGTTCATCATACAAAGTGGGTGAAACTTCTGTTATCCACCTTGTAAACTCCATTGCATGAGCTTCCATTGTTCTTTAAAACTCTGAATCCTGTTGATTTCCATGCATTTGCACTAGCTGCTTCTGCACCTGAGGTTGGTAGAATTCTTCGTCATTTCCTACTAGGTTATTTTCATGATCATGTTGAGATGCTTCTGATGGGTGATTATGTTGCAGCCTCCTCATTGCTAAATTGTTGATAGGGGCTTTTGGACCTATCATCTTGTCTTTGGGGTAGATGGGCACTTCGACTCTCCTGCACAATTCATTAATAACACAAAAGGACCACAAGCTCGTTTTGCAGCATTAGCCATATATTTAATATTTTCATAAATTAAACACCCCAAATTAATTTGTTCTTCCCTCAAAAGAGATAACAGTCCTAAACACCGCTTTACAATAAATTGTGATTGGTTAGATGTGGCTTCTAGTGAATGCATAAAAAATAAGACCCACGCCCTCAAAATTCAAAATTCGGCAAAATTCAGCGGTTTTAAGCCGCATCTCTAACCCACGCTCAATCACTCATTCCGCTCTTGGCTTACAGAAAGCCTAAAAAATTTCTTGGGACATGGCCTCGTTTATCATTTGGTGCTCATTTATATATGTTCTAAGAGCACAGACAGGAGGAGGTTGAAGATTAAAAAGAGAGTTAATAGCACTAATAGAGTAATAAATATATTTACCTCGCACATAAGAAGTGTAGGTGCCCACATCGCTAAATGCCGCATTTGCATAAAATTCTAGGCCTATGGTTTTATTGATTTCTTGAATCAAATTATTAAAACTTACCCAATGTTGTTATTGCAGCATTGCAACCACTTCTTCAAAGCCTCTTAGGTCCTCTCATGCAAACGCTCTTTCTCTAACAATTTTGTAATCAACCAACTTGAGGTATTTTTCCGTATTAGCCCCTGAGAGAAACTTAAGATTGGGAAAGGTTGGAGCATTAGGTGTGGGGGCAGCTCTTGAAGATGAACCTCTGGTAACTCTTCCTCTTTTTAAAGCCATAATACTTGCAACAACATGTAACACCCCAAAATTTGCCCTACCTTTTTCTAAATTTAACTGGCTTTTGTTTCGCATCCATTTGCATCTCCATTAGGTCATAACTGCATCAATCATACATTTGCATGAGCTCCTAAGACGTGGGATCAAAGGAATTTCCTTGTTATCACTGATTTGCCCTAGGCAGTGGTGATTCAGTCGGTTCTTATTTTAGGTCAAGTTGAAGCAAGGATTGAATTCATGTTATCACGAGTATCTTCATATTCAGAGGTTCATCAAGCTCCAAGGTTTTCTCCATTCAGAGGAGCTATTTTGTCTCTAATTTTGTGGGGAGTGGAGATAGTTTTAAGTCTGGGCTTGTATTGGTCTACATTGGTGTATGATTTCCTAGTTGGAAGGGATGAAGAAGTTGTTCCATTTCGTGCTTGACAGCTTAGGAATCTCTTGTGTGACCTGGGACCTTCTTTTATTAAAGCTGGTCAGGTTCTTGCAAACAGGCCGGATATACTTAGAGAAGATTATATGAATGAACTTTGCATTCTTCAAGACGACGTCCCTTCATTTCCAAATCAAACTGCCTTCAATATCATAGAGGAAGAACTGGGCCAGCCCCTTGAAGCAATTTTCTGCAGAATCTCATCAGAGACAATTGCTGCTGCAAGTTTAGGTCAAGTTTACCGGGCTACTTTACGTGCCACTGGCGAGGATGTTGCTATAAAGGTTTAAAGGCCCGGGATAGAGCCCATAATTTATCGATATCTCTTCCTGTTTCGCACTTTAGCTTCATTCCTAAAGGGCTTCAGTATACAGAAGCTGGGGTGTAATGCTGAGCTAATTGTTGATGAATTTGGTGAAAAGCTTTTGGAAGAGCTTGACTATACACTGGAAGCCCGCAATATTGAAGATTTTCTAGAAAATTTTAAAAATGACCCGTCTGTCAAAATTCCTCTGGTTTACAAACAAGTTTATGTACCACGTGTATTAGTGATGGAACAGATTAATGGTATTAGATGCACCAATCCATAGGCCATTAAAGAAGGTGGTATTGATCTAGATGGATTTCTAACAATTGGTGTGAGTTCCGCCCTTAGGCAACTTTTGGAATGTGGATTATTTCATGGAGACCCTCACCCTGGAAATAATTTTGCCATGCGCGATGGACGGATTGCATATGTGGACTTTGGCATTGTTGTCGTTCTTAGTGAGGTGAAGAATAAGGTATTAGAATCAAAAGGAGCTGACATCAGAGAATTACAAAGAGGATCCAAAAACTCAACTCATAACCGGATTTTATTTCCCTAAAAAAAATCTCTAACAGAATTACAAAAACCTCTAACAAAAACTATAACATAATTCATTTTACTCCTAACAAACTCATGACAATTTTCCATCTGCACCTTCATCCCATTTTCTCTCTATTTCCCTCTTCAACAACCTTCAAAACAGAATTCATCATCATCTTGAATTGATAACTACGATAAGCTTCATCATAATCATTCATTTTCCACCTGCATCACCTTCAACTCTTTGCCTCTTCAACACCTTCATTCAACCTACAGAAATCAAGAACAAGCCACAACAACAACAACTCGATACAATTCAGAACCACATCAAAAGTTCAGCAACGCACAACAGTACACGTACAGGAAAAAGGAGAAGAAGAAGACGATCGAATCATAACGATTTTTGTACCTGAGTGTTTCACCACAACAAACTTCTTCGATCTTCACCTTTAAACCATAATCAGTCTTCACCAATTCTTCATAAATCTTCACCTATTTCGAATTTATCTCCACATCTCAGCGTTATCTTCAAATGGCTTCGCACCATAATTTGCAGAGTTCAACATTCTTTCATCGTTAGCGTATTATCATCGTCACTAATCTGCAGATCATAACGACTTCGCAAAAACCTGTAACAATTCAGATTCACAATATCAATAGTGTAACACCCCCAATCTATACCCCCAAGCTATTAAAGCGATAAAAAAAAATTCAAAATTTCATCAGAGTGTATTTAAAAATTCACGGCATAGACTGGGGGCCACATCAATTTGAAACAAACATACAACACCTGCTCATAAAGATATGCAACAATTCAGGTAGCAATTAACAGAGGAACTTAGTTCCTCACACCCACAAATTCAGGTACAGAATAAAATCGAAAAATCTGTACTGAATCTCATACATATATATCACAAAAAGTTTGTCTATCATATACAACATCATACATGTACAATCCAAAAGATACATATACATAATACAAAATAATCACACTCGATCACCCCGACTACCCGGTGTCACATATCAGAGCCGACCGACAAAAGAATGAAGACCTAAGCTTCACAAAAAGACCTCCAGCAAATCTAATCTGCAATGCCTCATAGAGCATTATAAAACAGCAGAAGGGTGAGAAACACAATCATAATATAATTGCATATAATTATATATCAACACAAAAATGCACAAGTAAAATATTCTCCCACAAATGCACCACAATCAAATACAACACAACACACTACAATTCTCAGGTATCCAATACCAATGCACATCAGTCATACACAATACACTCATCATCAATACCATTATACATATTCCATTTCATCAATCACATTCACAATTCCATACACAATTAATCCATGATTTATGCAAATGCACAGAGACTGACACAACGGCTCTATGCAATGCATATGCGGTACCAACTTCCAACATTTCTCATCACTAGTCCACTCAGGAACTCTGCTGGAACCATCGCTCATTACTTAGTGTAACTCCCCGTCGGGCATACGGTGTTCCCCATCGCTCACACCCCACACGGGCACACGACATTTATGGATCGCTCACACCCCACACGAGCACACGACCCGATCGCTCACACCCCACATGGGCACACGATTGTCTATAATCATCACTTTCGGTCCTCTTATTTTTAAGGCGCTTCAGTCCTCTTATTTTTAAGGCACACGATGTTATAGCAGATTCCCTCTGGAATCAATCCGTCACTCAGGATGTCACAAGAATGCATATCATGATGCTTGGGATACAATGACTCATGACATTCAAAATGCACACATATACACATTCATAATCATGCATATATCATCAATTATCACACATTGCATTCTCTTGCCCTAAGGCCACCAATCATCATCACAATATGTATTTCATGCAATTTCATCATACAACAGTACACATGTCATACAATATCCACACCAACAACATATTGCATATACACATCAAATGCGAAGCTCCTAGCGAGTCCTTCGCTCCCTCATTCGCAGTGCGAATGTCCTAGCGAACAGTGGCAGAAGCAAAATAACCTAGAAAATTCCCAACGTTCGCAGGCGAACTCCCAGCGAATGCTCGCTACCCCCATTCGCAATGCGAATCCTCCAGCGAACAGTGGCAGAATGAAAAATAATACAACGTTCGCAGTGCGAACCTCACGCGAACGTTCACCACCCATTCGCTGGCCATTCGCAGTGCGAACCTGCGATTTCAGCAAAACCCAGCAGCGCACCAAATCATCCCAAAACCATATTTTCTCCACCCAAAACATTTCCAAACCAACATATAGCAGTCTAAACATAACCCAAACATGGTAACAAGTATTCTACCGCATTTACACCGATTTCCAACCGCGAAAACATCGATTCCTCATCATTTTTCCCATTTCCAACCTAGAATCAAAAGCTATGGAAAGACAAGAAAATATGCAAACATACACATACATAATCATACACAAGCATAAGATAATCGAGTTTCGCACCCTTACCCGATTAAATCGCGTGTAGAAAGTCGGTTCCTAAATCCACAAGTTTTCCTCTTTTTCTTCTTTTTTTTTCCTCTTCTCTTTCTCTTCTCCTTTTCTTCTTCTCTTTTCTTTTCTTTCTACTTTTCTCTCTTTCTATTTCTATTTCATACTAACTTAGGAAAAATAAATGAAAAGACCAAAATACCCCCACACTAAAATATCTCGCAAACGTTCCCAAAGCGCGACAAAATATAATCACGACTAAAAATAACATATTTTCAGGTAAAAGTCAGAAATAAAATAATACAATAATAAAATAATCAAAACGACTCGATTAAATAAAACAGACAAAACTGACAAAACTGACTGGGGCGTTACAAATAGCAACAATTCTCGCAACAAAGATTCACAATAATTATTTGGAGTCTCAGAATTCAAGAACAGCGAAGAAGTCTTACCTCAAGCTTTACCTCGCGCAGTCGAAGCAGAGCGGATCGCAATAGTGAAATTGCAGAATCGCGTATATTTGAAGCATTGTCGTAGCTGAATGGATCGAAGCATCGTCATCACCATCAATATCATCGTCGTGCAGATTCCGATTTGACGGTTGTTGCGATATTCCGTTTCTGTTAATTCACGTCAGCATTTCCGGCGGCGATGTGGTTGAGAAACGGATGGAAGTAGACGAGTGTGGTGAAGGAGAATGAAGAAGGCGACAAAAGGAGAAGAGCGTGGAAGTTCTGACGCAGTTTGAAAGAAAGAGAAAGACATTGAGAGGTGGAATGAGACGTTAGGAAGGAGACCAAAGAGAGAGAGAATGGCGGAAATGGAGGGGATTCATGTTGAGTGCCTTTTTTGTATCTAGGTTTTCTACTCTGTGCCTTTCCATGCGCGGTTTGGGATTTGAAGCCCCATGAAAATTCTATTCACACTCCACAACATTCAGTTCGCACCCCCATTCTGGTTCAAACCCCATGATTATGCTTAGTCCTGGACATCGTTTGGACCAATTCCTGATGTTAATTCTGGATTCTTCTTGTTGATTGTCTTTGATGATGGTTGCTTACATTTGATTCTCGTTAGATTCTGACATGTTTTTAATTTGATGTTTAAGGCTTGACTGTTGGATCCTCTTACTTGCTTGAAGTACTTGATTGCTTGATCCTCTCTCACCTTGGAGCCTAGTTGGGAGCTTTTTGCGTGCTTTGAAGATGCAACGGACCTTCTCCGTTAGGTACCACTTGCACACTTGTATGGAGCATGTTTAGGGTTTACCATTGTTGCTTACGACTTACTGTTAAGTGAGGAGTTTTCAATCCTAGTTGTATACTTGGCTTGGTTCCAATTCATTGATACTTTGATGTTGTTGGCTTCCTTATTTGTCTTACTTTGTGGTGGACGAAGAGTCACTCAACTTCCTTATAGTTGAGATCACGACATCATTTTCATCTTGTGGTTGACGAAGAGTCACTCAACTTCCTTATAATTGAGATCACGACATCGTTCGTTCCTGTTGCATTTCTTTTAGTCGAGGACGAGGAGTCACTCAACTTTGTTTCTTGGATGAGATCACGACACCGTTTATTTTGTGATTGAGTTGTCCTGTGTTTACTTGTGGTTGTTCACATGATCCCTTAGGATTCCTAGCTCCACTTAATTTTTGATTAAGTTGGAGGTAGGAGAGACATTAGGCTTTCAATCCATGCATGATAACAATATGTTAGCTCCCTCCTGATCCTGACCTTAGGGCCACCGATGCATGATAACTTGTAGGATCGAGTCTCCCGTAGACCTTCTGTGAGTCCAGATCTTTTCTCTCGCACCCGTGCGATCGAGACCGTTTTGTTTTCCCGTAGTCGCGTGAACTACGGATGCTCTGATTCCTCCCTCCCGTCCGATTAAGGATACGTAGGCACGAGATGTGATATCTTGGTGAGCACACTAACAACTAACTTCCCTTTTCTCTCGAACCCATGCGATCGAGACCAACCAGTTAACCGAACCTTTTCTCTCCTGTACGATTGAGGATACGTAGGCACAAGACGACGATGTCTTGGCGAGCAACCTTCCCCCATCAATTCCGTAGTCCTCCAAACTATGTTGACTTTGACTTTTCCATTCCCAAGGGAATACGTACGCCTAAGACGGCGATATCCTTCCGAATCACCTTTTGTTTTTAGTTTCCAGTTAGCAGTAGGCTTTAGATAGATACACCCTTTGATCAGAACAACAAACGTGGATCCCATCGAGTATGATGGACACGAGGGGGTGCTAATACCTTCCTCTCGCGTAACCGACTCCCGGACCCAGGCTATGGTTGCGATGACCATGTTTTTCCCTTTTTGAGGTTTTCTTCGATCGTTTCCTTTCCCTGCATCGGGATAAATAACGTTCGGTGGCGACTCTTCTGTCTTTTTCGCTGGTTGATTTTCGCATATGCGACAGCTGGCGACTTTGCTGGGGACATCTGGTTCCCTAAGCGAGTCGATCCTAGCGGTTGTTGTTTTTGGTTATTGGGTGTTTATCTGTATGCTTTATCTGCTTTATTTATGGCTTTTATTGCATGTTTATCGCTTTTATCACATTTACTTACTTTACATTTCATTATTGCCATATATACTGGACTATGCTGGATTGCTGTTTTCTTTGGTGGGATGGGTGTCCTGAGAGATGAGCCCAATTCCCAAGCTCGAGTGTACACATAGTACTAGAGTGGAAAGTAGTGTGGCCTACGTAGCGTCTTGGTACGTTTGGTTTTCATGAAACCCATACCTAGACAAGGTTTTCTTGGGAGATATTCTTATTTGCGCGTCTTGTGCATTTCAGGGTGTTAACTTAGAAAGCTGTCGACTCTGGTGACCATTCTCAAGGACTCAGTTGAGACACTTCTCCCAAGGGGCGATAATGTCAGACCAGAAATGGCAAACATATTACGCTTCTTAATCTGAGGACCCAAAGTTGAGAACTTGCTATAGAATGACCTTTTTGATGGGAATCAGTTTAGGCCTCCTCGATTGATGATGATGCCAAACCAGTGATGGTGAACGTATCAACATTTCTCGACCTGAGAGTCCGTGACACTGAGGATCCTCTGTTTTAAAACCCATGTGTGAGAGGGGCTGGGTGCTTACAGGTTTGCAGGTGACTTTGACTTCCAACCTACCCGGTTTTCTGGTATTCTTACAGAAGTGGACAGTTCATCCTATTATATTCAGTCAATTGTTATTCATAGTCTGCACAGACACTATTCACACAGTTTAGCACAGACACGTCGAGTTATATATGGTACCTCTGATATCATGCCTTTGTATTGCATCATTTCATACCCTAACATTCATGTTTTTCATTTCCAGGTTTATATCTTACTATTGATTTCGGTCAGTGGGTTCTATAGGGATGGATACCAAGAGAAAGAATAATGTGGCCTACAAGTTTCCGAAGCCGACTCTAGACTTGCTTCATAAAGTGGTTGCTATGGCTGATCCTGGTGTTCTTATTGATTTCATAAAAGAGTATAGGAGGTTAATGAATGTTTTTCGTAATATCACGAAGTATGAGCATGACACTCTTCATACGCTATTACAGTTTTATGAGCCTCTGTTGCATTGCTTCATCTTTCCGGATTATATTCTAGCGCCAACACTGGAAGAATTTTCTTTCATCTTGGGGATCTCTATCAAGCCAAGGGTACCGTACTTTTCTGGGGAGTGTCCAGACCTAGAAGAGGTTGTAGCTGCCCTTCATGTAGGTCAGTCTATTCTGAGTGATAACATTGCCGATAAAGGAGGTTTTAAAGGTTTTCAGTTGGAGTTTCTAGTTAGCCAAGCTCGAGAGTATGCCGACGCCAAAAGTTGGACTATTTTCAACGCTATTTTGGCTCTATACATCTATGGGATTGTCTTGTTTCCCAACATACATGACTTTGTGGACATGCACGCCGTTAGAATCTTCATTCTGAAAAATCCAATTCCTACTCTTCTTGGTGATTTCTATCATTCGGTGCACTTCAAGAACGAGAAGAGAAGAGAGGGGTCTGTAAATTGTTGCACGCCACTCTTGTCCAATTGGTTTCTGAATCATCTTCCTCAGACTAGTGCCTTTGTTGACACAAAGACTTTTCTGAAGTGGTCTAAGCGGATAATGGGTCTGACCGCTAACAATATCGTCTGGTTTGATCATCAGTTGTTGGGTACGGAGATTATTTCTAGTTGCGGAAACTTTCCTAATGTGCCTCTGGTGGGTAGGAAAGGCGGGATCAATTACAATCATATTCTGGCCGTTCGAAAGTTTGGATATGCTTTGAATAATCCTCCCGAAGACCAAGACGTTGAGGAATCTTTGTTCTTTAATGGTACTGAGGACCAAGAGATGTTGAGGAGATCTGTAAGTGCTTGGGCACATATTCACAAGAAAGGGAAGATTGTTCTTGGAAAAAGTGACTGTAGAGCCTATCCTTCTTATACAGAGTGGATTTAGAAGAAAGAGGAAGAGGTGCTCTTGCCTTTCTCAAGGGAGCCACCTTTGTACCCATTAATGCTAGAGCAACCCACCACTGTTGCCATTAAAGAATTCAATAAGCTGCAAGCTCTTGTGAATGAGCTCCGCGTAGAAAACTCTTACTTGAGTAGCCATCTTCAAGATGCTTTGCATAACAACATGGGTTTGGAATGTAAAGCTCAAGATGCAACAAAGCTGCTAGAGAGAAGGAGATAAACTTTGCAGATAGAGCTCAGTTCTACCAGAAATCTAAGTTGGCTGCCGAATCCTCCGCCCGGGCTCACAAGCAAACTAAGCAACTTTTGTCCGAGGCAAACGTCAAGCTTGTTGATTCTTAAAACATGTGGGTTGAAACCATGGCTGAAAATGAGGAACTAAAGGAAGAGTTCCAAAAGGCGAAAAGGGGGCAAGAAGCACTTCTCCGACAAACTGAAGGAAGTTCGGAAGGAAATTGAAGAGCTCAAGATTCAAGCTAGGATAAAGAAGTCAAATCTCAGAGATGTCTTTGGAGATGACGATAGCGCAGAACATATTGTCAGGCTAAATCAAGACATTGGGAAAAGGAATAGGCTGATCAAAGAGCTGATAGAATGACCAACTCATCCAGACACCGAAGCCCTCCTCGAAGAATTCAAGACCAGTTTGTATGGGCTAAGGGTTTGGGATTAATTTGTCTCTGTATTTCTGTATGCTGTCTATTATGATTAACATTAGACTTGTTGATGGACTCACCCTTGGTTGTATTAGACATATTTGTATGACTTTCCGAAATGTTATGATGTGGTTGATTCAGCTATATTGTCTCAGTGGTATTCTTAACAATGTTGTTCCAGTTGTATTTTCTCTGCAATACATATCTGTTCCCATGATATTTTCTCTTGCAACATTGATCCCTCGCCCGATTAATACTGGAATCAAAGTATAAATGTACTCTGGAAATGATTAAACGTGGCATATGCATGCATTCATACATTTCATTTTTGCATAACAAGTACTTATTTCTGGATTTCCTAACCTTATTTGGTTGATAGGAAGGATTGTTGATTCTCATATCCATCGTTATTCAACGCGCCAAAACCAACAACGAGCTATGGAACAACTACAGGTAGAAATGGGTGAAATGAGGGCTTGTATGACCCTGTTTATAGACCTAATGCAAGGAGTGGCTCAAGGCCAACAAGAGCTAAGGGCAATGGAGCAGAGGCCCGAAGTTGAAATTCCAAACGCTGATAATCAAGTTGATCCTCCGCTTAGAGGTGGTATTCCCGTCCGGGGGATTAA
Organism: Lathyrus tuberosus; assembly: GCA_022829125.1. Lineage (NCBI taxonomy): Eukaryota > Viridiplantae > Streptophyta > Magnoliopsida > Fabales > Fabaceae > Lathyrus > Lathyrus tuberosus. Next base: position 7,477,515 of record JALAZF010000280.1, read on the forward strand.
TGGTGGTATTCCAGTCGGTGGAGTTAACGGTGGCATTCCTGTTGCTGGGGTAAATGGTGGTATTCCTGTTGTTGGAGCTGCTAGGGGTGTTATCCCCATTCATATTCCTGTTCCTCATCTGGAGGACAACCACGAGGATCAGTTTTCTTTGATGAACGTAGATTTGGACAGTAACAATGGATGGAGATCGGAGGTATCAATTGCTTGCTGAAAGGCTCAAGGCCATAGAATGTCAGAATACTATGGCCGTTGATGTAGCAGACATGAGGCTGGTTCAGGGAGTGAGAATCCCTCCTAAATTAAAGGCTCCATCTTTTGACAAATACAACGGCAACTCCTGCCCAAAAACTCATTTGCAAGCCTACTTTAAGAAGATTTCTGCTTACTCCAATGATGAAAAATTGTGGATGTACTTTTTCCAAGATAGTCTGTCTGGGGCATCTCTGGAGTGGTATTTGAAACTTTAAAGGGCTCACGTCAGGAACTGGAAGGAGTTGGCAGAGGCGTTTCTAAAGCAGTATCAGTATAACATCGATATGGCTCCTAATCGGACTCAGCTGCAGAGCCAGACTCAGAAAAGTAAGGAAAGTTTTAAAGAATACGCCCAGCGGTGGCGTGAGTTGGCTGCACGGGTGCAACCACCGTTGTTTGAAAGAGAAATGACTGACATGTTCATGGAGACGCTGCAAGGTCTATTCCTGGAACGCCTGTTAGGGTGTCCGTCAACTGGTTTTTCTGATATTGTAGTTGCTAGGGAGAGGATTGAGAATCTAGTTAGTTGGGTAAGATTCAAGACATTGTTGGGTCATCTTCAGGTGTGCGAAAACCTTTTGCGGGTGCAAGTAAAAAATGTGAAGGGGAGACTAATGATGCTTCTTCTCAGAAGAACAGAAATATAGGGTATCAGGCCCTATATCATCAGACTGCTTTCGTAACCATCCCTGTTGCTGCACAACAACAAAATCAATAATAACAACAGGCCCCAAGACAGGCCTACCAACAAAGACAGAGAACGACTGACCGACACTTGGATCCATTACCAATGTCTTACTCTATGCTGCTTCAGCAATTGCTTAAGCTGAATTTGGTAGAACTCCGCACACTGGGTCCCCATCCTGCAAAGCTCCCACCGGGATATGATGCCAATGCGCATTGTGACTTCCATTCAAGTGCCCCTGGACACACTGTGGAGAGGTGTCGAGCCTTTCAACATAAGGTTCAGGATTGATAGATTCCAAAGCTATTAATTTTGCTCCTCTTGCCACTCCAAACGTTATCCAAAATCTGATGCCTACCCACAGTGGGGCGTCTGTCAATGCTGTTGAAGAGGAAAACAATGGTCAGAAGTTGGTATCTGATGTTGGGGCTATCAGGACATCGCTGTTGGTCGTGAAGGACCGTCTGTTGAAAATGTGCGTATTCCCTGGTTGTGGTGTAGACTGTTCAGATTGTTTGATTCAAGTGAATGGATATGATAAATTGAGAAGTGGTATTCAAAATTTGATGAACGATGGGTGTTTGCAATTTAATTAAGTTTCCAGTGCTGATAATGATGTTTCAACTATTACCATCCCTTTTACATCGATACAAATTCCAGTGCCAGGAAGGCGAGTGCCGGTGACCATCACGGTGCCCGGACCAATCCCGTTTGAAAGTGAGAAGGCAATTCCATGGCACTATGGTGCTGAGGTATACTACAATGGTCAAAAGCAAGAAGTTGATACTCCGGCTGTAATTGATCAGAAAGTTGATAATGTAGGCGCTGGCGGTTTTTGCTAGAAGTGGCAGGCTGTTTGCGCCACAAACGCTTCAAAACGATAACGCGGATACTTTGGTGAAGGCCAAAGGCAAGCAAGTCATGAATGAAAAGCCTGTGCAGAGGACAAAGCCTGGTACGTATTTTGAAAATGATGTCGAGGAATTTGTGAAGATCATCAAGAAAAGTGACTACAAGATCGTAGATCACCTTCACCAGACTCCATCGAAGATATCCATTTTGCCTCTGTTGTTGTGTTCCGAAGCACACCGTAATGCTTTGTTGAAAGTTATGAATGCGGCGTATGTGCCTCAGGAAATCTCAGTCAACCAACTAGAAGGTGTAATATCCAATGTTAATGCCAGCTGTGGGCTGGGATTTACTGAATTTGATTTGACATCAGAGGGCCGAAACCACAATAAAGCACTTAATATTTTTATGGAATACAAAGGGGATATTCTATCTCACGTGCTAGTAGATACTGGTTCCTCGCTTAATGTGCTTCCCAAAAAGGCGCTTATTAAGCTGGACATTGAAAGAGTGGTGCTCAGACCAAGCGACCTGGTAGTTCGAGCGTTCGAAGGATCAAAGAGTTCGATTTTTGGAGAAGTTGAATTACCTATCAAGGTGGGACCCCAAATCTTCAACACTACTTTTTACGTGATAGATATCCAACCCGCATACAGTTGCTTGCTAGGGCGCCCTTGGATTCATGGTTCTGGAGCTGTATCATCGATCCTCCATCAGAAGGTTAAGTTTGTGGTAGATGGACAAGTAGTCACTATCTGTGGTGAAGAAGACATCTTTGTAAGCCATCTGTCTTCCTCAAGTATGTTGGGATGGATGGCGAAATCCATGAGACGTTGTGTCAAGCATTTGAAACTGTGAATGTGCAAGAAGTCTCTCCTTCATCAGAGAAGAAGCCGGAAGTTTCTATTGCATCCTACAAGCAAGCCCAAGTTGTGGTACAGTCAGGCAACACAAGAGGTTGGGGTCGAGTGATTGAAGCGCCTATCAAAGAAAATAGGTTTGAAATTGGTTATCAAGGACCCAAGATTCAAGGCCGTCAAGGAGCCATTACTTTCTCCAATGCTGGAATCGTTGATCCTGGTCAGATTTTCGCACTGAGCGATGAAGACGGAGACAATGACTGTGACATCAACAGCTGGATACGCCCGTCTGTCCCGGGTCAAGAGCTTAACAACTAGTCTTCTGAAGATTTCGTCCAAGTCATTCTTCACGAAGAGTAATTTTCTTTGTTTTCATGTTAAATCCTACGCTCTGCCCAACGCGTAGAGATTCATTGTAGGGATTACATTGTTACACATTCAATTTTATCATTAATAAAGGATGTTTTTTGCATTCAAATATTGTGCTCCCTATCATTCTCTTTTTTCTTTTTAATAATAAATGGCAATGTTTGTTTTTTGCACTCATAAAGCGTGAATAATCATTCATGCAGATGCATTTCATCGGATTTCATTGATAACGATTATGCTATGGCTTATTATGACTTTGACAATCCGATCTACCAAGCTAAAGAGGATGGTGAGGAAGATTCTGAACTTCCTGAGGAATTAGCCAGGATGTTGAAACAGGAGGAAAGGGTCATTCAGTCACATGAAGAGTCATTGGAAGTTATCAATTTGGGAACCGAGGACGCTAAGAAAGAAGTCAAGATCGGGGCTGCCCTAAATGAGAATGTAAAGAAGGGGTTAATTGAAATGCTGCATGAATATGTTAATATCTTCGCTTGGTCGTATCAAGATATGCCAGGGCTTGATACATATATTGTTATGCACAGATTGCCTCTCAAAAAGGGTTGCCCTCCAGTCAAGCAGAAGCTTAGAAGAACGAAACCAGACATGGCAATCAAGATCAAGGAAGAAGTCCAGAAGCAGTTAGATACAGGTTTCTTGGCTGTTACCAACTATCCACCATGGGTTGCAAATATTGTGCCGGTACCTAAGAAGGATGGCAAGGTCTGGATGTGTGTTGACTACCGTGATCTGAACGGAGCAAGTCCGAAAGACGACTTCCCATTACCTCACATGATGTATTGGTTGACAACACAGCTCAGCTCTTGGTATTTTCTTTCATGGATGGCTTCTCTGGATACAATCAGATTAAGATGGCGCCGAAGGACATGGAGAAAACAAAATTCATTACCCCATGAGAAACCTTCTGTTATAAGGTGATGCCTTTCGGTTCTAAAGAACGCAGGGGCAACCTATCAACGCGCAATGGTGACTCTCTTTCATGATATGATTCATAAGGAGATTGAAGTCTATGTTGATGACATGATCGCAAAGTCACAGACCGAAGAGGAACATTTGGTGAATTTGCATAAACTATTTAAACGGTTGAGAAAATTCAAGTTGAGGCTGAATCCAAATAAGTACACTTTCGGGGTGCGGTCTGGCAAGTTGTTGGCTTTTATCGTTAGTGAAAGAGGTATCGAGGTTGATCCAGCCAAAGTAAAAGCAATTCAAGAGATGCCTGAGCCTAGAACAGAAAAATAGGTTCGCGGTTTCTTAGGGAGGTTGAACTACATTACTAGATTCATCTCTCATCTTACGGCCACTTGTGAACCAATTTTCAAGCTGCTGAGAAAAGATCAGGCTATCAGGTGGAATGATGACTGCCAAAGTGCATTTGAAAAGATAAAAGAGTATCTTCAACAACCTCCGATCCTTATACCTCTAATTCCAGGGAGACCACTGATAATGTATTTAACAGTACTTGAAAACTCGATGGGTTGTGTACTCGGTCAACACGACGAGACAGGTTGGAAAGAACACGCCATCTACTACCTGAGCAAGAAGTTCAATGATTGTGAGTCAAGATACTCAATGCTTGAGAAGACATGTTGTGCACTTGCATGGGCTGCTAAGCATTTGAGACAATACATGATGACTCACACAACTCTGTTAATATCTAAGATGGATCCAGTCAAGTACATCTTTGAGAAGCCAGCTCTCACCGGAAGGGTTGCTCATTGGCAATTGGTCCTGACAGAATATGACATTCAATATACTTCCCAAAAAGCCATCAAAGGTAGCGTTCTGTCCGACTATCTTGCTCAACAACCACTTGATGATTATTAGCCGATGAAATTTGAATTCCCTGATGAAGACGTCATGTATCTGAAAATGAAGGACTGTGAAGAACCGTTAGTTGACGAAGGACCAGATCCTGATTCTAAGTGGTGTCTGATGTTTGCTGGGGCCGTTAATGTAAATGGTAATGGAGTAGGGGCAGTTATTGTTACTCCGAAGGGTTCTCATATACCTTTCACCGCCAGACTGACATTCAAATGCACCAACAATAAAACTGAGTATGAAGCTTGTATTATGGGTATCGAAGAGGTTATTGATCTGAGGATTAAAACTCTTGACATATTTGGGGATTCCGCTTTGGTGATCAATCAGGTCAACGGAGATTAGAATACTCATTAGCCCAATTTGATTCCGTACAGAGATTACACGAGAAGACTGTTGACTTTCTTCAATACAGTGAAGCTTTACCATATACCTAGTAACTAAAATCAGATGGAAAACGCTCTGGCTACGTTATCCTCAATGATTAAAGTGAATTGGTGGAATCATGTGCCCAAAATTGATGTGATGCGCCTAGACAGGCCTGCTTATGTGTTTGCAGTCGATACAGTTGTAGATAGTAAGCCTTGGTATCACGATATCAAGTGATTTCTGAAAAGTCAAGAGTATCTGGTAGGGGCATCCAACAATAATAAGAAGACTCTGAGGAGATTGGCTGGTAGTATCTTCTTGAACGAGGATGACGTATTGTATAAGCGGAATTTTAACATGGTCTTGCTCAGATGCGTGGATAGACACGAAGAAGACATGTTGATGCAAGAAGTGTACGAAGGTTCATTTGGTACCCATGCCAACGGACATGCTATGGTGAAGAAGTTGTTAAGAGTTGGTTATTACTGGATGACCATGGAATCAGATTGTTTCAAATATGCTTAAAAGTGCCATAAATGCCAAATTTATGCTGACAAAGTGCATGTGCCTCCGAATCCTTTGAATGTTATGACTACTCCGTGGCCCTTTGCTATGTGGGGTGAAATTCTGGTTAAGCAGATCACTAAGATGTCAGATAGGATGTCGTGACACTTGATTTCTACTTCTCACAAGGATTAAGGAAGAACATAAACAAACAGCAGAAAGAAAACAACACACAAGAATTGTTAACCCAGTTCGGTGATCAATAACACCTACGTCTAGGGGCTACCAAGCCAGGAATGAAATCAACTAAGTAGAATTGGTTCTAAGCTAAACTCCAACATTTACAACTTAGCACCTAGAAACTACCCTTCCTAGATTTCTACCTAAGACACTCATAGGTATGAGACCCTTCTCAATTCCCTTTCAATCACATCAGTGACTGAAAATTACAACTCAATAAACTGTCCTACTCAGGTATTCATGCAATACAAGAGAGGCTCACAAAAGTACAAACCCTAGTACTCTATAACAGTTGTAAACTTCCACACCTATTCTAGGTCAAATCTATCCTATTTATATAGCAAAACAGAATTGGATTTTGGGCTTAAAAAATGCAGCAATTTAGCTCCATAGAATCTACGACTTATTCTTTTCTTCAATCCTAAGTTTCCAAAAATGTCTCCTTACAAGGAAACCACATATTCCTTTTAGAATCAGAATCTCTGATTCCTCAATGTCAGATGCCACCTAGGATCAAATCATATTTTAATCACACCTAGAAAACAAATACAGTTATTCCAAAACTGTAACAGACAAAGATGTCGAATCCACATGATAAGACATCTTGTCTAACACCTTAACCTGCAGTTAGTTCATTATGTCATGACATCTTGTCCAACATCTTTCTGCTAAGTTAGTTTTACCAAAATTGATGCCAACCTCAAGGGCTTGGACTCATCAATCTCCCTCTTTGGCAGATTTTGGCTAAAACTAATTGTAATTGACCTGCAGAAACATAACAGGGAGGCCATCATCAAAACAACAGCGGAAACAAACTTTGTCTCCCCCTCAACCAGTACCTTCTGCAAGTAGCACATAACTACTCCCCCTCAGTGGTTAGTAGCAAATCAGCAGTGGTTAGTGATGTTAGTATTTCTCCCCCTTTTTAGCCACAATATGACAAAGGCAGAAGGACTAACTCAAAAACCAATTAATCAGTTCATAGTAATTAAAGTACACACCCAACAAAAGTAAAAATTATCCTAGGCATTCAGTCCTTACACAACCAAAAACAAAAAAAAAACATAAAACATAAAGTAAAGAAAAGACAATTGTCAGAAGTCATCTTCAGTTTTGTCATCATCATCTTCTCGTGCACTCTCACCAGAACCATTATTAGCATCATCATCTGTTCCAACTGCATCACTGTTCTCCTTAGCTGCCTTCTCAGCATCACTAGTGTCGACTCCCAGGCTTGTATCAATCTTTCCAGCTTCTCCTTTCTGGCAGTGCTGACTTTGATAATATCATCAAGCTCCTTGCAAGTTGCCTTCAGCTGAGCAATAATGTCTGCCTCTAAAGGTGTAGTAGCAGATGTTGAGGCAATATCTGAGACATGCTTTCCAATAAACAACTTATAGTGTAGAGTCAGAGAGGGCTTCCTTCTCATGATAGCATCACCAGATAAAATTATCCCCGGATATTATTGAAGAATTATTCCACAGATGAGTGATGAAAAGCAAATTGGCAACTTGACAGCTGAAGAGACAACTTGTTTTAGGATTTGGTTAAAGATGTATTCACCAAAATCAAAAGGCTTTCTTTTTCCAACAGCATAGATAAACTTTCCAAGCCCAGTTGAAATAGTTGAAGTGTGATTAGTAGGGACCCAGTTCACAGTACAAATTCTGTGAAGAATGGCATATTTAACACTTAGCTTCCCAGCTGACAGTTTCCTTTTGCTGGGCCAATTCCTCACAGTGTTCCCAGTAATTTCCCTACAAATTTGATCATCAGAATCTTCAATTTCAGCCTGAGGACATTCAGATCTGCCAAGGTGCTTGTTGATCTCGGCAGGAGAAAATGTCACAACATTTCCATTGACATATACCTTTAAGTAGTCCTAACTTTTTCGATCATTGCATCTTTCTGGAATATTTACTACAAACTCTTTGACCATCTTCTCATAGCATGAGTCAAAGTGAGAGACGGTCTTTATCAATCTAGCATCTTTAATCAAATCCATTACTTCCTCACACTGGAGGGCATTTTGTCCCAGTTCTCTCTCCAGAGGAATTCTTCTGTGATAAACATGCTTCCATCTGTTAACACTTACAACATCATGAACATAAGAGCTTTAGGAAGCGTGACAACCTTCTTCTTAGAGGTTGATTTCTTTATGATGTTCTGTCCATCCTTTGTGCCATCATAGTCTGATTCATTGTCAGACTCTGGCTTCCTCTTCTTGGACCCAACAGCAACCTTGCTCCAAGGCCTATGGGGTCCAACTGCAGATTTCTTAGTTTGCTTGTCAGAGATGTCTACACCCTTATCTTTCCTATTCTTTCGTTCAGCCACACTAGGCTTGAGACTTGTTGCAATGACTTCATCATCAGAGGGCAAATCATCTAAATTGATAATTTTGTCAGCCTGTTCTAAAGCCCCTTATGTAGATGAAGATGTTTCATCATCTGTCTCAACATTTCTCACCACAGAGTCAGCAAGGGTGTGCAAATTCCCTTATGACACTTCATCATCACCTCCACTTTTATCAGCATTTCTCTTAGTCACATCTTGATCCTGGGGTGAGTTGGGTGGCATAATTTGAGCAAGGGGTCTGGTGATTCGAGCAACACTCATTCTATCCCCCTGACTTATGAGTCTATCTACTATTTTGTCAATCCTTTCATCTATGTTGAACTTTTCTATTCCCTTCCTAGGACTAGAGTAAGCACCAGAAGTGTTCGAGGAATTACATGGTGGGATGTTTTTTGATCTTCTAACAGGAAGTTTGTCCCTTTTGCATGGCATGATAGCAAGAGGAGCAACATCAATTGCATCTTCAGCATGTAGCTCTTCAGGTTTTGACCTAGAATCAGATGCCGTTGGAGTATCCTTCTTGGTTGCTCTTGTCGGTGATTATTGTTGTAACATCGTAACGTGAACACGATTAGCTTTCTCTTTAATCTCGAGGGTGAAGGAGTTCAAGACGATTAGTGCAGAGTGATGGTATCTATTGCTGAAATGGTTTTGATGGGTTTGATTTTCAAACTATGCGTACTCTTGAATAGTGTTCCCATTAACCAAGTAAAACCCTAATTTGTCCTTGAGAATTTTTCTGTGAATTTCTGTACCATCAGTGAAGTTCAAGATGTCCCAGCAAGATGTCATGACATCCTATATGACAATAATGACCCCCACTCCAGTGGTCTGAAGACAATCATTCTTTGCACTTATTTCATAGGTTTCTATGATTGAGTCCTTTGTGACAGCATAAGAACATCTATTTCCAGCAATTTCCTTAATCATAGAGGCTTTTTGAAGAAGATTCTCAATCCTTGTGATAGTCTGATGTTGCAATCTCCTATGTGTCATCTTGTTTAACCTTCCAATTTGCAATTCACCCATGTGCATATCTGAGGAGTGTTTCTGATGTTTCTCTATCTGCAAGGCTGTCCATACATAACAATTGTTCTTTGATCTGACACCTTTCATGATGACCCTATCTTTATCATCCACAACTAGACATTCAGATCTGATGAATTTGACCTTTAGACCTTGATCGTAAAGTTGACTAATACTAATCAAATTTGCAGTTAATCCCTTGACAAGCAACACATTGTCAAGTCTAGGATTCCCAGCTTGATCCAATCTCCCGACTCCTTTGATCTTTCCCTTGGATCCATCACCAAAGGTGACATGGTTGGTGGAGTGGGGCTCTAAATTCACCAGATAGCTCTTGAAACCAGTCACGTGTCTTGAACATCCACTATCGAAGTACCACTTCTCTTCAGTGTACTCCTTTTGAGTGGAATGAGCTAACAGGGCCATAGACTCATTTTTGGAAATTCTTCTCTTTCTTGGAATCCTTCCCTTAGGATATCCATGTAACTTGTAGCAGTATCGTTTAATGTGGCCATACTTGCCACAATAATGACATTTACAGTCTTGTCTCCTCTGATGTCTATAATGATGTTGAGACATTCTGTTAGACATCTTCTGTCTTCTTTTGGTCTGATTGAGGCTACATTCTAGATTTCTTTTCTTGCTTGTCATTTCTTGATCATTGTAGCCAAGTCCTCTGACATCTCCAGCATTCCTCCCAACTTGAAGTATCTCATCTAGTATACCAGAACTGCTGTTGAGTATTCTAACATTTTTGGTGACATTGTCAAGTTTGGAGTTGAGTATAGTGAATTCCTCCTCGAGATCAGAGATAACACCAAGATGTTTTACTCTTTCAATCTCAAGGAGCATAATAATCCTATGTTGTCCTTCTCCTAGTTGGCAGACTTCAGCACATCTCTTGTAAAGCTCTTTAAAGGATTTGACTAGATCATTATATGATAGATCTCCAATCTCTGATTCTATATCAGAGTCAAATATTCTTGTAAGAGCAGAAACTTGTTTAGGTGATTCTTCATCACTTGCAGAATCATCTTCAGACCAAGATGTAATGAGGCCTTTCTTTTCTTTCTTGTGAAAGGTAGGACACTCATACTTGATGTGTCCATATCCCTCGCATTCATAGCACTTGATCCATTTTCCTTTGTCATCCTTTTCTTCATACTTAGAGTTTCTTCCAAGATTATTTCTTTTATAGTTGTTGAATGGCTGAGGCTTGGCATTTGATCTTGATTCTCCTTCCATCTTCTTCAGCAATTGACTGTACTATTTTCCCAGAAACACAATAGCATTAGACATCTCTTCTTTGGAGTTTGTCCTTCCTTCATCATGATCTGACACCAAGGCTAAGCTTTTCTTAGTCTCAGTCCTTATATTTAGTGCCATCTCAAAAGTTTGAAGTGATCCCATAAGCTCCTCAACTTTCATAGTAGTTATATCCTGAGCTTCCTCTATAGCAGTCACCTTCATGTCAAATCTTTTAGGAAGAGACCTCAGAATTTTCTAGACCAACTTAGCTTCAGGAGTTTTCTCTCTAAGGTCACTAGATGTGTTGGCAATATCAACAATGTTCATGTGAAAGTCATGTATACTTTCATCCTATCTCATCCTCACGTTCTCAAACTTATTGGTGAGGAGCTAAAGTCTTGAAGATTTAACTCGAGAGGTACCTTCATGAGCAGTCTTCAAGATTTCCCAAACATCCTTTGCAATAATGCAGTTTTTGATGAGCCTGAAGATGTTCTTGTCCACCCCATTGAACAAGGCATTCGAGGCTTTGGAATTTCCTTGAGCAAGCTTATCATCTTCATCATCCAAGTCTTCCTCTAGTTTCAGCTCATCAGTGAGCTTCCCATCTTTGTCTTTGATCTTTGGTGGATCCCACCTTTTAACCACAGACTTCCAAGCTTTACCATCCATGGACTTAATAAACGCCACCATGCACACTTTCCAATATTCATAATTGGAACAATCAAGTATGGGTGGTCTATTTAGAATTCCTCCTTCTTTATCCATCGAACCAGAAAGTATCGTCCCTGAATCTCACCCAGATACAGAGCAGGATGCCTGCTCTGATACCAATTGAAATCATGGTTAAGCAGATCACTAAGATGTTAGACAGGATGTCGTGACACTTGATATCTACTTCTCACAAAGATTAAGGAAGAACAGAAACAAACATCAGAAACAAAACAACACACAAGAATTGTTAACCCAGTTCGGTGATCAATAACACCTACGTCTGGGGGCTACCAAGCCAGGAATGAAATCAACTAAGTAGAATTGGTTCTAAGCTAAACTCCAACATTTACAACTTAGCACCTAGAAACTACCCTTCCTAGATTTCTACCTAAGACACTCCTAGGTATGAGACCCTTCTCAATTCCCTTTCAATCACAGCAGTGACTGAAAATTACAACTCAATAAACTGACCTACTCCGGTATTCACGCATTACAAGAGAGGCTCACAAAAGTACAAACCCTAGTACTCTATAACAGCTGTAAACTTCCACACCTATTCTAGGTCAAATCCATCCTATTTATATAGCAAAACAAAACTGGATTTTGGGCTTCAAAAACACAGTAATTCAGCTCCACAGAATCTGCGACCTATTCTTTTCTTCAATCCTAAGTTTCCAAAAATGTCTCCATACAAGGAAACCACATATTCCTTTTAGAATCAGAATCTCTGATTCCTCAATCTCAGATGCCACCTAGGATCAAATCATATTCCAATCACACCTGGAAAACAAATACAGTTATTCCAAAACTGTAACAGACAAAGATGTCGAATCCACATGATATGACATCTTGTCTAACACCTTAACCTGCAGTTAGTTCATCATGTCAGGACATCTTGTCCAACATCTTTCTGCTAAGTTAGTTTTACCAAAATTAATGCCAACCTCAAGGGCTTGGACTCATCATGGGGCATTGACATGATCGGAAAGATCGATCCCACTGCTTCCAATGGGCACTGTTTCATTCTAGTTGCCATCGATTATTTCACCAAGTGGGTGGAGGCAGCTTCCTTTGCAAATGTCACCAACCAGGTGGTTGCCCGGTTTATTAAGAAGGAGATCATTTGTCGTTATGGGGTTCCTGAAAGAATCATCACTGATAATGGTTCTAATCTCAATAACAAGATAATGCAAGAGTTGTGCCAGAGCATCAAGATTGAACATCACAACTCTTCTCCGTATCGTCCAAAGATGAACGGTGCTGTTGAAGCAGCCAACAAGAACATTAAGAAGATTGTGCAAAAGATGGTTGTGACGTATAAGGATTGGCATGAGATGTTGATTTTCGCTTTACATGAGTACCGTACTTCAGTGCGTACGTCAACCGGTGTAACTCTGTTTTTGCTCGTGTATGGTATGGAAGCAGTCCTGCCAGTTGAGGTTGAGATCCCTTCTCTGAGGGTGATGATGGATGTGAAGCTAGACATAGTTGAATGGGTCCGAACAAGATTCAATTAGCTGAGCCTCATCGAAGAAAGAAGAATGACAGCTGTGTGCCACGGGTAGTTATATCAAACGAGGATGAAGAAGGCATTTGATCAAAAAGTGCGTCCTCGTTGTTTCTAGGCTGGTGATTTAGTGTTGAAACGGATTCTTCCTCCACAGACAAATCACAGGGGCAAGTGGACCCTGAATTATGAAGGCCCATACGTTGTTAAGAAGGCTTTCTCTGGCGGAGCCTTGATGCTTTCAACTATGGACGGCGAAGATTTTACATCCCCTGTGAACTCAGACGCGGTTAAAAAATACTTCGCATAAAAGAGACCCGCTGGACAACAAAAAGAATAAGTCCAAACAAAAGTGGGCATCCCGGAAAACCATAAAAAAGAAAAAGGTTCAGGAAAAAATTAGGGATATATAAAAGAAAAATGAGTAAACCAGCTAATTTAAAAACCTGAAAAGGCAACTTAGGAAAAAATGGGTAACCCGGTGGATTGAAAACCCGCAAAGGGCGATCCAGGCAAAAGTTAGGGATTAAAGCGAAAGGCTGCAATCTATGTAGTCTATACTTCATCTCTTTTCAAAATCTGGGAATCTCGAAGAATAGGAATCAGTCCAATCACCTTTCTCGGAAAGCAGAGTATTCAGAGCGTTTTGAAGACATACAAGTCATAGCAGAATTGAAACTAAATGGGAATCCGTTTTTACATTGCCACTAGTGTAGTTTCTTTTCTTTTTGTACAATTACCTCTTTCTAGGAATTGCTTCCTGATGTAAATGCCTATTTAGAAACCAGTTCAATCAATAAAATTCATTTTCATTCAAATAGCTCCCTCTTTTGTTTTCATTTTACTGTTTTGTTTGCAAAAACGTCCGAATTTTTGATAAACATTGCATTTGAAAACAATAAAGCTCCACAAGAACATGCGTGAAAACATTTAAAATTGATTTGAACGTTGAGTGTCCTTGGGTGGTAAATTCATACCATATAATACCCCGGGGCACATGTGTGTATTATTTTGTGTTTGCAGGCACAGGTACCCGTACTCAATGGTCAGTGTGCAAGTCAGAGACCATTTTCCTCTCACAGTAATGGTGGTATCATTCAGATACGAGAATATTTGGCTCCCCGTCAAAAGTAGCCAAGATTGTATCATCCTCGACAAGGACTATATCTTCTCATTATCCTCCCCAGCAGGAGTCCAGAGATTTGGGTTTCCCCAGTCAGAATTGGGTTTGTCTTTTCTCCAGCAAGAGTCCAAGCCTCAGGCAGGTTAAGGATGATTTGTTTGCTCTCCAAGCAGGTTGGCATCCCCAGAAAGAGGCTCGTTTGACCTCCTTTCTCCAGTAGCATTTCTCTCCCCACATAGTACTGGTGTATGATTTCCTCATCAAGCCAGGAAGCGTTTCCTAACTCGGCAAAGGTTTGTTTGATCTCAATTCCCCTAGTGGCCAGGTCAGAAGGTTGTTATTTCCCCAGCAAAGCCCTATGGTTGTAAGGTTCTCCTCAAGCAGGACTGGTTTAGGTGATGTCTCCCCAGCAAGGTCATCATTCCCCGTGATTCAGAGTCCAGATGTATCAACATTTCTCCCCAGCCGAGTTGTTGATCTTTTCCCCACAAAAAGTCAGAAAATCAAATCGGTGATCTTTTCCTCAGCAGAGTTGTTGATCATCATCCCCAGCCGAGGATTCTATTTTCATCTTGCATATAGTAATCATTGCATCCTCAAAATGCGTAGCATTTCCATTTGATATGGAGCATTACGCCATAGAAAAATTCAAACATATGCATCTGAAGCATAAGCCAGGTTTGATACTTTCCCTACCAGACGTTCATGTTGCTTTCTTAAACTAATGCTTTCTTTTTATATGTGGTTTTAAAGCAAATGTGTCACATGCAAGTATACATGCTTGGTAATGCAGCAAGTGATAAAGAAAAAGGCCGAACCCACAAGGAGGTGATGAAAGTTTTCAACTACAAGTATTAATTTCTTTGTTTAAGAGAAAGTATGAGCAAGGTGACAGAATAATTATAATAAAGGACAGGAGCAACACACAATTAACTAAAACAACGTTGATAACTAAAAAAGGAGTTAAAATATCAGAGAGAGTAGTTGATGAGCTAAATCCATTAGTATAGTTGTTGCTAAAATGCTTTCATGATGTGTGTAACGCCCCAATTTTAGTAGTTTTATTTAATTGAGTCGTTTTGATTATTTTATTATTATATTATTTTATTTCTGACTTTTATTTGAAAATATATTATTTTTCATCATTGTTTATGTTTTATCGCGTTTTGAGAGCGGTTGCGAGATATTTGAGTTGAGGGGTAAAATAGTCTTTTTAGAGGATTAGATATTTATATAAAATAGAAAGTGGAGAGAAAAAGAGAGAAAAGAAAAAGAAGAGAAAGAAAAGAGAAGGGAAGAAAGGAAGAGGAAGGGAAAAAGAGGAGAAGAGGAATCGAAGAGAACTCCGTTTCGAGCGCGATTAATCGGGTAAGGGTGAGAAGCTTCAATTATATCTTGCTTGTGTATGTATATGTGTTGTTTATGTATGCTTGTGTGGAAGTTATATTGGTTTTTCAAATATAGGTCGAAATGAGATAAACGAGTAGAAATCGATGTTTTCACGGTCGGAAATCGATATAAACTGTATTGTATGATCACACTGTGTGTATGAACAATCGTTAATGTTTGTTTTGCTGTTGGAATTGAGTTTGGGTGAAAAATATGATTTTTGGGTTGTGAAACAGCGCTGCAGAATTTTTGGATTTTCCTTGGTTCGCCTAGAAAACTTGGGGCGAAGCAGTAGCGAATGAGTTTTCGCGGGTTCGCCTAGCGAACCAGTTAGCGAAGGTCAGCGAGTGTTCGCTAATGTTGTTTGTCTAGCGAACTTTGTAACTTTTTGGTTCTGGTGGTTGCTGCCTTGGTTCTCCAAGGGGTTCGCCTAGCGAACTTTATGTCTGTTTTTATCTGATAGTGGGTTCGCTGGGCATTCGCCTAGCGAAGGTGGTAGCGAATGCTCGCTAGAGGGTTCGCCTAGCGAACATAGTTGTTTGTGCAATTTTATTTTCTTCATAACTTTTGATCCGTAAGTCGAATTGGAGTGCGGTTGGGTGCGTTAGAAAGCCTGTGAGATGTTATTTATTATAAAAATGGTTTTGAGATTGTTGCCTGATTAAATTATGTCGGGAATTTGGAAAGGTGTCGTTTTGTCGTCTTTTACCGTTTTAACTGTGTGTATTTGATGTGTTATCATGCAATATGCTTTTAATATTCATCGTATAGCTTGTATGTTGTTATATGATGTGAATACATGAGATGAGTGTTGGTGATGATGGTTTGTGGCCGTATGGAAAATAGATGTGTTGTTTTGGTTTTGACTTCAATGTGTGATATTGTATGTTGTTATGATGTGTTGTGGGTAGCATCTGATATGTGACTCCCTTGTGCAAAGAATTATGATGATATGATTGTGGTGGGTTATGGATTGTGATGAAGTGCATTGTTTATGTGAAATTTCAATGTATTTTGTTTGGTGGCCTTTATGGTTTGAAATGCATTGTTTGAATTGATTTGTAATGCATGAGCGTGATGATGTTGATTAATTCATATGGTAGAATTGTGAATGTATGGAATTGATGAGTTGAAATATATGCATGATTATGGTTGCATATATGTGTGAAGATGCATTGTTTGTCATGAGTTCTTGTGTGTCAAGCATCATAATATGCATCTTGTGCGATCGTGTGCCCATGTGGGGTGTGAGCGATCGGATCGTGTGCCCATGTGGGGTGTGAGCGATCCATAAACGTCGTGTGCCCATGTGGGGTGTGAGCGACGGATTGGTTCTAGAGGGAATCCGCTATAACGTCGTGTGCCCATGTGGGGTGTGAGCGATGATTATAGACGATCGTGTGCCCATGTGGAGTGTGAGCGATCGGGTCGTGTGCCCGTGTGGGGTGTGAGCGATCCATTAACGTCGTGTGCCCGTGTGGGGTGTGAGCAACGAGGAACATCATATGCCCGACAGGGAGTTACATTAAGTAACGAGCGATGATTCCATCAGAGTTCCTGAGTGAACTAGTGATGAGAAATGATGGATGGATGGTACCGCATATGCATTGCATAGAGTCGTTGTGTCGGTCTCTGTGCATTTGCATAAATCATGAATGGATTGATTATGTGTGAGAAATTGTGATATGCATTTGTGTGGTATGCATTGGTGTTAAATGGATTGTGCATGATTGATATGTATTTGTGGATGGAGTAAGTATGTGTTGAGTTTGTGATTGGATTGGTGAATTGATATGCGTTCATGTTAAATACATTGGTTATGAATGATAAGTTTTGTGCATAGACATATGTATTGGGTGTGAACATGCGGTTATATGGGGATAAATGATATACGCTATATGATGTGGTGATGAGGTGGTGTGGTTCCTTATGTCATAATTGTGGTTGGATTATGTATGATATATTTTGTATTTGTGGCATGCTTTATGTGTTAGTATATGATGGCTTGGGTGAGATGACTTATACTTGTGTTGAATGTGTGTTTGCATATTATTATGCAATCTTGATTTAGTTGTTATTTCTCACCCTTCTGCTGTGGTTTGTTGCTCTTTGAGGCAATTGCAGATTTGTAGTCTTGGAGGCTTTTGTGAAGATTAGCCCTCCGTTCTTTTGTCGGTCTTGGTGTCTGCTCTGATACGTAGCACGGGAGTCAGGGAACGATAATGTTATATATGTATACCTTTGTTAGATTTATAATTTTATTACCGTTGCATATATATTTTGACGTTAGAAAATAATTTATTTGTAAAACAAGTCAGTTATGGATCTTTCCGCTTTATTCCATAATTGAACTTCATTTTGTTGGAAAAGGTTTCCCTTTGAGGTTTGCTCCATTTTGTGTTATGTATCAAATAAATGAGCAGGGATTGTGTTTTCTTTCTTTAAGTGTGACATCCTTGTTTTCTGTCAGAAAAATAAATTTTTATTTACTCTGATTTATATTTGTGTTATGTATTCGCGAAGGGATTTGGGGTGTTACATTAGTGGTATCAGAGCAGGTCGGTCCGTCCGGCCAAGTTGTTGAGTCTGTTGGTGTGGCAGTTGAATACTGTCGGTGTTGTTTGTTTCTTAGTACGTGATATGTGTGTGGAACACTGTTAGTACTTTCTGGATTTTCTAGTCCTTTGTCTGCAGGATTTAGATTGAGATAAGTGGGGGAGAAGCTGGTACTTCTCCAAGTTGCTTCAGTTGTGGGTTGGCTCCGTGTGCTGTTGATTGCAAGATTGTAAGTGTTGTTTGGGCAGTATTGTTCCTGATTCCGGAGGGAATGCGGAGATAAAGTTTATGTCGACTAAGGATTGGTGCCTTAGTTAGTTTTGTGCATGAGATGTAAGGAATGCTATTATAGTTTGGTAAAGATGGTTTATGCCCCATCATGATTGTCGGCTGTCTATTGACAAATTGAGGAACTGATCACCCTTAATCTCTTGTTGATAGCAGATGGGAATTATTTTGGATGGAATAGACGTGTCTTTCCGGCTTTGATAGTGTGTGAAATGGGTTGTTTGGAATTTAAGGAAATGATTACGGATTGTTTTGATGAGTCGATGAAGATGATAATATCGGAAGATGAAATGGATTAGAGGTTTTGGTATGTTGGTCCAGTTGGGAAGTCATTGAGAGAGAATGATTGGGTTTTATTTAAGGACTGCTTCTCAGAGAGTAGAGATTGAACTTAATTGGACGAAGGTAAATAGTTGAGGCTTATATCTGCTAAGTAAGTAGGAGACTCTTAGTAGATGGGAATAAGATGTTTGTTTTGTCTGCGATGGTAGTGTTCTGGAAATTGGCAGGAAGTCACAGTGATGGGCCGTCAGTTGTGCATGGTTTTCGGATGTGTTTTTGGATGGAACATTAAGGTGTTGTCTTAGAGAGCTCCAGCTTTGTTAGTAACAAAAGAGAATGATGATTGAATGGAATAACGAGTATGATGTGTATGATGGTATTGAGACTGTGGAAAGCGAAACTTAGAGTTCTGGTGAGGTTTGGGGTCTTTGGAATTTTAGAGCATTAATGAAAATTTTGAGAAAACCTTAGGGGTGGATGTAATATTTGAGAGTCCTTTGGAATGGTTGTTGCTACATGTTGGGATTTATGGAATTTGGACTATAAGAGAAGAAATTGTCTATGGATTACTAACAGTTGAATAAGGTAACGATTGAGATGGTTGAGTTTGAGTGAAATCACAATTGGTTGGAATGTTTGATAAGAGTGGTAAATTGTGTGAGTTGAGGCTTTGATCGATTTAATGTGACTGGTTAGGTTTTTTATCCTCGGAATACGTTGTTATTTACTCGGTTAAGCTTGTATGTGAGTAACCAGTTACCCAGTGAAAAGTTTTGCAAAAGCTTTAAGGATTTATATCTTTTGAATTTTGGTTGGGAATTGCAACGTACAGTGATGGTAATTGGTGTTAGTAATGCGTCTCTAATGTCTACGGAGTAGAGGAATCGTATCTTCCATATTTATTTGGATAAGTTCGTAGTGGTTTTGATTGAGGATATTCGGATCTGTTATAAACTCAGAGGAAGAACGAGTAAAGTGTTTGAGATTTGAATTACAAGTGTTGAAAAGAGACGAAGTTTTATGCTAAGTTATTCGAGTGAGAATTTTGGGTTGAAAAAGGTTAGTTTTCTTGGATATGTTATTTCAGATGAGAGTATGGTTATGGATCCATCGGAAGTAGATGCAGTTCTACCTTGAGAGGTTCTGAAGTTGGTTAAGGAGATTAGAAATTTTTGGGCTTAGTTGGTTGTTACTGCAGGCTATGGAAGACTTTGTTGAGTTCGTACTTCTGTTATCTCAGTTGACTTGCAAAGGGTGAGTCGTTTGTTTTGGATGTTCGTTGTGAGTAAGTTTTGGTGAGCTGAAGTAGAAGTTGTCTACGGTTTCAGTTTTGATTCTGTGTGATCCTAATAAACCGGTTGTGAGGTATTGAGATGTGTCTCTGATGAGTTTAGTCTGTGTGTTAATGCAAGGGGGTAAAGTCGTGGCTTATGCTTTACGACAAGTGAGGATTCATAAAAGGATCTATACTATTCTGGATTTGGAATTGGTTGCGGTTGTATTGTGTTGGAATAATTGGAGGTATTATATTTATGGTTCTAGGTTCAAAGTGTTTGGTAATCACGAGAATATTGAGTACTTGTTTGGTCTGAAGGAATAGAGTATAAGACAACGAGGAGGGCTAGAATTCGTGACGAGTTATGAATTTGAATTGGATTATCTTTGGGAAAAGTTAGTGTCGTGCGTGATAAGTTAAATCGAAAGTTGTTATGCATGTTTGTTTTGATGGTCAGAGAATTAAAATTATTTGACCAGTTCAGAGACTTGTGTCTGGTGTGTGAGGTAACACAGTAGAGTGTGAAGTTGGGTATATTAAAAGTGAACAGTGATTTTTGGCAGAGATGAAAAAGAGTTAGACTTTGGACGTGAGATTGGTAGACTTGATGGTTTCGAGTAATTAGAGTGCGCAGCGGAAGCGTGAAGTGGCACATTTTGTATTTGAGTGTGTGGCTTATAAGAGTTCATAGGTTGAACATTGGAAACATGTGGGAATGATGAGACTATGGGACGTTTCAGAATGGACGTGTTAAGTGGAAGGTTTAAATATTATTCATGGGCTATTATATAGATGGATGTTTTGGTTGTATGTTCGATTGGTGAATAGTAGCATTGTTGTAATATTGTTGGGTCGTGGAACTTTATGCTCTTGTTGTGTTTCGGTTCGAGAGTGAACCTATGTGTGTTCGTAACTTGGTTGTCTTTGCATCGTAGGTTGGTCGTCAAGTGCATTGTATGGGCTTTACATCTTGTCGTCGTTGTTGTGCCGTTGTTGTGGTTGATGTTAGCACGTTGGGTTGTCAATTTGTGTTATTCGTGGGGTGCCTCTTGTTGGCATGTTAGTTTGTTGGTCGGTGGCATGAGTAGTGTCAGGAGTTGTTCGTCTATGTATATTTTCGAGGACGAAAATGTCTAAGTGGGGGAGAATTGAAACGCCCCAGTTTTAGTTAGTTTTATTTAATTGAGTCATTTTGATTATTTTATTATTATATTATTTTATTTCTGACTTTTATTTGAAAATATATTATTTTTCATCATTGTTTATGTTTTATCGCGTTTTGAGAGCGGTTGCGAGATATTTGAGTTGAGGGGTAAAATAGTCTTTTTAGAGGATTAGATATTTATATAAAATAGAAAGTGGAGAGAAAAAGAGAGAAAAGAAAAAGAAGAGAAAGAAAAGAGAAGGGAAGAAAGGAAGAGGAAGGGAAAAAGAGGAGAAGAGGAATCGAAGAGAACTCCGTTTTGAGCGCGATTAATCGGGTAAGGGTGAGAAGTTTCAATTATATCTTGCTTGTGTATGTATATGTGTTGTTTATGTATGCTTGTGTGGAAGTTATATTGGTTTTTCAAATATAGGTCGAAATGAGATAAACGAGTAGAAATCGATGTTTTCACGGTCGAAAATCGATATAAACTGTATTGTATGATCACACTGTGTGTATGAACAATCGTTGATGTTTGTTTTGCTGTTGGAATTGAGTTTGGGTGAAAAATATGATTTTTGGGTTGTGAAACAGCGCTGCAGAATTTCTGGATTCTCCTTGGTTCGCCTAGCGAACCTGGGGCGAAGCAGTAACGAATGAGTTTTTGCGGGTTCGCCTAGCGAACCAGTTAGCGAAGGTCAGCGAGTGTTCGCTAGCGTTGTTCGCCTAGCGAACTTTGTATCTTTTTGGTTCTGGTGGTTGCTGCCTTGGTTCGCCAAGGGGTTTGCCTAGCGAACTTTATGTCTGTTTTTATCTGATAGTGGGTTCGCTGGACATTCGCCTAGCGAAGGTGGTAGCGAATGCTCGCTAGAGGGTTCGCCTAGCGAACATGGCTGTTTGTGCAATTTTGTTTTCTTCATAACTTTTGATCCGTAAGTCGGATTAGAGTGCAGTTGGGCGCGTTAGAAAGCCTGTGAGATGTTCTTTCTTATAAAAATGGTTTTGAGATTGTTGCCCGATTAAATTATGTCGGGAATTTGGAAAGGTGTCGTTTTGTCGTCTTTTACCGTTTTAACTGTGTGTATTTGATGTGTTATCATGCAATATGCTTTTAATATTCATCGTATAGCTTGTATGTTGTTATATGATGTGAATACATGAGATGAGTGTTGGTGATGATGGTTTGTGGCCATATGGCAAATAGATGTGTTGTTTTGGTTTTGACTTTAATGTGTGATATTGTATGTTGTTATGATGTGTTGTGGGTAGCATCTGATATGTGAATCCCTTGTGCAAAGAATTGTGATGATATGATTGTGGTGGGTTATGGATTGTGATGAAGTGCATTGTTTAAGTGAAATTTCAATGTATGTTGTTTGGTGGCCTTTATGGTTTGAAATGTATTGTTTGAATTGATTTGCAATGCATGAGTGTGATGATGTTGATTAATTCATATGGTAGAATTCTGAATGTATGGAATTGATGAGTTGAAATATATGCATGATTATGGTTGCATATATGTGTGAAGATGCATTGTTTGTCATGAGTTCTTGTGTGTCAAGCATCATGATATGCATCTTGTGCGATCATGTGCCCATGTAGGGTGTGAGCGATCGGATCGTGTGCCCATGTGGGGTGTGAGCGATCCATAAACGTCGTGTGCCCATGTGGGGTGTGAGCGACAGATTGGTTCCAGAGGGAATCCGCTATAACGTCGTGTGCCCATGTGGGGTGTGAGCGATGATTATAGACGATCATGTGCCCATGTGGAGTGTGAGCGATCGGGTCGTGTGCCCGTGTGGGGTGTGAGCGATCCATAAACGTCATGTGCCCGTGTGGGGTGTGAGAAACGGGGAACATCGTATGCCCGATAGGGAGTTACATTAAGTAACGAGCGATGATTCCAGCAGAGTTCCTGAGTGAACTAGTGATGAGAAATAATGGATGAATGGTACCACATATGCATTGCATAGAGTCGTTGTGTCGGTCTCTGTGCATTTGCATAAATCATGAATGGGTTGATTATGTGTGAGAAATTGTGATATGCATTTGTGTGGTATGCATTGGTGTTAAATGGATTGTGCATGATTGATATGTATTTGTGGATGGAGTAATTATGTGTTGAGTTTGTGATTGGATTGGTGAATTGATATGCATTCATGTAAAATGCATTGGTTATGAATGATATGTTTTGTGCATAGACATATGTATTGGGTGTGAACATGCGGTTATGTGGGGATAAATGATATATGCTATATGTTGTGGTGATGAGGTGGTGTGGTTCCTTATGTCATAATTGTGGTTGGATTATGTATGATATATTTTGTATTTGTGGCATGCTTTATGTGTTAGTATATGATGGCTTGGGTGAGATGACTTATACTTGTGTTGAATGTGTGTTTGCATATTATTATGCAATCTTGATTTAGTTGTTATTTCTCACCCTTCTACTGTGGTTTGTTGCTCTATGAGGCAATTGCAGATTTGTAGTCTTGGAGGCTTTTGTGAAGATTAGACCTCCGTTCTTTTGTCGGTCTTAGTGTCTGCTCTAATACGTAGCACGGGAGTCGGGGAACGATAATGTTATATATGTATACCTTTGCTAGATTTATAATTGTATTACCGTTGCATATATATTTTGACGTTAGAAAATAATTTATTTGTAAAACATGTCAGTTATGGATCTTTCCGCTTTATTCCATAATTGAACTTCATTTTGTTGGAAAAGGTTTCCCTTTGAGGTTTGCTCCATTTTGTGTTATGTATCAAATAAATGAGCAAGGATTGTGTTTTCTTTCTTTAAGTGTGACATCCCTGTTTTCTGTCGGAAAAATAAATTTTTATTTACTCTGATTTATATTTGTGTTATGTATTCGCGAAGGGATTTGGGGTGTTACAATGTGAAGTGTCATGCCTCAAAAGGTCAGAACGTGATATAGTGGTGTATCTCTACAACATCAAAAACATGCATAACTAGGGCAAGGGAACAAATCTCTAAGTCTCACTTGTAACCCTAAAATACGTCTGGTTTTAATTCTGAAATTCTTTATGGTCTCAACTTCTTATCTCTAAGTAAGTTGAATTAAGTGAATGTTATGAAATCCACTTGTTTGTTGGATCTCTCTCAACAATAAGCTTTTACCTTTTTCCTAGTTGATCACTCTAAGAATTAAGTATATAGCATAAAAACACATAACAAAATAAGACACTAAACTTCACGTCATTTCAACATAAAAACAACGTTTATACTAACTTTATTAGGCTCGTCAAACATGGGTTTAGCTCACAGTGAGCTGAGTACAAGCTACTGAAATGAAACTAAAAGGAGACATATTCTTACAAAGTTAAGTAAAGAAATGCAACCTAATAATAACTTGGAAATCTCTTACGTTGAGTAAACAGCAACAACTCTCTTCAGTCACGACAGTTTTCAGCAGAGTGTACAGGACTGGATGAGAAGAGAAGGCCCTCTACCAATACTCTAACTCGTGAAACAAAAATAAACTAAAACTACAACTGAAATAAAAACTGTGTTGTTGTGTGTAAAATCTCCAGCTCTCTTCTCCCAATGTGCATGTCTTCTTTATATAGAGGTGAGTGGAAGTGAGAGTTGCTACTTTCTTGGATCTGGGTTTCTTGATGAAAATAAGGTTAGGCCCATATCAAATCCGAATGTGGACCAGCTGTGGCAGAGTGATGGAGCAGCGCAGATGGCTGGTGGTTTGGTGTTGGGAGCTCTTTTGCAGCGTGGTCCCCACCGTACTACCATTTTTCTTCTAGCTTCCTTGATCTTATCCAATTTCTCTTGCTCTATTGCTCTTCAAAATAGTGTCACGTGAGCCCTAGTGACTTTCTTCTCCAATCCTCTTGATGAAATAAGTGATTAATTTATCAACCACTTCCTTTTTCTTCAGATTTCCATTCTGCTCCAGAATCCGTCTCTCAGGGTCATGCCTCTACTTGCCATCAACTGACTTCCTTTTTGACAAAAACACATTGAAAACCATAAAAGAAACACCTAGTGTGCTCAAAGCTAAAACATACTGAATTAAGCTAATTTCACATTAAATCACGAAATCCTAAACTAAAAATGGCACATAAAATAGGTCAAAGTAACACACTAAGATAGAGTTATCACTCCCCCAAACTTGAATGATCACCTGTCCTCAAGTGATGTGACAGTGAATGACCAGGGAAATGAAATTGGAGTTCAACAGCTTCGGTCAGGTTAGAAAGATGAAGTGGCTTTAGATTCGGAGGGGTAATAAAACTATATTAAGTGAAACTTGCACAGCTTTACAATTAGTCAAAGTGGTGTTAAGTACAAGAGAGAACCGACATCTCTTGTCACGACCCTACTCTTCTAGAAAATAAGCCAAAATTTCTCTCTTTTGATCCCTTTTTTGTGTACTTTCGTGAGTTGGATCTCTTTCTCTAGTTTCACTGGGGAATTCTTTTCTGACTCTCAAATGATATTTTTGACTTTCACACTTGGGACCACACTTTTCCACTTATTTTTGTATTTTTGTTCTTTTTCTTTCTTTTTTTATGGCAAAGCATCCCATCTAAAAGGAGCTCACTTGTGATGAGTCCAACTGAATATTATGATGCTTGTTGTTCCTCCAGTTTCGGGCACAGGAACTTTATTGTTGATGGTCTTTGCCACTATTGTACACTTTTGTGTGTTTTTATGTGGAGTGTGCCTCTTTCGTGATCATCTCAACCATCATTCGAATCTTGTTGTCCTTCCCTTTGTGATTCTTAAGGTTTTAACCTTCCTCTTGATTCCCAACAAATCAGTTCTCTTTTTGAAAAAAATTTGAGCTGGTTTGAAAGATTAGTGGTGTCGTGACAGAGAACATCAGTCTTCTCTGCCCAAATCTCACTTGGTTCAATTACTACACTTTGTTTTGCTCACTTCTCAAAAATTTCCTTCTCCCTTTTTATTCTTAAGCACAAAATTTTGAGATTTAACATTCCTGACCTTTAGTTATTTAACCCCAACATTCCCTGGCATACTTACTCTAAACTAAATCATGCAACTAAAGCGAATAAAACAAAACAAAACAGATAACGACTAAACAAAACAAAGCAGATAACGACTAAACGAAACACTAATAACATGCAGATTAAACAAAATAGATCAACTAGTACTTGGGGCATCAAAATCTCCCCACAAAAGATTCAAATATTCTTGGCTCAAAACATGGCCATCCAAAACATAATTCCCAAAACATTATCCAGAAACAGAAACATGCAAGAACAGTAGACAGAATATCCAAATTGTGATATTAGAAGGTTAGAATGGTGAAGATAGGCTAAGCGTTGGCGTCCTCCCCCAAACTTAAAGTAAGGACAGTGTCCTCACTGTTTAGTGGAGAGAGAAGGCATGCCACCGCTTGCCTATTTCACGTTACCACATTAGGCCCTTAGCCTGGAGCTTTTTCTTGGTGCATGCATGGTTTGCTTCTTTTTCTTCTTCTTTGCCTCT
Organism: Lathyrus tuberosus; assembly: GCA_022829125.1. Classification (NCBI taxonomy): domain Eukaryota; kingdom Viridiplantae; phylum Streptophyta; class Magnoliopsida; order Fabales; family Fabaceae; genus Lathyrus; species Lathyrus tuberosus. The sequence goes on from JALAZF010000280.1 coordinate 7,503,887, forward strand.
GCGCCCTTTTCCTCTTGCTCCTTCTTCTCATTCCCTTCCTCAGTCACGACACCAGTTACCTTCTTATCAGCAGCCTTCTTTGGACTTTTAGCCTTCTTCTTGGCCTGTTCCTAAGCTTCCTCTGGCTGTTCCTCCGCAACATGATCATCTGTATTTACGGCAGGTTCCACGGCAGAATCTGGTTCTGGGTCATGACAATCTTCTCTGTCTCTTCACTTTCTGGTTCATCATCTTCCTTAGCATTTCCTTCCTTTTCTGTAGTCTATGTTGAAGAATAGTATTTCCTCAATGCTTCTCCTTCCATATCTTCTTCAGTCTCCTCAGGCTGCATAGTTTCTTCCACTGGATTTCCTCTTCTTTACTCTCCTCCTTTTCTTCAGCGATTTCTTCATTGGTCATCTCTAGATCTCTATCATCCTTATCCACTTCTGCTAAAAAGTTTTCCAACACCTCATCTTTTCCAGAGCCTTCCTCTTGATCGGGCTTGTTGAGATAGACTTTATTGGTAGGACTGATAGGTGGTGTTGGGGTTGCAGTGGTCTCTTTCCTCTTCCATTCAGCTTTCATCTTTTTCTGCTTGGGTGTGCTTTCAGGTTCTGGAGGTGGGGATGGGTAAGCTTTTCTCAACTTTTTCTTTTTCTTGACTTGACTCTGTGTGGTGTCTACAGACACGCCTTTGCTTGTCTCTTCCACTTCTTTCTTCTTCATTTCCTTTTCCTTCTTTTTCTTCTTTGCTTTCTCCTTCTTTGTAGACCTCTTCTCTTCTACTTCATTCCCAGCAGCAGCAGGCTCAGCATTTCCCAGAATATGGTCAGGAAACTTGGGAGGCTCAAGCAAGTTTGAAGGGGTTTGCATGGCCCACAGCTTTTCTTGCCATATCGCCTTTGCCTTCTAAAATGTAAAATACTCCTGTTGATCCTTTTGCATTTGTAGAAGGATTTCCATTGCTGGGTCTTGCTGTTCAGATACTCCAGAAGAAGTTTGGCTCACTCCCGCTGGCCTTTTTCTAGCTCCCTTGGGCTTCATCAGTGTCATTGTCAAAGTCTTATCTAGAGGTTGTTGTGGAGAACCAAAAATGTCAGAGTCATATTCCGACACACCTTGCCTTCTACATAGGGCTGTGATGAGACATGGAAAGTACAACATTCCTTCCTTCTTCTTTGAGCACGCATGAATCTCTTGAAATATGATTTTTCCAATATTAATTTCCCTCAGTCCAGTTATGCAGTGGAGCAACACCAAACTAGCCCTGGAAACTGTCTCATTGTAAGCAGTTGGCTTGATGGAGTGCTAAGCAAAATGGTACCATACTTTCACCTCCGGCCTCAAATCCATTCTTCTGAATGCTTTCTCTACCCAGCTCGTTCCAGGCACACACAACGATTCCATGTAGTCATCATACTCATCCTCCTACGAAGTGAGTACTAGGTTTTGGTACTCATCTTCAGTATTTTCCAACTTGAAGTAAAAGTTGATGTTGGACTCGTTATATATCACCCTTGTTCCTCTGACCAGCACCTCCAGCCTCTTGTGCCTTGGGTCTGTCAAGTTTGAATAAAACTCCTTGACCAGCGTTGCATTGTAAGGACCTGGTTGCTTGCAAAAGTTTCCCCACTTCAGTTTTGAGATAGTTGTTCTTAGGTCACCCGGAAGTCCCAGTTTTTCGTTTTCATTGTCCATGATAAAGCCTCTCTCAGCGAAAACATTCATTTTGCTGAAGTGATCCACAAATCTCTTGTGGGCTTCAACGTTCACGAAGGTATCGTCTTCTTCTTGGCTTGAAAGGTCGATCATGGGGACGACGGTTTTCTTTGCCACAGTTTTGTAGCGGCGACCAGTGGCTGCATTTTTTGTCATTTTCTTAGTGAAATAGAGGTGAGAGGGTTTGAGAGATTAGGGGTCCGGGAAGAAGGGTAGAGAATGAAAAGTGAAAAGGTTGTTTTGAATATTTGGAGAGAGAGAGATGGAGGGAAGTTGAAAAGGGTGCTTTGAAAATTAGAGAGAGAAAAATATGGTTTAGGTGAGACGGAGAGAGAAAATTTTCTCTTTTTGTGATAATTAGGGCAAAGGGTGAAGGGACTTGGGTCTGACCACGGAAAAGACACCATTCGTGGCCTTTACGTGTTTTGATAGATGAACAGTCTGACGTGGCAGACTGAGCTATAATTGCTCTGCAGCTATGCATGGCCCAAGGCGCGTGATCCCAATGCCAAACTTTATTCTCTCTCCCTCTTTGTGAAACAAAACGATTCATTTTCTTTCTCGTGTCCACAAGAAAATAATTATTGCCAGATCAACATTAATATCTTCTTTATGGACTTGACAAAATTAATTCCTTCACATCTTTCCATATTCCATTTCTACTTTTCTCTTGTCCTTTTTTCTGGCGCGTCACATCTTGTCATGGGCTGATACCACGAAAACTTACATGATCCTGTACAAAAATAAAAACAAAAGAAACTGCATAAAGTTGGGTTGCCTCCCTGTAGCGCTATTTTAAGGTCTTATCGCCTGACCAAAACAAGTGTCCATTAATCAATAAAATGGAGGGAACCCCTTGTGTTGTGTGAGGGTTCTCCAAAATAAGTCTTGACCCTTTGACCATTAACCTTAAATTTTTCTCCATTTTTCTCATTCAACAGCTCTACAGCACCATGGGGGTAAATCTCTTCCAAAATAAAGGGTCCAGACCATCTTGATTTTAATTTCCCAAGTAGGGGTGGAAGTAGGCCAGGCCGATAACAAGGGCCTACAGGCTAGCCTACACAGGCTCAGGCCAGGCCAAGCTATTTATTTAAATAGAAAAGGCCTAGGCTTTTTTATAAGCCTATTTAGTTAAAAAGGCTAGGCCTCAGGCCATGAAAAAAGCCTTTTAAGCCTAACAGGCCGACCTATTTAAATAAATATGAATAATTTTTTTATTATCTTATGTTATGTTTTTTACTTTGAGTTAAAATATATAAATAAAAATTGGTTATATTTGAGAACTTATGAAAATAAGATAAAAACACCTTATGAGCAATGTTATAAGTTGTTTTTATAAGTTATCTTAAACAAATAGTCTCACAAAAATTATGCTAATAGGTATGTTAAAATAAGTCAATGCAAACAAACTTTTAGTCTCATTGATTTTTTAGTTTGTTAGTCTATTTAAACATTTTTTTAATTGAGTATTTACATATTTCTAAATAATAGGCTTTTATGTAGGCTAACAGGCTAACCAGGCCTTAGAAAAGGCCAGGCTCAGGCCTAAAAATAAGCCTATGACAGGCTACAGGCCAGGCTTAGGCTTCAGTTTTTTTGGCAGGCCAGGCTTAGGCTTGGCAAAGCCTACCTCGACCCAGCCTATTTCCACCCCTATTCCCAGGGAATAACTTCAGGCTTGAGTTAAAAAGTAAAACTCTTTGGCCTTTCACTAATTCCCTCTTCAAACATTTTCTGTCGTGCCACTTTTTGGTATTTTCTTTATACAACTTAGCATTCTCGTATGAGAACAACCTATGCTCATCTAATTCATTTAATTGGAGCATTCTAGCTTGGCCAGCATTTTAAGATTAAAATTTAGTTGCTTCACAGCCCAAAAAGCCTTATGCTCTAATTCAATGGGTAGGTGACAAGCGTTTCCATAGACAAGTCTATAGGGAGGCATGTCTAAAGGAGTTTTGTAGGCAGTCCTATACGCCCATAGTGCTTCGTCCAAGTGCTTGGACCAATCTCTCCTTGTGGGGTTAACCACTTTTTCCAAAGTTCTCTTGATTTCTCTATTGGAAAGCTCCACTTGTCCACTAGTTTGGGGATGGTAAGCTGTAGCAACCTTGTGTTTTATCCCATATTTTGCCATTAAGTTTTCAAAAAGTTTGTTGCAAAAATGGGATCCCCCATCACTGACGATAGCTCTAGGCGTGCCATGCCTTGTCAAGACGTTCTTGAGCAAGAACTTGGTTACCACCTTAGCATCATTGGATGGTGTTGCTACTGCTTCAATCCACTTGGATACGTAATCCACAGCTACAAGGATGTAAGGATTGCCAAAGGAAGGAGGGAAAGGTTCCATGAAATCAATGTCCCACACATCAAAGATTTCTATTTCAAGAATGCTTGTGAGTGGCATTTCTTGCCTCATGGATACATTCCCAATCCTTTGGCATCTATCACACCTTTTTGTTAATTCATGAGCATCCTTAAAAATAGAAGGCCAGAAATAACCTGATTGCAGCACTTTTGCTGCAGTTCTAACTCCTCCAAAGTGTCCACCGTAGGGGGCTTCGTGGCAGGCTAACAAGATCTGTCGTGCCTCCTCATAATCAACACATCTTCTTAATAACTGATCAACATAGTTCTTGTATAGATAAGGCCCATCCCAAAAATAACTCTTGATAGTGTGGAAGAACCTCTTTCTTTGTTGGAAGTTGAATTCTGGTGGTATGACTCTGCTGACCAAGTAGTTAACAATGCCAGCATACCAAGAAGTCGTGCCATCAGTAATCAACAACAACTTTTCATCCGAAAAACTTTCTTTGATGTCTCCACTGTTTTGGAGTTGGACTCCTTCAGGTAGCCTTGAGAGATGATCAGCAACTGAGTTTTCCACTCCTTTCTTATCTTTTATTTCTAGATCAAACTCTTGTAGTAAAAGAACCCATCTTATGAGCCGTGGCTTTGCATCTTTTTTGGCAATCAAATACTTGATTGTTGCATGATCAGTGTACACAATGACCTTATCAAAGGTAAACACTGCCAACAGCTCCTTCTCTGTGGTTGTGTAGTTGATTTGTGCTTCTATCAAAGTCTTGCTTGCGTAGTAGATGGTGTGAAAAACTTTGTTGTGCCTTTGGCCTAACACAGCACCAATTGCAAAGTCACTGGCGTCACACATTAATTCAAATGGCTTGGACCAGTCAGGGGTTTGGACTACAGGCGCAGAAATGAGAGCCTTCTTCAAAAGATTAAAAGATTTAAGGCACTCCTTACTGAAGACAAAAGGCGTGTCATGCTGCAGCAGCTGGCATAGGGGTTTGGTTATTTTTGAAAAATCTTTTATGAACCTCATATAAAATCCAGCATGCCCCAAGAAACTCCCAATTCCCTTGATGTTGACTGGTGTGGGTAACTTTTCAATTACCTCTACCTTTGCTTGATCCACCTCTAATCCTTCTTTTGAAATTCTATGACCAAGAACAATCCCTTCTTTTACCATAAAATGGCATTTTTCCCAATTAAGAACCAGGTTGTTCTCTTCACATCTTGCCAATACCAACATTTGATCAATGAAAGGCAAGGGGAAGAGCTCATTCTTCTCATTGATTATCACTGTCATGCCCTCTTCTTCGGTACACACTAGATGGGGCTCACCCACACATTATCAGAGATAGGGTAAATAATTCCTGCATCCAGCCACTTGATAATCTCCTTCTTTACAACTTCTTTCATGATTGGGTTCTACCTTCGTTGACTTTCAATGCTATTCTTAGCATTTTCTTCCAACAAAATTTTGTGCATGCAAATTGCTGGGCTGATTCCCTTAATGTCATAAATCTGCCATGCAATTGCCTTCTTGTGTCTCTTCAGTAGTGAAATTAGTTGCTCTTTCTGCTCCTCTTACAGATCTGTAGCAATGATAACTGGCAGTTTTTGTCCTGCCTCCAGATATGCATACTGTAAATGCTCCGGCAGTTGCTTGAGCTCCAATTCAGTAGGTTCCTTTATGGAAGGCAGCTGATGCTTGTGAGCAACAACGGTAGATTCTATTGCTTCCACACATTCTTCCTCTTGCTTCTTCATTTGACCATAAATGATCCCATCTTTTAGTCCTTTATCTTCTAATTTGCCTAGCTCCATTTCCAACACATCACTAGCTTTTAAAAGGTTTTTATGAATTAAACCTTCCCAACTAGATATCATGGAGCATTCAGCGACCTCTTCTTCTGGATATTGCAAGGCATTGAGTATGTTGAAAACTACGTGTTGCCCGTTCACTCTCATAGTGATTTCTCCTCTTTCTACATCAATTAAGGTTCTACCCGTTACTAGGAATGGCCTTCCCAACAAAATGGGTGTCTCCTCATCAGCCTCAAAGTCCATAATAATGAAATCTGCAGGGAAGACAAATTTGTCAACCCTGACCAACACATCTTCTATCTTTCCTTGTGGGTAGCAAATACTTCTATCTGCCAGCTGCAAGGTGATAGTTGTAGGCCTGGCAGCGCCTATCCCTAGCTTCTTGAAAATGGATAGGGGCATAAGATTAATGCTAGCCCCTAAATCACAAAGTGCCTTTCCACAAAAGGTATCTCCAATGGTACATGGAATAGTGAAACTTCTAGGATCCTTCAATTTGAGAGGGAGTTTGCCTTGAACCAATTGACTACACTCTTGTGTAAGTGCAACCGTAGCAAATTCTCCCACCCTTTTTCTCTTGGTGAGCACATCCTTCATGAACTTTGAGTAGTTTGGCATCTGTTGAATAACCTCAATCAATGGTATATTGATGTGAATCTGCTTTTAGATCTCCATAAATTTCGCAAATTGTTGCTCTTCCTTGGCCTTTTTGATTCTTTGTGGAAAAGGAGGTGGTGGCCTTTCTTGAACAAACTTTTGCTTTCTGTTGGCTTCAGTAATGACTTCTTGATTCTCTTGAGGAATGAGGTCTGCAGTAGGTACATCATCTTTGTGCTTTTGTTGCCTAGATGAATAAGGTTCTTCCTCATCTTAGTTTCTTGCTCTAGAACTGTCTGGCGTAGACAAATCAGTGCTTTCCTCTTTGCTCTTTGTAGCGGCCTCTTCTATTTCTTTACCACTTCTGAGTTTAAGGGCTTGGCATGTTTCAACATTCTTTGCTCCAGCTTGTATAGTTGGAGTCTCAGTAGAGCTAGGGAGAGTTCCCAAGTGTCTCGAGCTCAAAGCAGTGGTAATTTTCCCTACTTGATTTTCCAAGTTCTTGATACTCACCCCATGTGATTGGAATTTATTCTTTGCTTCTTGAATAAAGGACTTAAGAACATTCTCCAGATGGTTGTTTCCTTGATTAACCCCAGCGTAGTTAGGGTTAGAAAAACCAGGTGTGACTTGTGGTGTTGTTGCTTGTGGCTTCGGTTGACTTTGATTGTTACTCCATGAAAAATTTGGATGGTTGCGCCATCCTGGGTTGTAAGTGTTGCTGTATGGATTATTGTATCTGTTGTTGTTGTTGGGATTGCCAACATAGTTAACAAAAACAAGATTTGCAGAACATTCTTCAAACAAATGTGGTCCTCCACAGTAGACACAGGCAACCTCAATAGCGTCAGTAACCACCTTAACTGGTCCATGCTTTGTCACTTTAGGACTCATCAGATTCTTCATCATTTGGTGGATCTGAGCCACTTGAGCAGCAAGAGCTATGGTCTCAGTGACTTCATGAACTCCAGCAGGTTTCTTTTGAGTTAAACTTGCAGTGGCCCTTGTGATCGGCCATTAATAAGTGTTGGCAGTAATGCTCTCAATCAACTTGTAACCATCATCATAAGATTTAGACAAGAGAGCTCCACCACTAGATGCATCTAACATATTCCTTGAGGATGGAATTAATCTATTATAAAAAGTCTCAAGTTGTATGCAGATGGGAATCCCATGATGAGGACATTGTCTCAACAGCTCCTTAAATCTTTCCCATGCATCAAACAACGATTCATCATCTCCTAGCCTAAATGAAGTGATCTCATTTTTTCATATTTGCATTCTTTGAAGGAGGAAAATACTTGGCCATAAACTTTTCTTCCAAAGCGTTTCATGTAGTAATGGAATTTGGTTCCAAAGAATTAAGCCAGCTCTTGGATTTATCCCTTAGAGAGTATAGAAACAGCCTTAACCTAAAGGTATCCACAGGCACGTCAAGGATCTTGAAGTTGCCAGCAAAATCTAGAAATTGTTTTAAATACAGATGTGGATCTTCATGAGGAGAGCCTGAATATTGACCAACAGCTTGCAACATCTGGAACATCATGGGCTTGAACTCGAACTGTGGTGCTGTGATGGCTGGTCTAGCAATGCCAGTATTCATAGCATTATGATCAAAGACAGCATAGTCCCTGATGCTGCACGCTCGATCATTGGCAGTACCAATGATGGCTGGCTCCGCCATGTTCGCCTCGTACAGTGACTCGTCTGATGATGACGATGAACTTTCTTCGTCCGTGTTCACCTCGTGCACTACTCCTTCAGGCTCAACCACGGCTGAGGTTGAGGAATCTCCAGATATTTGCTGAGTACGTAAAAATCTCCTTCGTGCACTGAGAATTCTTTCAGGTTCAGGATAATCATTGTAAACTGGTTGTAACGACCTGCGCATGCAATAGCTTAAGCCTGTCGTAACACCAAATCACAGCAAATGTTAAAGGCTCAAATACAATCTTAAACAAAAATAAATACAGCAATCCAAACTTTTATACACTTCCCCAGCAACGGCGCCAAAAACTTGTTGCTACCTTAAACTAATGCTTTCTTTTTATATGTTGTTTTAAAGCAAATGTGTCACATGCAAGTATACATGCTTGGTAATGCAGCAAGTGATAAAGTAAAGGTCGAACTCACAAGGAAGTGATGAAAGTTTTGAACTACAAGTATTAATTTTTTTTGTTTAAGAGAAAGTATGAGCAAGGTGACAAAATAATTATAATAAAGGACAGGAGCAACACACAGTTAACTAAAACAACGTTGATTACTAAAAAAGGAGTTAAAATATCAGAGAGAGTAGTTGATGAGCTAAGTCCATTAGTATAGTTGTTGCTAAAATGCTTTCATGATGTGAAGTGTCATGCCTCAAAAGGTCAGAACGTGATCTAGTGGTGTATCTCTACAACATAAAAAACATGCATAACTAGGGCAAGGGAACAAATATCTAAGTCTCACTTGTAACCCTAAAATACACTGGTTTTAATTCTGAAATTCTTTATGGTCTCAACTTCTTATCTCTAAGCAAGTTGAATTAAGTGAATATCTCTATCCTACTTTATTAACCATTTTTGTTATGAAATCCACTTGTTTGTTGGATCTCTCTCAACAACAAGCTTTTACCTTTTTCCTAGTTGATCACTCTAAGAATCAAGTATATAGCATAAAAACACATAACAAAATAAGACACTAAACTTCACATCATTTCAACATAAAAACAACGTTTATACTAACTTCATTAGGCTCATCAAACAAGGGTTTAACTCATAGTGAGTTGAGTACAAGCTACTGAAATGAAACTAAATGGAGACATATTCTTACAAAGTTAAGTAAAGAAATGCAACCTAATAGTAACTTGGAAATCTCTTGCGTTGAGTAAACAACAACAACTCTCTTCAGTTACGACAGCTTTCAGCAGAGTATATAGGACTGAATGAGAAGAGAAGACTCTCTACCAATACTCTAACTCGTGAAACAAAAATAAACTAAAACTACAACTGAAATAAAAACTGTGTTGTTGTGTGTAAAATCTCCAGCTCTCTTCTCCCAATGTGCATGTCTTCTTTATATAGAGGTGAGTGGAAGTGAGAGTTGCTACTTTCTTGGATCATGGGTTTCTTGATGAAAATAAGGTTAGGCCCATATCAAATCTGAATGTGGACCAGCTGTCCCTCAATCCTTCCTTTGCAAGTTATCTGGTACAGATGTTGGTGGGAGACAAAGTTACTTTTGCAGGCGGCTGTGGCAGAGTGATGGAGCAGCGCAGACGGCTGGTGGTTTGGTGTTAGGCGCTCTTTTGCAGCATGGTCCCCACCGTACTACCATTTGTCTTCTAGCATCCTTGATCTTATCCAATTTCTCTTGCTCTATTGCTCTTCAAAATAGTGCCACATGAGCCCTAGTGACTTTCTTCTCCAATCCTCTTGATGAAATAAGTGATTAATTTATCAACCACTTCCTTTTTCTTCAACTTTCCATTCTGCTCCAGAATTCGTCTCTCAGGGTCATGCCTCTACTTGCCATCAACTGACTTCCTTTTTGACAAAAACTCATTGAAACCCATAAAAGAAGCACCTAGTGTGCTCAAAGCTAAAACATACTGAAATAAGCTAATTTCAGATTAAATCACCAAATCCTAAACTAAAAATGCCACATAAAATTGGTCAAAGTAACACACTAAGATAGAGTTATCAGTTCCCCCGATAGAAAGTGGTTTAACTCAAGGAGTTCAATCTTACTTTGTCCCCGGTGAAGTTGCCAATAAACCCGTTCATCATACTGGTATTCCCCTACAGAGTCGTCTGTTCAGGCTTCTCTTTTTCCCCAGCAAAAAATAAGGTAACTGTAGCCCCAAGCAGACACCCTAATCAATCCTTAGGGTAGTAAATCTGGCAATCATACTCTTATAGATCTTTATTCCCTAGCAGATTCGTCTGACTAGGATTCTATTATCCCCTCAGAATCGTCCCTCACACTCATCGTCCAAGGTTTGGATGCGTTAATCTTGATATTTTCGAGACACTATTCTTTCAACACTCGTCCGTGTTTGTTTCATTTCTTCAAGACTTCGTCCGTATTGATCCCCCTATTTCTTTCAACACTCGTTCGTGTTTGTTTCAGTATCTTCAATATTCATCCATATTGATCTTTCAACACTCGTTCGTGTTTGTTTCAGTTTCATAAATATTTGTCCATATTGATCTTTCAACACTCGTCCGTGTTTGTTTCAGGTTCATCAATACTCATTCGTATTGATCCTAGATTCGTAGACACTCGTCCGTGATCTTTCAACACTTGTTTTTGTTTAGTTCCAGGTTCATTAATACTCGTTCGTATTGATCCTAGAGTCATAGACACTAGTCCGTGATCTTTCAACACTCATTTGTGTTTATTCCAGGTTCATCAATACTCGTTCGTATTAACCCTAGATTTATAGTCACTCGTCTGCGGTCTTTCAACACCCGTCCGTGTTTGTTGCAGTTTCGCCAGTACTCATTCGTATTAATTCTAGATTCTTAGCCGCTCTTCCGTGTTCTTTCGACACCCGTTCGTGTTCGATTTCATTTCCTCAATACTTCGCCTCACTGATCTTAAACACTCGCCTGTGCTTGTTTCAGTTTCATCAATATTCGTCCATATTGATCTTAGGCACTCGTCTGTGTTTGTTTCAGCTTCATCAATACTCGTTCGTGATGATCCTAGAGTCCATATACTCATAGTAATTTCTCCAACATTCGTCTGTATTGATACTAAGCACTTGTTTGTGTTTATCCCCTAATGCAGTAAGCACTCGTCCGTGTTTGTTTCGCTCGGTTTTAATACTTCGTCCATATGGATTGTTGACGCTCGTCCGTGTTCATGGTTTTATACCTTTTTTTACTTGTTCCCCAGCGGAGTCATCCCTCCCCTCGCATGTTGCGAATTTTGTGTGGTTATTTTGGTATTCAATTTTCTTCTTGACGCTCGTCCATGCTCACTCTCATCCTTCTTTGATACCCGTCTGTATCATCTTTCGATACTCGTTCATGTCGTTAACCTAAACACTCATCTGTGTTCATCTTTTCTTGATACATGTAAGTATCATCCCTCGATACTCGTCCGTGTCGTTAACCGAACCACTCGTTCGAGTTTGTTCTCATTCTTTGACACCCTTCTGTATCATCTTTCGATACTTGTCCGCAACATTGATCCAAACCTACGTCTACACCTTATCCCGTGATTTTAGACGCCTGTCTGTGTCAGTTCTTCCCCCTAGCAGATTTCCCAATCTCATCTACCGTTTTATCCCCAGTAGAGTACTCCACAATCATCCAAGTTTTCTACCCTTATTTTATGCCCACAGAGTGCAAATTTTCTGTTGCCATTGGTATTCAATCCCTATTTACCTCGAACGCCTGAAAGCTGCTGCTCTCATCCCTTAAGGTCCACAACTGATTGAATAGGGGCAGCTGTAACACCCCAAAATTTGCCCTCCTATTTATACCCATCATAAGGGGCTTATGCTTCACCTTTCATATGCATTTAGGTCATGAACATTACACATGCATCATTGGTCTTCCCAAGGCATGGTATCAAGGGCCTCTCCATCATTGACTGATCAAGGCAAAGAGAATGGGATCTGCTTAATTACTCAAGCCAAAAAGGCCCCTCAAGACTCAAGACATCCCATTTGGTTCACCTTTCATCAAGAGATTGAGATTGGCAAGGAACTTGAAGAGAATCACCTTCTCCTATCTCTTGATACTCTAACTAGGGTTTTGGTCATCTGAGTATATGACAACTCCATTGAGCAAGAATCTTGAAGCCTTGATACCATCTCATCACCTACAACATCTTGGCTTAAGAGGATTTCCATTACCTCCAAAGGAATTAGGGTTTTGAACATTGATCAATATCTCCTAACTTTCAAGGCCAAAACTAGGGTTTTGCCTAAAATCAGTTTATTTCTAATTTTTTGGGAAAGAATTGATTCCATAGCTCTATATGTGTTCCCAAGTATCTAGAGGTGGATTATGGACCATCAATGTCTTTCACAAGGGTTTCAATTGGCCAAATGATTGAAAATCAGACAGATTGGGAATAAAGTCAACTAATCAAGGAAAAAGTCAACTCTTGACTTTTTAGGTCAAACACATGTTCATAATGTCCAATATGGTCAATGGGTGAAATTTGATCAAGAAATAATAAAGGAATCATGAAAAATCAAGAATTATGGAAAGTTACCCAATTTGGAAAAATAGGTTTTAGAGACTTTCCATTTTGGGAAAGTTTTTCATGCCATGCAGCCAACTTCATGGACATTTTTCTCTATGATCCAAGCCTCATCTGAAAATATTTTTCAAATGAAAGTTGTAGTGTGTATTCCAAGCTTTCCAACCATATAAATAATGTTCCATTTGGATTTCTAGATTAAGAGTTATGACCAATCAAAGTTGGGATCATCAAGTTGTTCAAATGAAAAACTTAGAATTTTTTCTAAGTTCTAAAAGTCAGTTTTGTGACCATGTTTTCAACACCAATTTCCATCATGTTCTAAGCCTTTTTTCAATCTGATTTTCACATGAAAGTTGTAGTATCAAGTGTCCTCTTTAATTTGGTACCAAGAACTTGAAGATTGGATCAATATTCAAGGAGATATGATGTTCCAAAGTCATGATCATGCTAGTTATGAAATATGAAGTAACTTAGAAAATTTTCAGCACTTTTGGCAGCTTGTAACATGTGACTTTCATGGCCATTTCTCATGGTGTTTGAGACCTCCATTCCACTTATTTCCAACATCAAAAGTGTTCTATGAAATGCCATATTTCCAAAGCAATAAAAACCATTCCTTTTGATTCAAAAATCACCAAGTTGTGAGCTTCTAAAAACCATACCATGAATGTGGTTGTCAACTTCATGCCATGACTTGTGTACCAAACCATGCCATCTCTTGTTACAGCCTAACCTTATGCGTATCATGCCCTACATTTTGCCCAAAATAGCCATGCAAAACCTTACATGACACCATGCATACATGAACCTTTTCCTCACATAGCCATAAGAGAGAGAATTAAACTTAATCAGCAAGGATCCTATTGTACCATCCACCAACACTTCATCACATCACCACATCCTTATCATGCACATCATAAACCATATAACACACCTCATTAAACCAACTAACCCGTGCCTAACTCATGACTACTCTTGTTTTCATTTTTTTAACCAAGCTTGTAACCACACTCTTAACCATGATCAATACTCTAACCAGCCAAATATAACCCTCTAATCACCCTTGATTAAATCAGTTAGGGTCAGTTACATCTCATTCTCTCCAAAACAGAAAAAACTCCATTTTTTCTCTCAAGTTCAGAGCTCTCAAACTCACTCATTCCTAAAACTTTCTCTGAGCTTTCTTCTCCATTGTCACCAATGTGTTCCATAGAAGCTTCTGATTACAAGAGATATCACATGGGATCATCATCTCACCATATACGAGCTCATCAATCTTCATCATCAAACTGGAATTTCCAAGCACAAATTCAAGGGTTTGAAGCATTTATTTTGCTTCCCAGTGTAGATTAGAAGATTTGCAGGAAGTTCTAGGGTTTCTTGTACGTGAAAATTGAAGCTCCAGCCTGGTTTGAATTCTTGAACTTTGAGGCATCATTGTAGTGATTGAATGACGTTTAGGGTCATGTAACCTAGTTGCATCTGAAGTCCTATGTATATAGGCTCTGTTTGTGGTTAGAATAGGTTGAAACATGAGATTTTGAAATTTCAGTTTTAAATTATCTTGTTCGTAGGTCATTATAGAGTGGTTATTTGGAAATTCCAAGAGTAGATTTGGACCCTGCGCAATGAGATGAGCACGACCATGGTGTTTTTTTCACATTTATGGGACTTTTGGCCGCCGACGACGGTGGACTCCCACCGGAGAAGACGACCGGAGGTCTTCTCTGGCCACCTGAGCTTAAACCCTAGTCCATGGTCAAAGCTGGTGTGTGAGGTTGTGATTCGTCCATGTGAGTGTTTTGTTGCTAGCGTGTTGTGATCCTTTCCCGCGTGTGATAGTGTTTGAAACCAACCAATGGAGAGCTCCCAACGCATTAATGAGGCCATGTCATTTGGCACGTGTTCATTTCCATTTTCTCTCCTTTTTTTTCTGTTTCTTTTAATCAGAATAGAGAGTGTTTTTGGTTGTGTAGTGGGCCAACATATTACTATGCGCACCTCCCCCATTTTGGCCCACTAGCATCCTGAACTGGGGATTTACTATGCATACACCCCCTAGCCAGTTTTGTGAGTTTTTATTTTTTTTAATACACGTCTAAAATTGCATTTTAAAAAATAGTTTCTTTTAGAAAAAAAATCCTCCTAAACTTTATGGGTGTTCTATGGTGCTTTAATTAATTTTTGATGAATTTTATTTTCATTTTTGGCTACAATTGGTATTTTTTTCTCAATTTCTTATTGGAGAGTGTTCATATTGACTTACTTTGTGAATCAAGCCTTGAAAAATGTCTTTCCTCTAATAGTTTTGATCCAATTTTTTGTGTGCACCTTTCCACTTCATGATAAGACTCTTACATGTTCATTTGATGTTTTGGTCATGATTTTTGAGTCACTTTCTAAATGCTTTTTGTGACTTGTGTTTGTATGATCCCTAATTGTAACATGCATAATGTTTGCAATTGTTTAAGCATCTTTGGGGCATATTTTTGAGCCAAAATTTTGTACATGATCATCCACTGACCTTAACATGACATGGTTAATTTCTCATAATTTTCAAAAGCATTTAACCATTTTTCATGGATATTTCAAAGTGTGCCTATTGTGTGGATGCATGCCTAGAACTAGGTCAAGTTTGACACTTGCTTGTGGCCACTTTATGCCAAATTTGAGGAAATGTTTGAGCATATTCATTATGCTATTTTGTGTGACTTTGTAACCATTGGATGTTGTTTTTTTTATCATGACTCACATGATTTCTTTGAACCCTAAATTGCTTACCCGGTCTTACTCGATGCTTGCTTAGGCGAATAAGTTTGATGATGCATTTATGCAATCCTCTTTGGGATATTTTTGTCAATCATTTCACATGTGTTTTAGCATGAGTTAGAGCCTGTTCACCTTAATTTATAGGTCATTTTACATGACCCTAATTGAGGTTATGCTTTCACAAGTTAGAACATGAATGAGCATTCAACTTTGTTGCCTTGCACTTGAATTTTGGGTGTGCTATATTTGTCCAATGCTATTGATATTCAAATGTATAATTTCAAATGTAATTTAAAACTCCCCTACATGTGTGAATTCTTGATTAACTTGACCTTGGATTTGCTTTTACATACTTGAACTTACTTTGTTTCTAGGGGAAGATTAAGTTGATTTTTGACCACTACTTGTGATATCTTTTGAGAACATGTTGCCATGATGATCTTGTGAACTCTAAATGATCAATTTGAATATGGATATCATGTATAAATTAAAATGAGCATGAGTAGAAACTTCCTCATCCCATTTATATGTCATTTGGTGTACCTTAAATGCTTACTTTTGTGTGAATGAAAACATGACTTGTGCACTAACTTTGACTACTTCCTTGACATCATTTGTGTGCCATCTTTGATCATTTATTTTGGGGATTCAAATGTGAATTATTATAGGTCTCTTACCTCTGATTTAGATGTTTTGACATTGCCTTACCATGTTATTTCTTTTCTCTTTGCTTGAGTGATAAGGTACATGCTTTAGAAGATGTTTAAGTTTGGTTTTGGCCCTTACCTACATTAGCTTTGGAGATTGAGTTTGACATGAAATTTTGTGACAATTTGAGGATTATATTTAGCATTGAATACATGTCTCTACTTCTGACCTAAGTCTTTCATGAGTTCTTTTCACACTTGTTTGCTCATTATGTAACCATGAATGATTAAAACATGCTTAAGGTGACATCTTTGGATGCAACTTTCAAACCTCTTGGACATGAGTTGATGTACATTCCATAATCATTTCTCACTACTTAAAGCTTTAATTTTGCATGTTTATATCACATATTTTGCTTGAATATATGGCTTGAATTCCATTTGTGTAACTTTTAGAAGTCATTTTGACATAGCTTGTGAATGACAAATATTTGTGTGTTAATGTAGGGGACATAACTTGTAATCTTTTGACAATGCTTAGAACATTAACATAGATAGGATATAGTAGGTTTAGCTAATTCTCCTCACAGGTTCATATCCCTTTAGGGTTAACTTCTCATTGCTTATTGTTTGATTTTGCTCCTAGAGTAGAATTAGGGCACTTGCTTGTGCATAAGGACATAATTTTGCATTTTGCTTTCAACTATTCAATAGTTGAGCTTGGCTTGGAGATGGTAAGTATTTGTGCTACTTCACATTGATGTTTACACTTACATGATTCCTTTTTCATCTAACTTCTTCTTTACTTCTCCCTTTTGTGATTGATTAGAATAATGTTTACTTGTGTTTGTTCACATGATCCCTTAAGATTCCTAGCTCCACTTAATTTCCGATTAAGTTGGAGGTAGGAGAGACATTAGACTTTCAATCCAAGTATGCTAACATAGGTAGCAATCCCCTATTAACCTCAGCTATAGGGCCACTATTGCATGACAACATTAGGATCTAGTTCCCCTTAGTTGCTTTCTTTCAACCTTTGAGTCTCTCCTCTCTCTCTAAAAGAAAAGCCAAAAACACTTAATAAATATTGTATGTGGAGTGCGCCATGAGCCTTAAGCACATGGGAAGTGATAAGCGGGAGTCCCTCCTTACCTTATCTAGGGTGTTTTGCATGTGTCCCGTCTTGGGTCAATTTGCAACGCATTCGATCCTATGTCATAGTCTTTAGCAAGATATATACCACAAACAAAATCAACCAAAACACTTTCTTCTAAAAAATAGGAACGAATCATTCGTCTCTATTCGGGATTCTCTTCTCATCTCTCTCATTCCAATCGTAAAGGATACGTTATTTCCGTTCTACCGCAAACAGGTAAACGCGTAAGACTCCACGCAACGAGTGGCAACACCTAAACTGCTGGAACGTGAACGTTGGTGTCTTCCACCTAAAAAATGAAAAACAACAAAGACATGTAGGTCGAACTATGACTGCT
Source organism: Lathyrus tuberosus (assembly GCA_022829125.1). Taxonomy (NCBI): domain Eukaryota; kingdom Viridiplantae; phylum Streptophyta; class Magnoliopsida; order Fabales; family Fabaceae; genus Lathyrus; species Lathyrus tuberosus. The sequence continues at coordinate 7,521,438 of JALAZF010000280.1, forward strand.
CTGACTTCCTCTCTCTTGTCCGATTAAGGATACGTAGGCACAAGACGACAATGTCTTGGCGAGCAACCTTCCCCAATAATCCTGTAGTCCTTCGAACTACGTTGACTCTGACTTTCCCGTTCCTGAGGGAATACGTAGGCCTAGGACGACGATGTCCTATCGAGACACCTTTTCTTTTCCTTCCCCGTTTCTCCATTTCTCGTTCTATTCCTTTCCATTTAGCAGTTGAGCTTCAGATACTTACACCCTTTGATCAGAACAACAAGCGTGGATCCCATCGAGTACGATGGACGCGAGGGGGTGCTAATACCTTCCTCTCACTTAACCGACTCCTGAACCCAGACTATGGTTGCGATGACCATGTTCTTCTTCGATCGTTTCCTTTCCCTGCGTCGGGATAAATAACGTTCGGTGGCGACTCTTCTGTCTTTTCCACCAGTTAATTTTCGCAGATGCGACACAACACAAAAAAAATAACACTGTACAGAGAAGAAAAATATAAGAAGAGATTGTGATCAGAGAGAATTTGTGAAGAAGCAAAAGTAGAAAGAGAGTTATGATTATAAGAGATTCAAAATATCTTTTTATAGGCCATGTTTTCGTTGCTATCAGTGTATTACGCGTCCATTGCACACACAATGCTAACGATTTTACCAACATCTATATCGCGCACCTTATGCGTCTATCACGTGTGCAATACTAATGGTTTTTAGATTTCCCCCAACGTCTGTATCGCCCACGTTATGCATCCATCACGCGTACGATATATCCCTATCACGCGTGCAATGGCCTACATGATTTTTCTGGGGGCTTCATTATTTTCTTCTTCTCTTTTTCTCTTTTGGTTTCTTTCCTTTTTCTCTTTCACATGCTTTCTTTGCTTACAACACAAGACACAAAATGTACATGTTTTTATAACTAAAATTAAACTTATAAATTTTAACACCTACTTAGTGATGGGTTGCCTCCCATTTAGTCCTTCTTTACCATCATTAGCTTGATGGTCCATCCCTAAGGCACATCATGCGCAACGGATATCCTCATGCCGGTTAGTTCACCTTTATTCTTTCCTTCGTCAATTGTGCTACATTTTTCTTCAAGTTGGTAACATATCTCCAGATCATCTACATACGTGTCCATTCATACACATTAAACCCCAATTTTTATTTGTTGAACTTTAAGCTAATTTAACCGATTTCCACATCTCTTAATGTCTTCCCGGTTGCCAAGAATGGGAGTCCGAGAATAATTGATTCACCTGTGTCTCCCTTCATGTCGACAACCACAAAATCTATAGGGAAAACTAGATCGTTGACATGTACTAACACGTCTTTTGAAATCCCATGAGGATCAGTAATAGATAAATCAGCCAAAGTGAGAGTTATATTACTCGGTATGATCTCTCCTAAATTTAATTCTTTTGCCTTATTAAGTGGCATTACATTGATACTCGACCCCAAATCACATAGAGCATGTGGGATCTTTACTCCACCAATGGTGCAAGAGATTGTAAACTCTCCTGGATCTTTCAACTTTGGTGGCAGTGTTTGAGGCACTGCCACCTTGCATTTCTCAGTCATGTTTACCTGTCCTTTGTCTAACTTCTTCTTTTACCCTTTAGCAATATGCCTTCATAAATTTAGTGAACTTGGACATTAAATCTAAAACTTCATGAAAAGAAATACTTACCTGAAGCATGGCCAACATCTCTTAAAACCTGGCAAACAACCCTGCCTCATCTTCCTGTAATGGTTTCTTCTTAATTATTGGATATGGCGGTCTTATATAATCGGGTAGTTCTGGATTAGGGTCATTAAGAAAATGCTTCTTAGTCCTTCTCCAAGGGGAGTTTTTGTCTATTAATTATTCAATGGTGACTCTCTTCTCAGCTTGGTCACTCTGATTTTCACTCCCCTCTTTCTCATTCCCTACTTCTTCCTCTTCAATCAAGTCCTCATCCACTACTTTATCCTCACCCCTATTGGTGATTAACTCGAAACTTGTTTCTAAAGCCTTATAAGTTTCATTTTTAGGATTATCCACAATGTTACCTGTAAATCCTCCACTAGAACTAGGTAAAACGACTATTTTCCGAGATAGTTGACCAATTTGCATCTCTAAATTTTTTATAGATGTATCATGGTTCTTACTCATTGTTTCATACTATTTATTCACCTGTTCAAAACTGTTCTGAGTGACCTGGATGAATTTTTGTAGGGTCTCTTCCAGTGGTGACAATTTTCTTTGGATCGGAGCTTGTTGATTTTGTTGAATACCCTGATTAGCACTTGTATTCTTATTATTGCTCCATCTGAGATTTGAGTGATCCTTCCATCCGGGATTGTAGGAGTTGGCTTAAGAGTTATTTTTCTGGAAATTAGCAAATTGAGTTTCTTCATTTGATCCTTCCAAAGAGCACCTTCCATTTGCATGCCACTCTCCACATAAATCACACCTCAGTGCTTGTACCTGACTCATGTTAGCTTTACTCAAGCTGTTTTCAGCTAGCTTTTATTCAATAATTCAATTTAGACAAAAAAGTACAGTATGAGTATAAACAGCTAACATACCTTTGGGTGTTCCTACAATTTCAACTTTTATTGGCCTTTCGTTCTTTGAACGATATTCATTTAGGCACATCTTTTCAATCTGGCCTTGCACTTGTGGTTCGGTCATTGTTCGGATCGTGCCTCTCGCGGAAGCATATAGAAGCATGCATGTTTGACTCTTGAGACCTTTGATAAAATTATGCATTTGCTCCATGTTATTCATATTATGATATGGGCACCTGCGTGATAAAAATTTGAACCTTTCCCATTAGTCATACAGCGATTCAGTTTCATGCTACTCAAAATTTTCAATTTTCGCTCTTCGCTCAGCAAACTAAGTGATGGTGAAGAATCTCTCTAAGAATTTGTCTTTGAGCTCTTTCTAAGTCCGTATAGTTCCATTCAGAAGGAAAAGCAACCAATCTTTCGCTCTTCCAATTAGCGAGAAACCAAATAGCCTTATCTTGACTCAGTCTTCAATGACCTTAGTTGGCCTGCACATTGAGGATGTTTCGTAGAAGCGAGCAAGATGCTCCCACAGGTCTCTAATTGTGTTCTCGTCAAACAGATTGTCTCTTAAACCTAAAAGCACAAAATTATTTATGTCAAAGTTAGCGGGGTCTACCGGTACAAACCTTCTAGAAACTTGTCCTTCATCAGTTCTTTTGCAACAGTCCCCCATAGTGGGTGGAGGTGGTGTGGTTGCCATGGTGATTTCCTCTTCAGCGTCCAAAGAAATTAGTGAATTGTATTTTCTAAGATCCTTTAAGGTAGAGTTTCTTCTCTAACCGCTCTCTTGATGGCACATATAATTCTCTCAATTTCTGAATCAAATGGTGTCAATGCCGATCCTGAGATGCGCATACAAAAAAAAACTCAATAGCACTGTAATTAAACAATTAACGAGAATATAAAAACAAGAATTAAAAACAGAATTAACAAACATTGCACAAGCGTTACGTTATTGAAATTATCAACAATCCCCGACAACGGCGTCATAAACTTGATGGCTTCTCGGCAAGTGTAATGATAATGTCGCAGTAATAAAAAATATTGATTCCACAGGGACTGCTATTTAACAAGACAATAGTTATGCAATTATAAAAAGTAACGATTGAGGGATTTTTTGAGTTTGAATGTGAGAAAATAAAAAGTTGTTCTAAAATAATTAGAAAGCTGTCAGGTTTTATATAGAATCCCTTATTTCTCCCCTGTTGATGTCTAATGCATTACATAAATGATAAAGTTTTTATATTTCCACGACGAATTAACACAACCACTCTACCCACTCCCTTGGTGTAAAGCTCATTAATAATCACTCGGGGTATCCTATCTATATTCAACTAGCGTAACTAAAATTAGGCGATACGATAGAACATTTATTCAAATGCCACTACCTCGGGGTCTCTTATCCCTATTCAACCAGCGTAAGTACAACAATTGTCTTAATTCCAACACATAGACTAATGGTCAGTATTCCTTATGTTCCCAATATCTGATTAAAAGAGTATCTCATATAAAAAGTATTAAGCAAAATAAGCAATTGAATAAAAATATAACTCTAATTATTCATGCAATGACAAATTAAACATATGTCCCAACAGGTTCAAAATAAGTTCAACAAATAAAACCTAACTTAGAGATGTTTAGCTACTCATAATGATACAATAAAATACCAATTGATTAGATGAAGATTGCATTTGAAAATTCTTGAAGAACTGATGGCCTCTAATGCTCTCAAAATTGCCTTTCTAGGTGCTTTTTACTGTCACTTTCTGTCTCAAAACGTAGAATCCTTGAAAAGGTGCAAAAAAACTCCCTTTTATATCAGTCAAATCAGTCCAGAGCGCGTCAAAATAGGCCCAGAAAAAAACTATCGCGCGCGTGATAACTTGCATCACGCGATGCTGACTTTGCTTTTCTATCACGCGTTCGATGATGCACGTGATTATTCCAGTAGTTGCACGATTTTACTCCCTTTTTCTTCTGATTTTCACTAAGTCCTTATTTCTTTATACTTAGTCATTTGTGCATCTTTTTTGGCCTTTATTCTTCATTTTTGCTCCTCTTTAACGTGTTTTGATCTGTTTCTTCGTCTGAAAATATGCAATGACAAAGTGTCATCAGCTAACTTAAGCAACAAGCTAATTTATACAACTGCATGCTAGAACATGTTTCGATTACAACACACATCTTCGACTTCTGCATGTTTGAACAGACTTCGACTACAACATACACAACCTTATCGAAATATGAAATTATCCTTATCAAAATTAGAGTTTGATCCAGAATACTAAGTTGGTCACAATTTGTGGAATCTAATCCCAACATCATTTATATAGTTAGTAGACTATTGAGATTCATATCATTACTATATTTCTTTATAGTTGTCTTCTTTTTTAGGTTTCGACCATTATGTATTCATACACATGAAAATAGAACTAACATCTTACCCTAGATATGGTAGAATATTGAAGGCTATCTCTCTTACTGTATTACACATTTAATTGTAGGGTTAAATAAGTTTTAAGTTCCTATAAATATAACGATTTTCAATTTTGGTCCCTCTAAAATTTTTCATTAAGAATTGGTCCCTATAAAATTTTCCGTCTCAATTAAGAGTCCCTGACGTTAATTTGGGCTAACGGAATCACACCTGGCTGCCTTGGTGTATTAAAAAATTAAGTTATTTTGGATTACATTAACTGGTGTGGTATGAATTGTATGCTTCTCAAAAAACATTATCTGTTACCATACGAATAGCACAACCCCTTTATTCAAAATCCCTAATTTCACTTTCAGTCTTTATTTCCTTTTTGAAGGCGACCGTTCATGCGTGGTGGTCCCTCTCTCCGTTTCCAATCGCTTTTCGCTCCAGACAGAGGTGGTCCCAAACCTCAGGTAATTTTCATTAATGTATTCCCACCTGCTTGTTTACTGTGCATTTCGTTGAATACTTTAGTTGAAAAGGTGTTTGTTGTGTTGCGTAATGTTGACTGTGGTTTGTTAGGGTTTTGTATTGATTTTGCAAAGTCTGATATACCCTTGTGTTGTTTTTGTAATGTGTAGGGTATGGGGCTGTTTAAGGTAGTATTTTATACAAAAGGGTCTTTTGTAAAGGATGTAGGGTTGAGATATGAAGGGGGGATGTCTATGCTTTTAGTGGACAAGACACAAATTATTGGTCTTATTTTGAAGCTCGTGACCTAATCAAAACTATGGACCCTTCCTTTAACCATGAAGATGTTAGAATGTGGTGGAAGTTTGAACATGGTAGTATGGAAAATGATCTAAAACCCTTTGTTAATGATAAGGATGCAAGTATGTTAGCTATGTGTGCTGAGAATAGTAATTGTGAAGTTGAGATTTACACTGAAGCAAAGTTGGAAGGTGGTGAGAAGACATATATGGAGAAGGTATTAGAGAGACAAAAAGGTCAAGAAAATGTTGAAGGTGATGATGAGAGTGAGTCAAGTGAAGCTACTTTGGATGGGATCAATTTGAAGATAGTGAAGAAGAGAGGATGCATGATGGTGATGAGGATGTAGGTGTAGGTTTAAACAATGGAGTTGATGCTTCCGTGCCTAGGACATGGCCTGAAGTTGCTGAGGGTACAAGTCAAGTGAACAACAGTGTTTATACTACAACTGAGATGGATAGGGAGCATGTGATTGAAGATGATTACATGAATGATGAGCTTGATAGTGGAGGAGACAATGACAGTGCTGATGAAAGGCCTCTAGTGATAAGGTTTAATGAAGATGAGAAGCTCAGAAAGGAATTATTGTTTAAGGTTGGAATGGAATTCTCATCCTTGAAACAATTTAAGAAAGTTGTGTTGGAACATAATGTGTTGAATAGTAGAGAGGTAATGTTTGCTAAAAATGACCTAAATAGGTGTAGGATTATTTGCAAGGATAAAAAGCAATGTAACTACAATGTGTTATGTAGTAGGGTTTTGAGAACAACAACTTTTAGGATCAAGACATTATTTCAGAAGCATAAGTGTGGCAGAAAATTCTTCAACAAAAATGCAAATGCAGAATGGGTTTCTAGAGTGATAGTTGACAAGCTGAAGAACAATTCAGGCATGAAATTGAATGAAGTGGTAGCTGATGTAAGGTTGAGGTTTTCTACAGAGATAACTGGTTGCAGGGCTTTTAAAGCAAGACAGCTAGCTAGAAGGGTGGTTGAAGGGGACTCAGCCAAGCAATACAACATGTTGTAGTCATATGCAGCTGAATTGAGGAAGGCATCGATTGGAAACACATTCAAGCTGAACATTTCTGGTATACCCCCCAGGTTTGAAAGATGTTATACTTGCTATGATGGTACTAAGAAAGCATTTAAGCTAGGTTGTAGGCCATTTATTGGTTTAGATGGTTGTCACCTAAAAAACAAATATGGTGGAATCTTGTTGGTTGCTGTCAGTAGGGATGCTAATGACCAATATCTCCCACTAGCTTTTGGGGTTGTAGAAACTGAAACAAAAGAGTCTTGGAGTTGGTTTATTAGATTGCTTCTTGATGACATTGGTAATGACAATAAGTGGTGTTTTATATCAGATCAACAGAAGGTAAGACCAATATCTCCATTCATTGTTACTTTTCTTTTGTTTGCTTGTTGATGTGTTCTTTAATGTCAGCTTTTGTATATGTTGTTAACAGGGACTGGTGCAGGTTTTTGAGGAAGAATATCCTGGTTACTTATATCATTTTGTTACTTATGTGTGTCCAGGTGAAAGCTATGTTATCTCCAAAAAAGAAGTCCAAGAAAGCTATTGCAACAGAAAAAAGACAAAGTGATCGGCTAAGAGCTCTTAAGACTCGTACATTGTGGGTCCAGGAAGGGATCCAAAAGATCTGGTGCTTATTCTTGGTAATAACACAAATGATGGCAGTCAGCGTGGGAAGAAGAAGTGGGATGACATAGAAAGGAGCTTGATTCAGTGAAAACTTGTGTGCTGTGAAACTTTTTGTGTTTTATTTAGAGATTAAGTAGTATGAACCCTAGTTGCTTTGTTATGCACTGATGTAGTATGAATGATTGTAAATTGTTGTCTTATGTCATATGGCTTGCATATGACCATTTTGTTTAGAACCTTTTGCTGTATTATGTATGACTTGTTCAAATACACTTGTTCTATCAATGGAATGAAGTTTGTATTCTACTGCAAATTATGTAGCCATTCAAATTACACTAAACAGGGTACAACAACAATAATTTGTTACATTACATTGAACACAGTACATCCATAATTTGTTACATCACATTGATCACAGTAGATCAACAACAACAAAATTACACTAAACAGGGTACAACAACAACAACATTGGATCAAAGTAGATTACATCAATAACATTTCATTAAACAAATCGGATTACATCAATAATTTGTTACATTACATTGAACACAGTACATCAACAACAACAAAATTACACTAAACAGGGTACAACAACAACAACATTGGATCAAAGTAGATTACCATTTTCATTTCATAACACAAAGTAGATTACATCAATAATTTATTACATTTCATTAAACAAAGTACATCAACAACAACAAACGACATCAACATCTACATTTCATGAAAAAATACACATTGCACACAAATGAAACAACAAGACACCACATCTTAAATCTTCCATAAAATGTCTCTGTTTTCAACTTGCTCTTCAAGATCTGGTTCTTCTTCCTTGTTTCTTCATAAAGCGACTTCATATAGCCAATAATTTCCAAATCTGAGTTCGTTCCAACTCCATCTACATTTCCAGATTTTTCAGCAACATCATCATCCCAAATGAAAAGATTACAAGTCTCAGCATTCCTCCAATAAGGACATCTCCAGAATAACCTTCCCTTATTTGGTCCAGTTTTGCAATGATAGGAGACCATCCGAACTTGACACCCACAATATTTCCCAAATCGTGATTTTACGGATGCAGAAGACATTGGCTAAAAAAAACGCTCAAGGAAGATGAAAGTTAATACCAAAGTAAAGAACGAACAAGCAAGACAGCCAAAGCGAAGAAAAAGTGATGGCACTTGAAGATAACAAGCAAGAAGAAGAATGGGGAAGAGTACAATGAAATTAGGTCAAAATCATTTATAACCTTTTTGTGGAAGCACGGTGAAAATTCATGAAATCAAAATAACTTAATATTTTAATCCACCAAGGCAGTCAAGTGTGATTCCGTTAGCCCAAATTAACGTCAGTGACTCTTAATTGAGACGGAAAATTTTATATGGACCAATTCTTAATGAAAATTTTTAGAAAGATTAAAATTGAAAATCACTATATTTATAGAGACTTGAAACTTATTTAACCATTAGTATTATACATAAAAAAAAACCGCTATAACTTGTATTCAAAATTTCAAATATAGAAGATCAAATTACTTTTCTCTTTTCAAACAACTAAATAGGGATTTACATCAAAACCACAGTAGACCACATGACATGATTTTGACCATCCACGTCATCTTTTGACTAAACCTACTTTGATTGCACATCATGTTTTTCTTTGACTGTACTCTTTTAATAAATTAACTGTATTTTTGTGCACCTCAAAACATTACACCTGCTCTATAAAACATTTTCACATTTGATTGCATTTTCACGTTGACTCATATTAATATCCTATAAATGTCCCCAACTAAGCAAAAATATTGGTGAACACAAATGTACTATTTACACTAATTTTGTTTACCAAATACCAATGATAATGTTAGTTAGAAGCATGTGAGTGCAAAGTTTAATTTTGACCAGTCAAATAATCTTTGAAAATAAAAGTTTGTTTTTCAAATCATTAGATTCCTTCTCGATGTGCATTTCATATCTCTTCCAATTTTCTTAACATTGATTTTTACAAGTTTGATATGATATTAATATTATATATTTTAAAAGTATATTCGTAATAGTTTATTACTACGAAAAGAAGAGAGAAAAAACACAAATCAATTCTTTCACATGATAAGTTCAGTAGAACCGTTCTGTTGAAAATATTAAATTCAGACAAAACTGCCAGATTTAATTTTAAAAAAATATATCTGATTTGTATAATATTTTGTTTACTATTCTAACTCTGCTCTAAGACTCTGGTTACATAGTTGCAATGCCATGTGCATGTGAATTCAGTCCTAAGTTAATCTGTACAACATTATGGGTGTTATAGTTGTTTTATTTTTATTTATTTATTTATTTTTCAGTTTTACATAATTTCACGAAAAAATTTAGAGAAATCGATTGTATGCTAAATTTCACAATTTAGTATATTACTTATTAAATTAATTAAGATGAATATGGTGAAAGAAGAATTCTCATTAAAATGAACAATGGAGTGGTAGGTTCTTATATACATCAAGGTGACTTGTACCATAAGAAAGCTAGACTCTACCACACTATATTGTGCTTTAGAGAGGAAGTTACAAACTATAACAAACTTATAACTAATTCATACTATTTTTGTAACTGCGATTAAATTATTTGGTGATGTATGATGGTGGTGTTGTCATGCTTCACATTCTCATTATCATCATGCTTCACATGCTTCAATATCCCCCACAAGTTGAAGGTTGATAAATATTTATCATCTTCAACTTAAGTAACAATGAATTAAAGGGCTGAGGATGAAGGGATTTGGTGAACAAATCAACAAGTTGATCTTTGGATTTGACAGGAAGAAGCTTCAAGACACCTTTGCTTTGTTTTTCCCTTACAATGTCGCAATCGATTTCCAAGTGTTTGGTTCTTTCGTGAAAGACAGGATTGGAGGCAATGTTAATTGCACTTTGATTGTCGCAGTATGTAATGGGTCTTTTGGTACATGTGACATGCAAACCATTCATGAGATACACGAGCCATTGAAGCTCACATGTTGATGCTGCAAGAGCTCGATACTCTGCTTCTGATGAAGATCTTGAAACTGTCAACTGTTTCTTTGTCCTCCATGAAATGAGAGATCGACCAAGGAAGAAACATTGGCCTGAGATGGATCTACGTGTGTCAATGCAGCCTGCCCAGTCAGCATCTGAGTAACCATTTAGTTGTAAAGCTGAATCTCTTGGAAGAAAATGCCTTGAGCTGGACATGTTTTGAGGTGTCTTAGAATTCTGCAAGCATCATTAAAGTGGGTGATTGTAGGAGCTGACAAGAACTGGCTAAGTTGTTATGTGCAAAAGGTTATGTTAGGCCTGGTTGAATTTAGATACAATAGTCTGCCTATGAGTCTTCTATATGAAGGAATATCATGGTATGGAGTGCTTGAATCCAGATGAAGTTTGATAGCAGGATTAGATGGTGTTGAAACTGGTCTTGACTCAAGGAAACATGCATCTTCTATTCCTTTGATAAAGGAGGATACTTGTTTTAGAGTGTGCCACTTCAATGCCTAGAAAGTATTTTAGCTTTCCTAGGTCCTTGATTTTGACGGTGGTGTCTAATGTTGTTTTGATAGAATGAAATTCAACCAAATCATTACTTGTTAGGATCACATCATCAACAAACACGAGCAAAATGGTGATGGAAGATAAGTTGGTTTCGAGAAATAATGAGTGAAATGGAGTAACTTGTTTGTAGTGATGAGAAGTAAGGAATGTAGTAAGCCTTTCATACCATCTTCGACTAGCTTGTTTAAGTCCATATAAAGACTTAACAAGTTTACAAACTTGGTTAGGCTTAGGATGAGATACTCCTGGTGGAATTTTCATATACACAGTCTCTTCAATTTCTCTATGTAAAAATGCATTATTCACATCCAGTTGATGTAAATACCATTGTTTACATGATGCTAAAGCAATGATCGTTCTCACGGTAGTAATCTTGACAACTGGTGAGTGAGTATCAAAATAATCAAGGCCTTCTACTTGATTATATCCTCTTGCTACCAGTCGTGCTTTAAATATATCAATAGAACCATAAGCTAGATACTTGATCTTATAAACCCACCTGTAACCTATTGGTTTGACACCAGGTGGTAGGTCTACAATTTTCTAAGTGCCTGTTTTTTTAAGAGCTTAGAGTTTAAGTTGCATGGCTTGTATCCAACATTCATGTTTAGAGGCTTCATTATATGTCCTAGGTTTAACATGAGACACTAAGGACAATGCATAATCTGAACGTATGATAGATAAGTGTTTATGAGAAATTAAATCTTACAAGGGATAAGGAATACCTTTGGAAGATTGATTTGATGTAGCAAGAGAGTTACAAATATAATCTTGCAAATAAGAGGGATAATGTCTAACCCTTGATGAAGTTATGGTAGGTGGAGGTATGTGGTCATTATTGGTTGATGTAGGTATGTGATCATGATTGCCTGGTGGAGGTATGTGATCATGGTTGTCAGATGTAAATGGTAAGTCAAACGTGTTTGGGATAGGGACAGGGTCATCTGGTGTAGGTTGAACTATTGTGACATGGTCATCTGATAATTTGGGTTTAATGATGTCATATTGGTCTGTGGAAATAGGATCATCAGGTTTGGATGGAAAGTATGATCATGAAGTGTGTAAGGATTAGTTTGTGGCTTTATAAGGTAAGATGTGTTCATGGAATATAACATTCCAGGAGACAAAAAGTTCACTAGTATGAAAGTAAAAAAGAATCTATCCTTTCATACTTGGTTTATATCCTATGAATATAGACTTTTTTGACTTAGGATCCAATTTGGTTCTATGAGCTTGAAGTGTATAAGCATAGCATAGAGAGCCAAATACTTTGAAGTTGTCAAGGTCAGGAAGTTTGTCATGCAAAATTTGGTAAGGTGATTTGTGGTGAAGAATAGAGGTTGGAACTCTATTGATAATAAAGGTTGCATATTGGAGAGCAAAAAACCAATATGTCTTTGATAGTTTTGAATGATAAAGGCTAGCTCTTACTACATTTAGAAGGTGCCAATGCTTCCTTTCATCCTTGCCATTTTGTTGATGGTGTTCAACATAGGACCTGTGACGTGTTATGCCTTTAGATGCATAAAATTGGTGTAGCAAAAATTCAGGTCCATTGTCTGACCTGACAGTTTTGGGTGTGATGTTAAATTGGGTGATAAACATAGTTATAAAGTTTTGGACTTTTTTAGATACCCCAGATTTAGATTTTAAGAGAATGAACCAAATAAATCGTGTCTGGTCATCAAGTATGGTCAAGAAGTATTTGCAGTTATCTATTTACGAAATAGCTAATGGTCCTCAAATGTCAAAGTGTAAGAGTTCAAATTTATGATAAGCAATAGAATTAATTGAATGATAAGGAAATTTTTTTCTTGGCCAAATGAAAAATACCACAAGTGGCATTATTATCAAAAGTAAAAGAAGAGTACATTTTGGACATTTGAGTTATTCTTTTGGATGATACATGGCATTGCCTAAAGTGCCATAAAGATGACTTTGGAATTACAACATTTTGAAAATGTGGGGGAGAAAAGGTGTTATTGGCATGACAGGTGTTGGCTTGTGTTGGGAATTGGAGTTGATGTTGTGTATTGGGAAGAGGGCTTTTAGCTGCAGGAGGAGTGTCCTTTATTTGCAACATATATAAGCCATTTTCTTTGCTACCCAAACCAATCATCCTCATCGTATTCAACTCCTGAAAGACACATTGATCAACAAAAAATGTGGCAAAACATTTCAAGTTTTGATATAATTTATAAAGGGGGATGAGATTCAAACTGAAATCTGGTGCAAATAAGACATGATTGAGATACAAAATAGGTGAAAACCTAACATTGCCAGCATAATGGACGATAGTGCAATTACCATTGGGAAGAGTTATTTTTAGAGGTTTAATTTTGTAGTAAGAATCAAAGCCACTAAAGGAAGAACATACATGATTGTTTGCACCATAATCTAAGATCCATGTATGCGATAATTCATTGGTATAGTAAGTAGTGTTACATAGAATACCTGTATTTTGATCACCTTGACTATGACTATTTGAAATATAATTGGCATTTGAGATAGGAGCAGATGAAGACATATTTAAAGTTTGAAGCAAGCTAATGAGATGTTCATACTAAGCTTGTGAAATAGGCATCTGATTGCTTGTGTTGGAACTATGAGAAGTAGCATTGGTTGATTGAGAAGGAATGCATGTTTCCACATGACTTGCATTCACAGATGATTTGTTCTTGTTAAAATTAGGATGACCATGTTTTTGATAGAAAAAGTCTATAATATGTCCAGTCTTATTGTAGAATGTGCACACTCTATGAGCAATCTTGGTGTTATGAAATCCACCTTTGGGCCTAAAATAATTTTTTGTGCAGCATTCACAAGGATGGAGGGATCTTCAGCAAATGTAAGGTTCTTGTGATGACTTTTTTCTTGGATCACAAGGGAGTGTATACGATTAATAGATATTAAGGGATCCATGATCAAGACCTGAGTTATAACAATAGAGAAGTTATCATCTAATCCAGTGAGAAATTGGATTGCTTATTCCTCAAGTTTATGTTCTTGAGCCTTTCTAACAGCATTACATCGACACCTATGTGCACATGTGCAAATTGGTAATGGTGTATGCGAGTTAAGTTCCTCCCATAAATATTTTAACTCAAGAAAGTATTCCATGACATATCTGTAATTTTGTTTCAGATTGTTAATAGCAGATCGTAGGGTTAAAATTCAAACAAGATATGCTTTGGAGAATCTTTCATGTAAATCATTCCAAGCATCTAAAACATTTTCATGAAAAAGACTTGTTGAAGCAATTTGTTTAGTAACCGAATTGATGATCCAAAAGTGAATAAGATGATTACAGTGTTGCCATTGAGCAAAATTCAGGCCATCATTATCAGGTATGTCAGTGGATCCATCAACGAACTTCAGCTTGTTCTTGGCACCCCTTGCATGTTGCATGGATCTGCTCCATGATAAGTAGTTAGAACCATCAAGTTTAGGTGTGATATTAACAGAATGAGGACCTTCACTTGAATGAATATAGTATATTGAATCCAAATTAAGCTGGTGGTTTGGGGCTAAATGCAGAGGTATTTTGGATCGATGAGAAAAAAACGAAGAACTGCAACAAATATGCAGATCACAGAGGCGGTGAAGAATGTGAAGTTGCTGCAACAATTATGGAGAAACTAAGCAAATGACATAAAAAAGAAAAATTGTAATCAAATACATATCAATTTATCAAAGGAATGATCACATAATGCTCTTTCACAAGAAGAAAATGAAGATTGAAGCAAGCTTCACATGGAAGATGAAGTGTGAATGAGAAAAATGTTCATTGATTGAGGCCGGTACCATATTAAATTGATCAAGATGAACATGGTGAAAGAAGAATTCTCATTAAAATGAACAATAGAGTGATAGGTTCTTATATACACCAAGGTAATTTGCACTATAAGAAAGCTAGACTCTACCGCACTATATTGTGCCTTAGAGAGGAATTTACAAACTATAACAAACTTATGACTAATTCATAACGGTTTTGTAACTGTAATTAAGCTATTTGGTGATGTATGATGGCGGTGTTGTCATGCTTCACATTCTCACTATCATCATGCTTCACATTTTCACTATCATCATGCTTCACATGCTTCAACACTTATATTTTATGATGTTGTTATTGTCACATTCAGTTTTGAGAAAGAAATGTAAGTATCAATAGAGAAAATAAGAAATGTTGTGAATGAGAGGTGGTTAGTCAAATGTGAAACACAGGTAGGCTGGAAATAATTCAGCCCAATTAACAGGTTTACTGTCTCAGATTTAAGTTATTTTATAAATCTATTTAGTTAAAAAAAATTAGGTAAGGATTTACAATCTAACCTTTTCATGTTTAAGTCACAAATTTTTTTTAAATAAAAAAATTTAAATTATTTTATAAATTTATTTAGTTAAAAAATTTAGGTCCGGAATATAAAAAAAACTTTTTTAATCCATCAGATCAATTTATTTAAATAAATATGAATAATAATAATAATAATAATAATAATAATTATTATTATTATTATTAGACTTAATTGCAACTTTGGTTCTCCTATTTTATCTTGTTTTAGATTTTTGATCCCTCCATTTAAAAAATTACGTTTTTGGTCATTTTTTAACTTTTTGTGTTGGATTTTAGTCCCAAAAAAGGGACCAAAATCCAACATAAAACTTAAAAAAAGGGACCAAAATCGTGGTTTTTATAATGGGAGGATCAATACAAAAAAAAGATAAAATAGGGGGACCAAAATTACAATTAAACCATATTATTATTATTATTATATTATGTTTTATATTTTAAATTAAAATATAGAAATAAATTTTACTTATTTTGAAGAACTTAGAAAAATAAATTGGAAAAATCTTGTTCTGGACTGTCCAAAAAGACCACGAACGAACTTATCCTAATGCACCATCTCGACCTACAATTTAATAAAGGTTTCGGACCGGTCCATCACGAATCTTCCCAATGAGTAAAGATAGTTATTTATACGATTCCAAGACATCTTAGCCGTAAAGCACATCCAACGGTTATCCACAAAGAGCGACATGTAAATAGCTGATTCATTATTTCTTCCTTTTATATATAGAGTAAGAGCCAAATCAAGATGACAAATTTCAAATACAATTTTCATTTTGCTCTTCTCTTTCATATACTGACTTGGGCGTTGGAGTGTTGACCTTGCAAATACCCTCCTCTCCACTGCATCAGAGGTTGTGATCCACCGTCACCTCCGTTCAAGCTTCTCATTTATGGTTTTAGAATGGAACAGTGGTGTTGTATGTGGGAATTGACTATTGAATCCTATGATTTCCAAAAGTTTGTGTTCGTTATTCGACTTTTACAGTTTATAACTCCTTCCGATCACCGGAGCAAGTAATCATAATCAATTGTGAAGATCTATCGTATTCCGGTTCGACTTAGTACAACTTCACTCTCATTTATTCAATATTTTGAGATCATCAATTTTCATCTTCAACGAATATGGTTGGATCCAAGACTACCAGATCCACCGTTGCACATAAAACTGTCGTTGTTTCCTTTGCAGCAAGTAATCAACCGCCTGTTGCTTCACAACAAAATGCCCCAAATCCTAAAGCGTTAGTTTCTTAACATCTAGATCAAATTTGAGTTTCACAAGTGGCAAAGTCATTGATCAATCCGGTTTTGATTCATGTTCCGCTTGCAACTATGCAACATGAAACCTTACCTGGATTTCACACTCTCCAAGCAAACCTCAGCGTACAAGGCGCCAACGAGTTACTAAACAATGTGATTAACATTTTTTAACAATAAAACTCAAATGTTATTGAAGAAAGGCTTCAATGCCTTGAAGAAATCCTCAACAACGCTCCCTCCTGTGAGAATACAATTCTAGAAGTTGTTTCATGAAAGACTCACATTGCGATATCAGGATCAGCCGGGACGAAGGGAAACAAGGCTCTTCAATCAAATGATTGATGCATAAGTAAAAAAACATCAGACTCTCCCTCCGAGTCCAGGAGGAGAACTTAGAAGTTATGCTCCGACCCCAATACATGTATAAATTCACCAGGATAAGGTGTGTCCAAACCACAAATTATCGGTACAAATTTTTGAAACGAGATCCCAAAGTCTATGGAGAAGCCATCCAAGCTAGTCGATTATGACATATTCTGATGAACACGTGCAACTAGTAGACAAATGGTTGAGTTAATTTGGTGGTGACGACGCTTCCAAGTGCAAGTTGTCCGTGCTAAACTTGGTCAAACCAACTTGGTTATGGTTCAATGGCCTACCTAATGGATGCATTGATTCATGGGTGAAATTCTATAAGAGGTTTTCGATATAATTCATGGTCCGAAAGCGACGTCCTATCAACGAAGCCACTCTAATAGGGACCTTTCAAAGGAAGAAGGAAAGCTTGCAGTCGTATATCGATCGGTTTACTCAAGTCTCAATTAAAGTTGACGGGGCTCAAGAAGGACTGCAGTGCTGGATTTTTTAGAACAGGCTTCTGTACAGCCATCCTTTGAAGCAAAAGTTGGAAAATAGGAAAGTTAAATATGTTCAAGAGATGTTGACTATGGCCGAACCTTTTATGTTTTTAGAAGAAAAATTGACCACACATTTTGATAACCCAACGTCTAGCGAGTCTCACTACGGTCGCCCATCAGGAAAAGAATCTCATCGACGTCGGGATTATTATGATCGAAACATGCAAGGGAAGTATGACAAATACACGCCGCTTACGGTCTCACATGAGAGGATCTATCAGGAGTGTGTGAACATTTAATTTTAAAAGGCATGAATTCGACCTCCATATCCCATCAGAAAGACATCTCGGATGGAAAGATCAAAATCTTACATATTCCATAAAAGCCATGACCACAACACTAATGACTGCATCCAGTTGAAGGATGTCATTGAATAACTGATAAAAAGAGGCTGACTGGCTGAATACATGAATGGAGGCAATCAAGATAGAGAAGAACCTCTTAGAGGTAAATCCCCCACAAAGACCACTACATTACTACGAAAAACTCCTTTTACCTCAGTTGGAAAAAGTGTTTACTTATGTTTCATAAGCGAGGTGTAATACCCCGTATTTTATTTTGCTCTGGATAATATTAGTTGTGATCAACTGGGTTCCGGTGTACTCTGGGAAATTATCTGTAAAGATAATTAGAGTAACTGATGAGCTCAGAGCAGATCAAATTAATATTATCTGACCCTGAGGTTTTATCAACTGACATATTAGAGACAAATTGGACAATTAAGTTAGTATTACTAACTAGATGATATCTCTACTTATCATAACCTTTTTCCTTTCCTCTTCATTTGTAAAAAAAAATAGAAAGAATAGAGAAAGGAAGTAGAAAGAAGGAAGAGAAAGGAAAGAAAGAGGAGAAAACTTGGAAGATAAGAACAAGAGCTTGGATCATCATCTCTTCTTCATCAAATCATCTCAGCATCTTCATCATCATCTTGTATTGAGGTGGGTTCTAGTTAGAAACTCTAAGTTCTAGAAATTTCATGTTTTGAACTTAGGTTAGAAATGAGAGAAAATGAAGAAATTAATAAAATCAATGTTTCTAATGGTTAAAATGTAGAAATAGTCAGTTAATATAGTCGGGTTATGATAGGTGTTGATAGAGATGAGACTTTTGGCCCAAAAGACCTATCTTTAGCACTGCTGGTAATTTTGAGTTCGTAGGGTTTGCCTAGCGAACCCAAGGCGAAGGGGAAAGCAAAGGTTTGTCGAGGAGCGAACCCAAGGCGAAGGGGAAGGAGAATGTTTTCCTGGAGTTTACTTAGCGAACTTTATGCCCTTTTTGTTCTGTTTTGTTCGCTGAGTGGTTTGCCTAGCGAACATGGCAGCGAACGTGACAGATTTTCCCATTTGTTTCCTTCATAACTTTTGATATGTAACTCAGATCGAGGCATGGTCAGAAGCGTTGGAAAGCTACTTCAATGCTCTTTGTGATGGTGAGGTAGAAACATGGTTATATGTCATGGATTGATAGGATAGATATAAATATTGAAGTGAATGTGAAAAGTGTGGTTTATGTTCCCACCGAAACTCATGAATCGAGAACCCGGTTGGTATGGGACTTGAATCCCTGGAAAGAGAATACAATGTGCTATTGAATGATAATGTTAGACAATGATTTAACCAAGGATGATTGGTAGAGGATAGTAGTGGCTTGTATGCCTTAAAAATGTGTGTGAACTACTATGTGGATTATGTTTGACATGTTATCCTATCATGTGTGTTTTATGATTGATATTGTAATATGCTTGTCTAATATTGTTGTTGAACATAATTGAGAGAATAACATGCTTAAAATGAATTAGGAAGAGTGAGAAAACTTACCCTAAACCTAATGATATGATTCTAGGTTGTGACTAGAAATTGATAGAAACTCTAGATGGCTATGCTCGTGCATTCGATGTAGAAAGGTTCATCTGTGACGAGTATTAGTCCAGAAGAGAGTGAAACACTAGTATGGAACACGTGTGAACCATTGTGATAATGAGAAAAGGAAAAAGAGGCCTTAAGGCGAATGTGGCCTTGTGATTGTCGAATACAATCACGTTCGTGTGTGTGTGATCACGTAATCGTAACCGTTTCACTTGGGTTGCAGTTTCATGAGTCTCGAGATCCTCTGAAACGTATGCATGATTACTTGCCAGGTTTGATTCCTGCGTGTAGTACGTATGGAACCTATGGGTAGAGACTTGTGATGGTTAACAAGCCATAAGAAGTGACGGTTCACGGTTAACAGGTCGATGTTCCCGAATCCATTTTGTATGTCAAGTAAGTTACAAGGATCCATGACTCGGGTCAACTTCTAGACGTAGAAGCGGACGGGAAAAGGGGATGCCTTGGTAAGGTTATCGATTAGTGATATTGTGAGTTGGTGAACTCATGAACATGTTTCCATATAGTGTGAGATTTGTGAACTCAAGGTCACCTCCCTTCCCCTTTGACTTGAGTTAGGATTGATAGAACCATGTAAAGCCAAGAGAACCAATAAGATAGGGAACTCATTGAGATTTAATATCTCACCCCATGTTTTTGATTATATTACAGGTACAACAGGTTCCGTGAAGGGTAAGGATAAGGTCGTTTGATTATCCTTACTTTCCTTGGCTTTTTGGGATGGCAAGACTTCCGTTGTGGAGATTATTTTGAGATAATTGTTTTGATCTAGTTCTTAGTGCTTGGAACATCTTGTATACATTATGCCATAGTTTTTTTTGTATTAAGTATTTTGGGCATGTAATGTATATAATGTGTTAACTAGGAACTTATGGTATTTCAGTACCAAACCCTTGGATTTATGTATAGTATTTGTGCTTTGATGTATGATATTATATGTGGGTGTTACAGTTGGTATCAGAGCGGGTCGTATCCTCGACCTAGCCATGAAATAGTATATGTATTTCTTTTCGCTTCATATGTGTGGTGTCGCCATTGGTCTTAAGTGTTATATTTATGGTATTGAGCCTGGTCAACTTAATCCTATATGTATGATATTTAGGAACATGGCTGATGGACGCAGAAGCAATCGTGGTTGACCCATAACTATTCCTGTTGGGACGAATCCGCCGGGCGGCGAGGAATATGTCCCATGGCCTCAGTTTTTACAACAAATGCAGCAGCAGCAGAACCAGTTTATGCAGCAGATGGTACAACAAATGAATGGGGGTCTTCATCCTCCAGTGGTTGTTCCAGATGTTGTAGGTGGGAGTTTTCGGGATTTCATCCGCATGAATCCTCCAGAATTTCATGGCAGATTAGATCCTGTGAAAGGTCATGAATGGATAGCCGGCATGGAGATAATTTTCTTGATAGTCCATTGTAGTGAGGAGAATAAGGTGGTATTCGCTTCTCATTCTTTGAAGGGTCCTGCCATGAGGTTGTGGGAGAGTGCCTCAACCCTGATGACTATTCAAGAGGTACCTAAGGTCTGGGAGTAATTTAAGACTAATTTTATGGAGAATTATTTCCCTAGTTCCTTGAGGACTCAGAAGGAATTTGAATTTCAACAGTTGAGACAGGGTACCTTGACTGTAGATGCTTATGCAGAGAGGTTTGAGATTATGGCTGCTTATTTTAGGCAGGCCATGTATGCTCCGGACGAGAGGTGGAAAATTGACCAGTTTCTTTTTGGTTTGAAGGGTTAAATTTTACATAGTGCATCTCAAAGGGAGTTCACTAGTTACACCGAATTACTAAGGCAATGTTATGTGGCAGAGAATAGTTTAAAGAAAGTTCAAGTGGAGGGGGATTTGAGTAGGTCAAATCAGATTAATCGTGGGAGATCAAATCAACAATTTATGCCTAGACAACAAGCCTTCAAAGGGAAGCAAGTCCAGGGTTCAAGATCCAGTGCACCTTCTGTATGTCGTACTTATGGTAAGATGCATTCTGGTAGATGCAGTTTTGAAGGTGTGAGATGCTTTCAGTGTC
This sequence comes from Lathyrus tuberosus, assembly GCA_022829125.1. NCBI lineage: Eukaryota > Viridiplantae > Streptophyta > Magnoliopsida > Fabales > Fabaceae > Lathyrus > Lathyrus tuberosus. The sequence continues at coordinate 7,542,885 of JALAZF010000280.1, forward strand.
AGAGGATGGGTCATTTGAAGAGGGATTGTCCTCAGAATAGGAATCAAATGCAAGAAAGGAGTACCGGTCGAGTTTATACTTTAGATGCGAGGAAAGCAAAGGGTGATAACTCTTTGATTGTTGGCACGTGTTTCGTTAATGGACATCCTTGTTTTGTATTATTTGATTGTGGAGCAACACACTCTTTTGTGTCAATGTAATGTGTGAAGCGACTTGGGTTGCAAGCTATTCCGTTGTCTCCACCCATGGTGGTAACTACTGCCATGGATGAGATAGTTGAAACACCTTTAATGTGTGAAAATTGTGTTTTATCTGTGGATGGAAGAGTTTTTCAGATTGATCTTATTTGTTTACCGCTTAAGAAAGTGGACGTTGTTTTGGGAATGGATTGGCTTTCCGCTAATTCGGTATTTATTGGTTGTGAAGAAAAGGTAATCATCATTCCATCAGTGGAGGCTACTCCGAAGGATGTGTTGACTACTATTTTGGAAGGTATGGTCGGAATGATAAATTTCTTGTTTGAAAAGGAAAAATATATTCTTTTGGTTCTCACTAAGGAAGAGAGTAGCAACCTTCAAGTCATGAGTATTCATGTAGTCTGTGAGTTTTCTGAAGTTTTCCCCAAGAACATCACTTCTCTTCCTCCAGAAAGGGAAGTGGAATTCTCTATTGACCTGATACCGGGAACGGCTCCTATATCCGTTTCTCCATATCGGATGGCACCACTTGAGTTAAGGGAATTGAAGGATCAATTGGAAGAGTTAATGGCTAAGCATTTTGTCCGACCCAGTGTTTCGCCCTGGGGAGCTCCAGTATTATTGGTAAAGAAGAAGGATGGTGGAATGCGGTTATGTATTGATTACCGGCAGTTGAATAAGGTCACCATCAAGAACAAATACCCATTACCTAGGATTGATGACCTGTTAGATCAATTGAAAGGAGCCAGTGTGTTCTCGAAGATTAACTTAGGGTCGGGTTATCACCAGACCCGTGTGAAGAGTTCAGATGTATCAAAGACCGCGTTTAGAACCCGTTATGGCCATTATGAATTCTTAGTAATGCCTTTTGGTGTGACGAATGCTCCAGAAGTTTTTATGGATTATATGAATCAGATATTTCAAGCTTATTTGGACCAATTTGTAGTGATCTTCATTGAAGAAATTCTTATTTATTCTCGTACTACTCAAGAACACGAAGAGCATTTAAGAATCGTTTTATTGATCCTACAAGAGATACAACTTTTTGCTAAGCTAAGCAAGTGTGAGTTTTGGATGTCGGAGGTTAGTTTCCTTGGCCATGTCATATCTCAGGGAGGTGTGGCGGTAGATCCATCAAAAGTAGAAGCGGTGATTAATTGGGAGAGACCAAAGAATGTTTCAGAAGTTAGAAGTTTCTTGGGACTAGCAGGTTATTACAGAAGGTTTATCAAAGGCTTTTCTAAATTGAGTTTACCAATGATGAAACTTACTCGAAAGGATTATCTTTATGAGTGGGATTTGGCTTGTGAACGAAGTTTTGTGAGTTTGAAAGAAAGATTGACGACTGCTCCTGTTTTGATTATTCCTGATCATAGCAAGTCGTATGAGGTATTTTGTGATGCATCAAAGATGGGATTAGGAGGTGTTTTAATGCAAGATAGTCACGTGGTGGCTTATGCCTCTCGACAGTTAAAAGTTCATGAAGAAAACTATCCAACCCATGATTTGGAATTGGCGGCAGTTGTTTTTACACTGAAAGTCTGGCGTCATTATTTGTATGGAGTACGTTTTGAAATGTTCAGCGACCACAAAAGTTTAAAGTATCTATTTGACCAGAAAGAGTTGAACATGCGTCAAAGGAGATGGATGGAATATTTAAAGGATTATGACTTGGAACTAAAGTACCATCCGGGTAAAGCGAATAAAATAGCAGATGCATTAAGCCGAAAAGTGTTGCATAATGCCGAGTTGATGATATTAGAGTATACCTTATTAGAAAAGTTTTGAGATCTTAATCTCCAGTTTGTTTGGACTCCTAATGGTGTGATTATGGGAAATTTGAATGTTATTTCTACTCTTAGGGAGGAAATTCAACAAGGACAAGTGTTGGATGAGAAGTTGAAAGAATTGTTAGTTCAACCGGGTTTCGTGCGAGCTACCGACAGAATCATTTTATTTAACCAAAGGATTTGTGTTCCGGATGATGCGGTGTTGAAAAGAAGAATTTTGGAAGAAGCGCATAAGGGTGATTTTACTATACATCCTGGTTCTTCGAAAATGTATCAGGACTTAAAGAGGGACTATTGGTGGTCTGGTATGAAAAGAGATGTTGCAGTGTATGTATCGGAGTGTGCAGTGTGCCAACAAGTGAAGATTGAACACCAAAGACTGGGTGGCTTATTACAACCGTTAGAAATTCTGGTATGGAAGGGGGATAATATTTCTATGGACTTTGCAGTTGGATTACCCCGTGCGCAAGGTGGTTATGATTCTATTTGGGTAGTTGTGGATCGGTTGACGAAGTCTGCGCATTTTTTAGCTGTAAAGACTACTTACAAGGCAAGTTATCTTGCAAGGTTGTTTATTTTGAAAATTGTGAGGTTGCATGGTATTCCCTCTAGTATTGTGTTTGATAGAGACCCAAACTTTACTTCAAGGTTTTGGAGAGCTTTTCAACAAGCTATGGGACGAAGTTGTGTTTGAGTACGTCGAATCATCCGTAAACGGATGGTCAGACGGAACGAACAATACAAACAATGGAAGATATGTTAAGGGCTTGTGTGCTTGAAAGTGGAGGAAATTGGATAGAGCTTTTACCGTTGATCGAGTTTTCATACAACAATAGTTATCATGCGAGTATTGGTATTGCTCCTTAACGAGGCATTATTTGGAAGGAAATGTAGGACGCCGTTGTGTTGGGTGGAAGTTGGCGAAGACAGAATTTTGGCACCCGAGATTATCCAGGAGACTACGGAAAAGATTAGAATGATCTGTGATAAATTTAAACAAGCACAAGATCGTCAGAAGAGTTATGCGGATAACCATAGGAGACCTTTAGAGTTTGATGAAGGTGATCACGTGTTTTTGAAAGTTACTCTGAGATTGAGGTTGAAATGACCTTTTAAGTTCCAGAAGTTAAGTTCGAGATACGTGGGACCCTATCAAATTTTGGAAAGAATTGGTGAAGTAGCTTACAGATTAGCCTTACCGCCTTCTTTGTCAGAGATGCACGATGTTTTTCACGTGTCTCAGCTTCAGAAGTTTGTTCCAGATCCTCTTCATCCAATTCTACCAGATACGATTGAGATAGAAGCAGATTTGACGTTTGAGCCTCAACCAAGTCATATCACAGGAAGAGAAACTAAGGTGCTAAGAAATAAATAGATTCCTCTAGTGAAGGTTCAGTGGGATGAGACGCATCCGAGTGATGCAACTTGGGAACTAGAATCAGAGATGCGAGAAGCTTACCCTCATCTATTCAGGTAATTTTAAATTCGTGGGTGAATTTCTATTTAAGGGGGGAAGGATGTAATACCCCGTATTTTATTTTGCTCTGGATAATATTAGTTGTGATCAACTAGGTTCCGATGTACTCTGGGAAATTATCTGCAAAGATAATTAGAGTAACTGATGAGCTCAGAGCAGATCAAATTAATATTATCTGACCCTGAGGTTTTATCAAGTGACATATTAGAGACAAATTAGACAATTAAGTTAGTGTTACTAACTAGATGATATCTCTACTTATCATAACCTTTTTCCTTTCCTCTTCATTTGTCACAAAAAAATAGAACGAATAGAGAGAGGAAGTAGAAAGAAGGAAGAGAAAGGAAAGAAAGAGGAGGAAACTTGGAAGATAAGAACAAGAGCTTGGATCATCATCTCTTCTTCATCAAATCATCTCAGTATCTTCATCATCATCTTGTATTAAGGTGGGTTCTAGTTAGAAACTTTAAGTTCTAGAAATTTCATGTTTTGAACTTAGGTTAGAAATTGAGAGAAAATGAAGAATTTGATAAAATCAATGTTTCTAACAGTTAAAATGTAGAAATAGTCGGTTAATATAGTCGGGTTATGATTGGTGTTGATAGAGATGAGAGTTTTGGCCCAAAAGACCTATCTTTAGCACTGCTGGGAATTCTGAGTTCGTAGCGAATCCAAGGCGTAGGGGAAAGCGAAGGTTTATCGAGGGTTCGCCTAGCGAAACCAAGGCGAAGTGGAAGTCAAATGTTCTCCTGGAGTTCGCTTAGCGAACTTTATGCCCTTTTTGTTCTGTTTTTTTCGCTGAGTGGTTCGCCTAGCGAACATGGCAGCGAACATGACAGATTTTCCCATTTCTTTCCTTCATAACTTTTGATCTGTAACTCGGATCAAGGCATGGTCGGAAGCGTTGGAAAGCTACTTCAATGCTCTTTGTGATGGTGAGGTAGAAACATGGTTATATGTCATGGATTGATAGGATAGAGATAAATATTGAAGTGAATGTGAAAAGTTTGGTTTGTGTTCCCATCGAAACTCATGAATCGAGAACCCGATTGGTATGGGACTTGAATCCTTGGAAAGAGAATCCAATGTGCTATTGAATGATAACGTTATACAATAATTTAACCAAGGATGTTTGGTAGAGGATAGTAGTGGCTTGTATGCCTTAAAGATGTGTGTGAACTACTATGTGGATTATGTTTGACATGTTATGCTATCATGTGTGTTTTATGATTAATATTGTAATATGCTTGTCTAATATTATTGTTGAACATAATTGAGAGAATAACATGCTTAAAATAAATTAGAAAGAGTGATAAAACTTACCCTAAACCTAATGATATGATTCTAGGTTGTGGCTAGAAATTGATAGAAACTCTATATGGCTATACTCGTTCATTCGATGTAGAAAGGTGCATCCGTGACGAGTATTAGTCTAGAAGAGAGTGAAACACTAGTATGGAAAATGTGTGAACCATTGTGATTATGAGAAAAGGTAAAAGAGGCCTTAAGGTGAATATGGCCTTGTGATTGTCGAATACAATCACGTTTGTCTGTGTGTGATCACGTAATCGTAACCGTTTCACTTGGGTTGCAGTTTCATGAGTCTCGAGCTCCTCTGAAACGTATGCATGATTACTTGGCAGGTTTGATTCCCGCGTGTAGTACGAATGGAACCTATGGGTAGAGACTTGTGATGGTTAACAGGCAATGAGAAGTGACTATTCACGATTAACAGGCCGATGTTCCCGAATCCATTTTGTATGTCAAGTAAGTTACAAGGATCCATGACTCGGGTCGACTTCTAGATGTAGAAGCGGATGGGAAAAGGGGATGCCTTGGTAAGGTTATCGATTGTGAGTTGGTGAACTCATGAACATGTTTCTATATAGTGTGAGATTTGTGAACTCAAGGTCACTTCCCTTCCCCTTTGACTTGAGTTAGGATTGATAGAACCATGTAAAGCCGATAGAACCAATAAGATAGGGAACTCACTGAGATTTAATATCTCACCCCATGTTGTTGATTATATTACAGGTACAACAGGTTCCGCGAAGGGTAAGGATAAGGCTGTTTGATTATCCTTACTTTCCTTGGCTTTTTGGGATGGCAAGACTTCCGTTGTGGAGATTATTTTGAGATCATTGTTTTGATCTAGTTCTTAGTGTCTTAGAACATCTTGTATACATTGTGCCATAGTTTTTTGTATTAAGTATTTTGGGCATGTAATGTATATAATGTGTTAACTAGGAACTTATGGTATTCCAGTACCAAACCCTTGGATTCATGTATAGTATTTGTGTTTTGATGTATGATATTATATGTGGGTATTACACGAGGTAAAAAATGGTGTCATGAAAATATGCTACTTTATCCCTCGAGTAATGTTACACCAAAGGAAAAAATGGAACTGGTCATGGGTTCGATCCCTATCAACAATATTTTTTGGGTTTTCAAAGTGTGTCGCTTTTCCCCTCGGTTGAAATCAATACCCGAGGGCTAAAACCCTATTTACAAAATTTTAGTTTTAACCTATTTTTTTTCGTTTTAATCTACAAAGCATCAAATTTTTTGACAAATTCTAAATATTTCTCCTCCTCCTCCTCCTCATCATCATCATCATCATAAATAACAACAACAACAAAAACTACAACAACAACAACAACAACAACAACAACAACAAAAACAACAACAACAACAATAAAATCAATAGAATCGTTAAATATTAAATCTCAACAACAACAACAACAACAAAAACAATATTAAATATTTCAATTAATATAACAACAACTAACATTAATAAGATACATTTATGCTTCCTAACTAACATTAAACATTTTTAACAAGGAATTACTAGAGAAGAGATTACATTAAGGAACCAACCTTGAAACGTTTTCTTGATCTTTAAATCCATCCTAGAGAAGGGTGTTGTACTTCATGCAATTGTTTTCATTATGTTAAATTTACATTTCAGCATTTTGCATCTAAGATGGATAGTTGTGACAATCACGTTTTGATTGGCTAGTGAAAGTTTCATATGGATCACTAATGTTTCATGTGGATTGATGAGTTGGAAATGTTTTGACCATTGTTAATTTTTAAATGGATGGCAAGGATTTGCTACTTAATTTTTTGTCAAATTGGACAAAAAATAAAAAATAAAAAATAAAAAATAAAATAAAATACACTATATTTCCCTCGATTTCCAACTCAACTAAGTTAATAAGTCATAAAAAAAATTTAACAAATAAAAGGTGCTAAAATGTAGTTGCTGGGATTTGGAGACATGTCCTCTAAATACTTTACCCCTTGGTTGCCATCTCAATTAAGGTAATAGGTAATAAAAAATTTTAAAAAATTAAAAGGTGATAAAATACAGTTGTTGGGATTTGAAGGTGTGTCCCTTGAATACTTTTTCCCTTGGTTACCAGCTCAATCGAGGGAATATGTGGTATTTTAAAAAAATTAAAATGTGACGCCTCTGCGATTTACACCTTGGTTTTTTATTGGCTGAGGTAAATTCTTTGTCATATAATTCATTATTTGTACAACATGGACATGCGAGGAGAACAAAGATGCCAACAAAGGCAAACGTCCCTATATTGCTGCCATTAGAAGAGGGGCACCTCGAACGATTCTCCCCTCCAAAGGGACGATGAAAAGGAAGATTGCGGAGATGATGGCTATATAATGTAAATAAGGAAACACGTCTGTAAAAATTCCTGATAGTTCTATGTTGGGATTCTGAGTCTTAGAAAAAGGCATAGCTATCTCAAATGAGATTTTTACCATCGTAATCATCGCCACTATTGGGAAGTTTGACGTGTCTCAAATTCTTATCAATGGCGATATCTTCTACGACATCATATACTCATAAGTATTCGAGAAGATGAACTTGAACACAAGTAAGTTGTTGGCATACGAAAGCTCGGACCTCCAATCATTCAATGGGACCATAACTCGTCCCTGGGGATATGTGGACCTAATAGTTTGTGTTGGCAATAGGGAAGACATTCAGGCAGTAAATTCTCAATTTATTGTTGTTGTTTGCAAAAAAAAGTGAAATTTGGATAATTATGTTTGATATGTTGATTCTGATTTGATAACATGTTGACTTTGATTTAATAACATGTGTTGATGCCTTTGCATGAGGCGAGTTCATAAATTTGTGATGTTTGTTGATTTCTATTATTCATAGTTAACCTATGTGTATTGAATTGATAATATATTATGTTGATGCCTTGCGATAAGGTGAAGGTTGAATTTGACCTTCTCCTTGTTGATGTCTTATGATAAGGCAAGAATTAGAGTTATCATCCTTAAATGGTTGAATCTATGATGTTGTTGTGATAACATGTTGAAATCTATGATTGTTGAGTCATATTGATCAGTGTTATGTTTATCGGTTGTGTTGGGGAGGTTAGAACTCATATAGGTGAAATATGTGAGTTTTGGATCTGTTCAATAGAGAGGAAAACACATAAAATTATAGGTAGATATAGAAGGGGATTGATCGTCTTATTTTCAGGCATAACTTGAGTTTCGTAAGTTTGTTTGAGGCGTCGTCAGTTGCGTTAGAAATCTAACGCAATAATATTTATTTTGAAGTGGGGAAATTGAGTCTAAAAGTGCTACAATGGTAGCAGTTCACTGGTTTTTATACAAGAGACATAGTCAAATTCAATCCAGCGTTGGTCATTGTGTTTCACGCATAACTTGAGTTTCATAAGTTCATTTGGGGTGACGTGAGTTGCGTTATAAAGATAGTTTAATGATATTTTAGACTAAAGATTTTCATAATTTTTTCATAAGTCTATTATATTTCGTGTTATTTCAAAGTCAAACAAAACATTCTGCCCAGTGTCAGTACTAGTTCTTGTTGTTCGATTAAACTGAACCGATTGGGGTATTCAGTGATAAAATAAAAATTAGATTATTAAAATAGACATTCTAAGCGTTCTAGAACATATTCACTTTCTTGATTTCAACTCTAATTGATATTTTAAATAAGTATTCGAATTTGAGGTATGCGTAGCAAGAAACATGATTTCGATGCGGTTTTGATAATGTTGATAAGTATTAATGAGAAAATAATATATTTTGATTATCATGTTAAATTAGTTTTAGGTTCAGGGATGAAACATGTTGTAGGACTTCGATCCAGTGTTGTAGGACTTTGATCCAATGTTATGATTGATAATTAATAATGGGAGTAGGAGGTTCAAATGGAGATTGTTTGCATTTGTTTGTAACATCATGCATTATGTATATCAGAGATTAGCTTAGGAATTCGGTACAGTGTTGTAGGACTTCGGTCTAGTGTTAAGGATCCCTCATTAATGTAACTCTGATATCCAGTGTTGTATGACTTCGGTCTAGTGTTGTAGGATAGTATCACATGCATCAGAGTATAGAAATTACGCATTGCATAATGATGGTATGTAATACATTTTTTGGATTGATTATATGTTGATGTGGACTATCCTTGTTATTTATACACCATTAATATATGTGAATGTATTCCCACCCTCTGTTTATTTCATGTGTTGTTCTTTGCGCCTATGGTGCATATACTTAAGTTGAGCCCGATGAGCATTAGATGTTGCTTATGTTAGAGGGTGGCGTGGTTTGCCTTCTCCATTTATTATTTTTGTGTTGTTTAGTTTCTGCGAGTCGCTATGATAGTGTAACACTTAGGTTGGGATTATTTGATGATGTTTTATGCAAATTGTTGAGTTTATTTTACTAATGATTTTAATAAAGTTAAGTATTATTTCATGAGATAATTGAAGATGTTTTTAATTTTTTAATTTTGCTGCGATTATATTTTGAGAAAGATGTTATGCTGTGAAAATGTGACACCCTTTTTGAGTTTTATTTCCGCATTATGTTTTAAAGTTGTATGTTGGGGTTTAGGGTGTTACACTTTGTACGTCCGACTAAAGCAATCAGTTCCCCACAGGAAATCACGACCCACCCCAATCTGGCAACTAGCCACTCCAGATGTCGTGGTGGGTTGCCCACTAGTCTACTTATGACCGGGTTTTCATCCGAATGGGGAAGGGGAACCGACCCTTGTCCGGGAACGACCCCAGTGACGTCCAATAAACTTCGGGGGAGACCTTGCAAGTTCACAAAGATTTGGAGCCATGCATCCAGGATTGCGCCAAATACCTCAAAATAAGTACCAAAAGTAATAATTTCATATCCTTTCTTTCATTGTCACAATGATTACGAATTAACTTTGAGGGAAGACCTCGTACATTTGCAAAATTATAAAATTCAGAGCCATGCCCTCAACATAATACAAAAACATCATAAAAAAGTAATAAAGGCATCTCATTTAATATAAGAAGCATTCCCTATATTCTCTGTTATAAGCAAATTTTGAATTTTAGGTTCATTCAAATAATTAATGTATTTGGTCTATATATAGACTAGATACATTAATTATTGAATGAACCTAAAAGTTAAAATTTGCTTATAATAAGTAATGAAGGGAGTATTCTATATGCATTTCCTATTACAGGGTACTAGTGAACAAGTACTACACAAAAAAAGGAGGCTTTAGCACTCCAGTAAACCTACTTCCACAAAGAAATAACTTTCTCATCAACGACAACTTAATCTAGCCAGATTTGCTCCCAGGAAAGTGTCATAGGATGGTGAAAATACTATACTTGATCCAAAGTATTTTCAAATGATTGTGAGACCGCATCAAGGGTTGTACTCGTACAAGCATCCAAAGTAGTGGTGTCACAAAACTCAAATAGTTCAAAATTTACAAAAAATGGTTCTTATCTCTTCCCGAGAATGGGCTTTGACTAGCAACAACATGTCAATGATATGTTTAAAACGTTTCTTATCAGCTTCCATCACCGGGGTAACTCCCCTACGTATCCCATATTATTGATGAACTTCAACATTTGGCCTTTTTTTATATTGACTCTCCTCTGAAATTTCCTTCTCGCTATATGTGAAAAAGTTATTTCCTAGCAAAAAGTGATCATCAGTCTAATACATGGGAAATAGGTCGGTACATCGCCCCTCTACTCCACTACCAATATCGCAAATTATAGTGTGTCCCTCCGGGATTACGAGGGTTACCAGGAAAAATCGGTCCAAAAGGACGGGAGTTTTGGAAGAGGTTCAAAACCATGAAGGATTAGCTTGAAGCAGAGTAATCTTCTGCCCCTGATTGCATACACTGGATCCCTGAGACGTCAGGAGAGGTGAAGAAAGAGGAATATACAAGGATTTCCCTTCACGTGCTCACACAAACACTCGTAGAATCTCATATATGCCTAACACAAAGGATGAAGTTGCGAGGGAGCCACGACTAGATGATTCAGAACCTCTATGTCAAAATAAGTAAAATAAAGATGAAGGCCCATGATGGAGAAAGCTCATTCGCAAAAAATGAATGACGCAACGTCGTACTAATCACACACCCTTTCGTCTTTAGAAGGAATCCTGATTCCCCGGTCGGAGGACAAGCCCACCTCTGTAGAAACGCCATAAAAACTGTCTGGTTTGGTGAAAATATAAGAAGTGGAAGAGCGGACAAAATCCATCCAAGAAGATGGAGTATCCTTTTGAGACTTATTAATGCTTCTATGTGATTTATTGTTCATAATGCACTAACTTTACAATTATAGAAAGCGAAGTATAAGAAGGGAACAATGAAACCATCAAGCTAAAAGGAAGACTCAGAAAAGGAAAGAAAACACTCATCCCTTAAAAGAAACTGTGTTACAGAAGGCAAAAAAAGCTTCACCAAATATGTATAAATCTATCGCACGCAATACTCAAGAACTTAGATTCCCAAGAACCGTCATGATGATACCTATGAAAAAATGTTTGAAGTATGACACATTTAATGCATGGTTCCTTAAATAACATAAGCGATCTTCACTCTTCTACCTCAAATAATTAGGATAAGGTTGCCAACCGGAGTCATAATAACAAGCCTCTCTCATACTCATGCTTCAAAAAGGGCTTAGGGGGAAATCGTTCTTGGCTAACCATAAAGATCCCAGACAAACTAATCATATTGCACCGTCTTGGTCTGCATTTTAATAAATGTTCCGGCCGATCACTAATCTTCTCAATGAGTGAAGATAGTTATTTCTACGATCCCAAGAGATCTCAACCGTAAAGCACATCCAACGGTCATCCATAAAGAACGACGAGTAAATAACTGGTTTGTCATTTCTCCCCTCTTTATATAGAGCAAGCGCCAAACCAATGTAACAAATTTCAAATACAATTTTTATTTCGCTCTTCTCCTTAATATACTGACTTGAGAGTTGGAGTGTTGACCTTGCAAGTACCCCCACTCCACCACTTCGGAGGTTGGGATCCACCGTCAACTCCATTCAAACTCCTTATTTCTAATTCCATAATAGAAAAAATCTCATAAACAATGTCATAAGTTGTTTTTATACGTTCTCTAAAACAAATAATATCACAAAACTTATGCTACTAAGTAAAATCAAATAAATCAACATAAACAAATATTAGTCTCATTGATTTTTTAATTTGTTAGTCTATTTAAAACATTAGTTAAATTACTTGTTTACAAATATTCAAAAGAAATAGACTTTTAAAAAGATTAATAAATTAATTAGACATTCAAAATATCAAACTCTAAATTAAAAGCAAGTCTATAATAAATTAAAGTTAGACTTAAGCTTTAAACTGTTTAGCCTATCATTCTAAAGTTTGAAAAAATCTAATTCGATTCCGGTAGACTATTTTCACCCCTAGACATAAATCTACTATCTACCCAATACAAAAAGGTTTCATGACCTGCCCAAATTGCCCTTGCACTAAATATTATTTGTGCTACCAAAAGAACATTTTCGTAACTAACAAATAACACAAATAATACACTGCAAACCTCTATTTGCATTCCAAATGTCAATCAACCATTAGCTACTTCAAATAAAAAAATTTCTCATTCCCACCAAAACCATTCTCTCTCTGCTTTCCTCTCAAACTTTCTCTCTCTTTCTCACTCTTTCTCTCGTCTGCCCATTTCTCTCTCCATGTTCTCTCTTTCACCCATAACCCTAAATCACATTGCCATATCTCCATGTTCTCTCTTCTTTCTACAGTTCATCTCTCTCTTTCACCCAGAAGCTGCCTGTAAGATTTGCAAGGGACGGAGCTGGATTAGTTGCAAGGAAAACACACTGACCAAGATTTTGGTTGAACGTTGCATTTTTAATTCATTTTCATTTCGTGTTGTTTCTGGTTATTTGCTCAAGATTTCATTTTCATTTCATGTTTGTTAGTGTTTCTGTTTCTCAGTTTTTCGCTTAGGTGCAGAGTTCGTCGGTTCCGTATCGCTGGATTTTGGCACAGCTTGATTTCATCTCCCTTATAGTAAGTTAATCTCTTCTCTGAAGCTACTTTGTTCTTCTCGTGGAAATGTATTGTTTATTGACTCTTTCATCTTCCATCCTATTTTTTCAGCGTACGATCCATGGAGATTTACGGTTTTGTGTGATTTCCGATAATTTTAAAGTTTAAATGGTTGTTGAACACTCTTAACTTTATGTATATTTGTTTAGCTTTGGCTTGGTTTTTGTTTTTGAACACTTGGTGTTAGATTTAGCATTTGCTTGGTTTATGTTTTTGTTTTTTCATATTTCTAACATGGAGCTTAACTTTTCTTTGTTAATGATTTTACAGCTTGACAGAGAGACGATGGGACATACCAACTCTTATTTAGGTGGGTTTTGAGGCGGCGAGTGAAGAGAGACCACATGAATGATCCATTTGGATCGACGGACATTTTCAGCCCCAAAACTAAGAATCAATGGAATTTTTGTCAACAATAATAACCCCTGGTATGATAAACAATAATAGTTGTTATAAATTTCTTTGACTGGTGTATCAGACCAATTGGTACAAATGTTGATGACTTTATAGATTTCTCTTACTTTAAGCACAATTTTACAAATGTTAATGTGATGAAAGATTTTGAAGGTAAACAAAGGTTTGAAGATCTGCACGGTGGTGCAACTTTGTTGCTCCTGGTTACACCAAAGGTGATGGAGTTGGTGTTGAAATTGTTGGCATTTTTATTCTTCTTTACATAGCTTTCTCAGTAGCACCAGAGACTCATGTTCCTGTTAGTAGTAAACAAATGATTAAATCTTAATATTATTGAAGTCTATTAATTTTTACAAAAATAGTATAATTAATTAATTGTATGGTTTATTTTTTATGAGTAGATTTTGGCACCGTTGCCAATTGGATTCACTGTGTTCTTGGTGCATTTGGCAACTATACCAATTACTTGAACAGGTATTAACCCTGCTAGTAGTCTTGGTGTTGCAGTTGTCTTCAACAAGAAAATTGGTTGGAATGATCACGTAAGTTGAAAAGTTATAATCCATTTTTTATTTAAAATATATTTTTTTATCAATCATTATTATTGTGGTAGTTCTATGATGCCATGTTGGAGAACTGTTGAATAGATAGAAAATGGATAATAGTAATTGTTGAACCATTGGTGTTGGATGTTGTTATCTCACCTGCCATTGCAATATGGACTATGGGGATTGCTAAACCATATAAGCGAGCTGATCTTGGAGAATATATTACAATTGAAGTTGAATACCAAGATGACAATTACTATGATAATTACTGTTTTTATTTGATATTTCAGTTGTGATATTGTTTTTGGCATAATTATTGTATGGCTAGCCGCATGATAGTTCTTTTTAGATGCCAAATACAAGTTACTACATAGATCAGAGTCAAAGCTTAAATTGTAATTGAGAAATCCGTGGCTCATCACATTGTGAACCTACTTACATCGACGATCAAAGTTGATGCTGACCAATCATATTTTTATCCTGCTTCAGGATCATTTCACCGACAAAGAACTACACTTTGCATTTTATTTTATTGATTTTTTGGATAATGTTTTATCCATTTAAATACGGTGATCAAAGCTTTTACTTTATTCCTTAATTATGCTTGTCAGTGCAGGCAGAGAGTGCACTGGACCAAATGGATTGGATTGAAAAAATTACAGGTGTTATTGTCTCATTGCTAAGTTCTCAGATTCCTGAAAGGGTAACTTTTGTACGCTTTTATTTACCACAGCTATGAATTTTAGTCAATGTGATTAATGTTATCCATTTTTATCAATTGTTACTGGCAAGTCCAATGGGAAGTGGTCATCATAGGTCTACAAGTGAGAGCAGTTCTTTTGAAAGTTCAGATTTTGATCACTCTGCTATTGAAGAAACTGCGGCTGATAGAAGTTTCGCATCTTCACATTTGAATGATGATATATCAGAGATGGTTGATGAACAAGGACTACCAATCTTCATTACTCCCGAAGGTGTGGTCTCGCCACTAAAGTGCTTAATTTTTATTTGATATTAATACATGTTCATTAGCAAGATTGTGACTTGCAATGATTTGTTCTCATAGGATGGAAAATGCCTCGCATCTTTGTTTCAACCACCTGTGAGCACCATAATGCAGTGGAGGACTCATATGGAACAAAGCAATGTGCTTTGGTTTTCTGATGAAAGTTTCATTAGACGACATATCATCCTTGACTTAATCACTGAATCACTTAATGACTTTGATTACTAGACATTATATCAATCCTAGGTCACTTTCATGCCATCTTTGAGTTTGTTTGACAATCAATTTAATTACTGGTGCATTGAATTTAAGAGTCTAAGTGATGGCCTACGATACTCTGAAATTAGCATCATTCAATTTAATTCTGCTCATGTTGAAGCAGCGAATTCTGAGAATTGTATCTGTGTTGTGAAGTTAATGGGGCGTTGCAATGGTAAGGTCATCTGAGAATTGGCATATGCATTATACCATATACTCTATTTTTTTCCTGCTATAGAACTCTCACTACCTGACTATTTCCATTACAGTTTTAACTAATACATAAATTATACGAATGGTGCCATTATCTGGCAAAATGGTATACAAGGTCCGAAGTCAGGATTATGTTTTTGGACTCGGTGTCAATCGGAAGGAAGAGACGTGGCATGAGCATAGCTTAAGGTATAAGTAACACATCATAGTACTCTGGTAGTCATTTGGAGTGTGAAATAAGTTGAAGAAAACTGATGCTCATTGTCTTCTGTCATTTTATTGTGTATAAAGTTGATGTGCTTACTTTTTGTTTCCTGTTTATTCTCTCACTCACATTAAACCCTATATCTTCAATTCTCTTCATTTTTTAACAAGTTCTTATTTTCATTATTTTTCTATTGCTTTGTTTACAAGTTTTAGTTTTGAAACAAAACAAAATAATAACTCAACTTAATCATGGTAGCTTTCTATTGTTGTGTTGCCATAATTGGCAAAATAAAGTTATTATGCAAGACATTCAATACAATAACACTCTTTTTTTAATTTTTTGATGCATAATTCAATTTTAAAATGGCGAGATCTATGAAAGCAAGAACAAACGGTTGCAATCGAACTCTTTCTAATAAGAAGGATAAGGAGTCAAAGAAGAAGTTGATTGATGGGAACAGAGATGTGGATCCTCAGCTATGGCATGCTGTTGCTGGAGGAATGGGGAAAATTCCAGAACTTAATTCTAACATCTTTTACTTCCCTTAAGGTCATGCCGATCATGTATATCAGCCTGTCAAGAACACACCACACACGTCAAGAATTTATATGGAACAGGTGATAAGCTTATTTGCTTCTGCGTGTTTTTTAAGTGGATTTGAGATGGTTCAATGTATGCTGCGGTTTCTGCAGGCTATTGTGAAAATTTGAGAGCTGCCGAAGATTGAAGAGGATGAAAACGGGATGAGAAGAATTTGAGGAGGGTGAAAGTTGGAGAATTGGCTGGATGTTGAATTTGGAATTGAAGAAGGTTGAAGGTGATGCAGGCTTTTGTGAATTTTGGAGAGTGGAAACATACAAGAAGTTTGTAGTGCCAAGATCTTGAAGTGTGAAAGAGAGAAGAAGATATTGAAGCGTGAAGATACAATTGGATTCTGTTGTCATTTTGTTATGAATTTGTTAGAGTCTGTTATGTAATCTTTCTGATGGCAATTCTCTTTTTAATTTTCCCCCGTTATGCTGCCTTTCCACTGCTATTGTATTTTATTTTTTGGTGTTGTACATACCCTCTGCACCTGCTATGTAATGCTGTTATGAATTTTTAAACCGACTTTCTGCTATCAAACCTTTCATAGCTGCATTTTTTTTATAATTTCCCTGCGGTGCATTATTTTGTCTTTCGAATGAGCTGATGGTGAAGCTTTAGAACCGGCACTTACGAACCAATACGCTCACTGATATGGAGCTTTTTGCGGCCTATTTTCAGTATTAATTTTTCAAGCTTAGATCTAAATCTAAGGCAGTTATAGAAAGATGAGAAGTCCTCGAAGTACTCGGTTTGAACGCAGCCTGGAAATCTTCTTTATAAGCACCTAGCCCTTCCGATAACACTAGATTTTGGCATGCTAGGTAATATGACCGGAATTATCTTTTGTAAATCAACCAAAAAATACATATGTAAATTTCAATTATAAGCTTTAGCTCTTAATACATATATGGCACAGGTGGTAAATTTATAATGCTTTATCTCTTCAAAATTTTAAATGTGTTGTGTCAATTTAGTGGAGCTTGATGTTTCTACATTTTGTTATTCCTTTGCATTGTACAAAATTATGTGCACTATCTCATTGGTAATTACTATATGCATTATCTCTCTATCACCTCAATTTAGTGAATCTTCTGTATATTCATATCTCATTTCAAAATTATGCTAAAGTGTGTTCTGTATATTTGCATGACCTTCCATTCAAGCTACGTAAAATCTGATACACTAGATATTTTCGTAGCTTTACTATTATTTTTTTCTAATTACGATCAATTATGACACGAATAACTTCTTTTGTCGTACACATTTCAACTGTAGTGCACGTTTCTTTCATTGTATCCCAATCTCAAGTACAAAATTATTTATATCCCGTGTATTTGTAAAAAGTTTGTATATTCTAAAATGTTTATTCAAATCCTCACGGGTCACTGCCATAACAATACCTATTTGTTATTAAGTATTTATTTTCAAATTTACATATCTATTTAAATATATTTTATAGCATATTAGATAAATTTATCCTTGCGAATGCACATGTATGCTGCATCATTACTATAGTCAAATAACTATTTTTAGATGATTACTCTTGATATTTTTTAATTCAAACTTTATCAATTATCACTACTAGAAAACAGTGTTTTAGCTGCCCGGATTTAGAGTCGGCCCCGACACCGACGCTATTAGCGTCGGCGAAACCTACACTTGCGGACGCTATTTAGACACTTTTTTTTGAACTAATTTATTTTTTAGTTAGAGTCGGCTGGACCGACTCTAAATGTGCTGGTATTTTAAATTGTGTTTAATTAATTCACTTAGAGTCGGTCTGACCGACATTAGTTAGTAACATTATTTATTCATTATTATCTAGAGTCGGCGTGGCTTATTCTATTAAGTCACATACTTCTTTTAATTCAACTTTTTTTATTATATAAACTGTTTAGAGTCGGTCTGACCGACGCTATTTAATAACATACACATTTTTATTTAGTTATTCATTTATTTAGAGTCTATATAACATTTTTAAATATTTTATTTATTTTTTAGAGTCGGCTGTATCGACGCTACGTAATTACTCTAATGAAATTCCATTGAAGCGCCAATCTTTTCATTTCCCTCTGAATTTTTTTCTCTTTCAACCCGCCGATAACCCTAACCCAACAAATCCTCTGATTCAATTTCACGATAACCATGAAACCCTCCATGAAATCCTCCGATAACCATGAAACCCTCCATGAACCCTAATCAATTTAACGTTTCCAGATTTTGATTCAATTTCATGTTTCCAACCTCAATCAATCGTTTCAGGTAAGTTAAGAAATTTCTTGTGACATTTCTTCGTTTCCAGATTTTCGTTTCCAGATTTTCGTTTTCTTCTTCAAGCTTTGTTTCATGGTTTCAACTTGTAAATGATTTTCCGTTTCCAGTTTCAATCAATCATTTCTTGTGAAATCGTTTCAGGTAAGCTCAGAAATCACTTCAAGAAGGAAAGACATTGACCTCAGATTTCACTTCAAGTTATGTTTTGATTGACCTCTATTTTAGTTAAGCTATTCATCAATCATTTCTTGTGACCTCTTTCTTGAGTCAGAAATTGATTTTCATCTTTTGTCTTAGGTAAGCTCAAAAATCGTTTCAAGAAGGAAACCAATTGAGCTCAAGTTTGGGTTTTCTTCATCACTGCCTTCTTCAACTCAGGTACTACTTAAATGTATTCTTCAAGACCAAATGTTTATGAAGTTTTCATGGTTCTGTCTAAGAGTATACGTACAGATTTTTGGCCTATTTTGTATCATGTTGCATGCATTGACGATTGTTTTGCTATTATTATAATACAGAGTTCACACTTTGTGCTTGTAATATAAAGAGAAAAAGATGAGGCACAGTTTGTGTATCTTTATGGTTTTGGTGATTAGTTGAATTTCTCTTGCAGGTGTAATATAAAGAGGCTGAAGGTTCATCTTTCCGTGACGGATCCTACGGTGAAACACCAGGCACACCAAAGGTCAGAAATTCATATTTCCCCTCAATTGTTTTAGGCTAAAAGTATATGTAACAGAAGAAAATGAAAAACTGTGTTTTCATCTGCATTTTGTTTAAGGCTCAGTTTTCCATAATGAAAAACAAAATGTATGTGAGAGATAAATAAAGTATATGATAAGTTTGAGTCAAATTGAATAGGTAGCTAGAGAGGTTTATAAAGTAATAGATCAAAGGCAGGTGAAGATTTGGAGTTATTTGTAGTTTATCCGACATAAAACATGGGAGAGAATATGTATGACTTTTAATGTTGTTGGTTTACTTTCTAATTTTCTGTCTTTTTTAGAGTGATTAAAAAAATTAATCTTGTATTTGTTTATGTTGAATTCCATTTTACGGTAACTACATTCTTGATAAATGATTGTAAGGAGTTAGAAAATATAAAATCTTCTTAAATTCAGTGATCTATAGTTGAGATTCAATATATAAAAAGTTACAAGAAAAGTAGAGTTACCACACAGTTATACTATGTTGTTATGGGAACTTTTTAACCTCATTTGATTTTTATTGTTTTAGGCAGAAAGTTAAAAAATAAATTAAAGTATGTGTTTTAATGTTCAGTGGCTGATAAGTTAATTGTTTGCCTTTTAGAAAATGAATCGTAGTTGGATGTACGATAGAGTATATCCCAATAGACACGGATTGAAAGAAGAGTATGTTCGTGGGGTTAATGACTTTGTAAAGAGGGCTTTGAAATAACCTATTTGTAAATCCAAGGGAGGGATTAGGTGTCCGTGTATAAAGTGCAAGTGTCTCAAGATAAGTACACCAACTGATGTTAGACTTCACTTGTATCGAGATGGGTTTCAACCAAACTATTGGGTTTGGACTCAACATGGAGAAGTAGAGCTCAATGTTAATATTAGGGATGATTCAAATAGTAGTGAGCATGTACATCATGATGACCAATTTGAGGCAATGAATCAGATGGTGTATGATGCTTTTAGGCCTTATGGAGGATTCTCTCACGTGAATGATAACACAGAAGATGAGGAAATTACGGAGGATGAGTTTCCCAACGAAGATGCTAAACGGTTTTATGACAAGTTGATATCTTTCAACAAGCCCATTTATGAGGGAGCTACCCAATCAATATTATCAACATCTACTCAACTTCTTGAAATTAGGTCTAATTGGCATGTTCCACAAAAAGGTTTAGATTTTGTTGCACAGATACTTAAAAGTGTATGTCCAATTCAAAAATGCTTGCCCGAGAACTATTATCAAGCAACACAGTTGGTATCTAAGTTAGGGCTAAAGGTTGAGAAGATCGATTGTTGTAAGAATGGTTGTATGTTATATTACAAGGATGATAGCAAGTTGTTAGAGTGCAAATTTTGTAATGCTCCTAGGTTCATTCCTCGCAAGACTGACATGGGAAAATACAAAGATATCCCAGTGAAGAGAATGTTCTACTTCCCAATCATTCCCAGATTACAAAGATTGTATGCATCAACTGAGTCGGCAGCTGAAATGAGATGGCATCACATAAACAAAAATAGTTCCAACACCCTTAGCCACCCGTCAGATGGAAAAGCGTGGAAACACTTTGATGGTGTATATCCTGACTTTGCTAGGGAACCCAGAAATGTAAGGTTAGGTTTGTGTTCAGATGGATTTACTCCTTACATTCAAGCGTCTGCTTCTCCATACTCATGTTGGCCAATAATAGTTACTCCGTACAATCTGCCCCCTGAAATATGCATGACCAAACCATATTTGTTTTTGGCATGTCTCATACCCGGACCTAAAAATCCTAAGTTGAAGATAGATGTCTACTTGCAACCTTTGATTGATGATCTACGTCGATTGTGGTCTAATGGAATATTGACCTATGATATATCTACAAAACAAAACTTCATCATGAAAGCCTACTTGATGTGGACAATTAATGATTTTCCAGTCTATGATATGTTATCTGGATGGGGAACACAGGGTAAATTGGCATGCCCTCATTGTATGGAACACACTGATGCTTTCACCTTGAAAAGTGGCCATAAGAATTTGTGGTTTGATTGTCATCGTCGTTTCTTGCATGATGATCACTCCTTCAGAAGGAGTAAAAGAAGTTTCCTAAAAAATAAGGTTGTGACAGATGGGCCACCTCCCATTTCCACAGGGCAAGATATATGGGAGGTAATAAGTAATTTTCCAAAAGTGACTGAAATTGGATGGGAGGCAAAATGGAAAGAAATAGAAGGGTATGGAGTGGATCACAATTGGAAAAAGCGAAGTATTTTTTGGGATCTCCCATATTGGAAGGATAACTTGTTAAGGCATAACCTTGATGTGATGCACATAGAAAAAAATGTGTTCGATAATATATTTAACACTGTCATGAATGTTAAGGACAAAACAAAGGATAACGAAAAGGCGAGAGAAGACTTGGCTAAATTATGCTTTCGCGGGGACTTAGAGCTCCAACCCTTAGAAAACGGAAAGAATGGTAAACCAAAGGCTAGCTACACTTTGACCAAATCTAAAGCCAAGTTGGTTTGTAAATGGCTTAAGGAATTGAGAATGCCAGATGGATATGCTTCAAACCTCAGTAGGTGTGCCAAAGTCGAAAAGGGTACGGTGCATGGGATGAAGAGCCATGACTGTCATGTTTTCATGGAATGTTTACTCCCAATTGCCTTCCATTCATTGCCGGATTTGGTTTGGAAACCATTAACTGAGCTAAGTCGATTCTTTAAAGATCTTTGTTGTAATACATTGAGGATGGACGACTTAGTTAAGTTGGATAAGAACATTCCAATTATCATATGCAAGTTAGAAAGGATTTTTCCACCTGGTTTCTTTGACTCAATGGAGCATCTTCCAATCCATCTTGCCAAAGAAGCAATTCTAGGTGGTCCAGTACAGTACCGGTGGATGTATCCATTCGAAAGGTAATTGTTGTGGTTGATTTTATTAAGTGATTGCATGTTTATCATAAATTAATAAATGTGTAATGATTGAATGTGCAGATTTATGGGAGTCTCAAAGAGGGCAGTGACAAATAAGGCTAGAGTTGAAGGTTCCATATGCACCGATTATATACATCGCGAGACAAATTACTTTTTGAAATTCTGGTATCAGACGTGTGATGTTACGTGCGATGTCACAACAACACACTCTGCACAATGGACAAAATAAACAACAGAAGAACACACCAAATTGTTAACCCAGTTCAGTTCAAACAACCTAATTTGGGGGCTACCAAGCCAGGGATGAAATTCACTACTTGTAGAATTAAATTACAGACTCAACAACCCAGTTGACAATCTCCTAATCTTAATTCCTACTAGTGACTTTCTACCTAAGAAACCACTTAGATATGAGAACACTACTCAATCCCTAAAACCTCTCAAAGAACAACCTCTTTGAGAAACCTTGATCCTGCTTCACAGCTTTGATCAAGTTACACAACTCTCTTTGCTTCACAGCTTTAGAGAGGACAGAAAATAACTCACCAATTCAACCTAGAATGGTGTATACAAAACTCGTACAAAATACTCAAGACACTCAGTATATGCTCTTGATCTTCTCTCTGTATTTCTGTAGTTTCTTCCTTTGATCTATACGCTTTATATAGCCACCTGAATTGGGCTTGGACTCCTTGCAATATTTGATCTGATTTGTTATTTAAAACTGAAACTTCAAAACAGATTTTCTCTCTCAAAATCTTCTTAAATCTTCACCTTTTAAATCTCCTACAAACCTGCATCAAATCTCTATGCAACAGAGAATATCTAACCCAAGATATTCGCATCCAATGAGACTAACAACTCTCCACAATTCCAGCTAAAATGCAAACCTTAACAACATCACAAACCTGATGTTATTAATTCTGCAGATCTAATGTCACAACATCGCTTGTGACATCAGACACCCAACTTAACTCTTAACACAACCCAGTGTTAAGACTCAATGTTGTGACATCACCCATGTGACATCAAACATTGAACAACTTCACTACTTAACACAGCCCAGTGTTAAGACTCAATGTTGCAACATCACCACCTTGATATCAACATTGAACATACTTTATTTTACCAAAATTCTAGCCAATCCAAGAAACTAACAATCCCCCCCTTTGGCTAATTTTGGCTAAAACAATCTCTGCACCTTCAGAGACTTCAGCAGCGGAATAAACTTCAATATTTTTGAAACTCTAAACATCAGCAGCAGCAGCAATAACTTTAAACAGCCTCTCAACAACTCTGCTGCAGCACCATCTTCAACAGCTACAATGGTGCTCCCCCTCAAAACAAGTACTAGCATACCAGCTGTTCAGCAGATCAATAATTACTCCCCCTTAATTTCTGCACTTCTGCATCACATCACTTTAGCACCATTTGACCATTTGACATTTGTACTCTTTGATACTCTTGGCTCACTTGGCTATTTCTCCCCCTTTTTAGCCACAATTTGACAAACCTCAACAAGTAAGTCCTATGACACCCTGTACAAAACCATACTTCTTCTGTCAGCAATATCCATATTTTGAAAATCCAGACATATTCTTCATCCATCCAGTTATGAAGGCTTCACACAATCATCCACAAGATCTAAAACACACACACAATGCCTTCCACTGAACTCTAAGTCAACTCCTCACACTTAGAATAACACACACCAAGACAAGTGTACAATCTATTCAAGGCCATGATTCAATCTTGTCTTTAGACATCTCCTCAGAAGCATGTGCGCACAAGATTCAAACAATTTGCTTCATATGACTAGAACCATTCAAGGCCACACCAAAACACCAATCAATAGCCTAATGTCATAACATGCTATCTGACATTATATCCTCATAAGAGGTAACCAATCTCCACAAGCTTGATCAGCATAAATGCACCTTTGCTGCAAAATCCATAGACAAGTACTCCCCCTGTCATGATTAACAAATGCTCTAGATGGAGATGAACATTTGAGCACATTTTCTGAGTACATGCATTTTGGTACCACTGTCCCTTTCTCCAAAGGCTATCATACAATTCATCTTCACCATCCAAGGCAAACCTTCTACTTCATCATTCTCCCGTATGACTATGTAGATGCTCCTTAGATATAATGTAAGCACTAAGCTTCAGATCTAGAATAAAGACATCCTTCACCAAGGATACTCTTGACACTCTTGACACCAGGGTATTACATATGCTCCACTACTGGATTTACTATCAGAAAAATAATCCAAACTCAACACTGAGTCACAAACTCCACAAATTCTCAGCTTACTTATAAGCTTTACTGAGATCCAGTCTCTTCAAGTGATCACAATTCCTCTATCCTTATATCCACCAGTAGTTGTTGAAACTGTTGAAGTCTTCAAAGACAGTAGTCATGTTTTGCCAGAACAAACTACTAAACACATGACCATAATCTCCACCTCTTCTGACCAAAAATGCTAGAGCATCCAACTCCACATGTCCAATCTTAATCATCTTCCAGATATAACCACCAGCAAACATGATGTTATAACATCTTTTGGGACATCAGCTTCTCATCACCATTCAAAGGACTCATTGCACAAAGAAATCCTTCAAGAAGCTCCCAATAAAACACAGTCAGAGCAACTTATTCATACACACTTGAATACCATAAGTTCCCACACCTTCTCTGAACCATATCCTAGCAAACTCAACCATATCCAGAGTATCTATACCAAATTCTTTTCCAGAACATACTTCCACCATTTTATGAAAAGCACAGGAATGTTATCTAGTATGGCCTTTTGAATTTTCTCAGAAGTTCTAACATCAACGACTTCCTTCATTTGAGAGATATCCTGGACATTATCATCAGACTTCTCTCTGATCTTCCTATTTCTGGAAGAGATGAACACTTTACTCCTGGATTTTGTAGTACCATCCACATAGATCTTCTGCTTATCAGTTCTCATCTTTGGAGGTGACTCAATAGCTTTCCTCTTCCTTGATTTTAGTCGTTTAGCAACCCCAGGAACCATCTTATCAATCAGCTCATTTTTAGACAGATCATACACATCAACCTCTTCAACATCCTTCTTTATTTTAAGGCAAAGAGATGTTTCAACCTTAACTCCAACATCAACATCTTTCAACCCAAGGATTGTCAACCTGTGAAAATTTTCTTCTGAATTATAGGAGTCATTAGTCAGGTTGCCATCTTTCTTGGCCTCGCAAGTATTCAGCTCCCAACACTTCTTAAGGTCACAACTTTTGATTCTTCCATCAACATTGTTGACTTCTTCATCTGAGGAAGAACTTGAGTCTAGAGAAATCCATAGATAGCAATTGTCTTTAGACTTAACTCCATAAGTCATTAACCCTAATTGACCTTTCATCAAGCTCAAATTTTCACACTTAATGTTACAGTCTGATGTTACAACATCATCCTTAACATCACCAGATGAGCTGACAACTTGAGGTACCCATTGATAGCAATTATCTCTGGATCTGGCTCCTTTCATAACTACCTCATTCTGCCCATTAGTCACCACACACTCATCTTTGGTGTAGCTTACTTTATAACCTTCATCACAAAGTTGACTTATGCTAATCAAATTAGCATTCAACCCTTAGATAATAACTACATTATCAAGAGTAAGACCATCATGATTCTTCACTTTTCCAACTCCTGTAACTACACCTTTTTCACCATTGCCAAAAATAACCTCATGTGAGGGACAATGACTGACTTCAACTAACAGAGTTTTGAATCCAGTCATATGCTTTGAACATCCACTGTCAAAGTACCATGTATCCTTATCAACCTGTCTATCTGAGGTGTGGGCTAAAAGACATTTCACTTTCTCCTTAGGAACCCATTGTTTAGCAACTTTGGGTCTGACCTCCTTTAGTTTGGTTTGAGGAGCATATTGTGGATAACCATGCAGTTTAAAACACGAGTACTGCATATGTCCAAACCTTCCACAGTAGAAGCACCTAACTCTGTCATCTCTAAAGTGGTTAAACCTTCTGCCACCATGATGATGATGTTGCTGGTGCTGCCATCCATAGTGTTGATTTCTTCTTCTATGGTAAGGCTGTTGTCTTCTACTACCATAGTTTGATTGTCTTCTATGGTAAGGATACTGTCTTTTGAACTGTCTTCTATGATGATGAGGCTTTCTTCTTCCATAGTAATGAGGCACAACATTGTTGTATCCATATCCATATTCATACATGTTCCCCTGATGTTGATGAAACATGTTCTGATTGAACGTAGCAGCCTTCATGCTCTTGTGATATTGAGGTGGCATATACTGACTAGCTCCCTGAGACTGCACCTTCTTCTGATGATGAGCATTCTTCTTCTCAACATTCTGAGGTTGTGGATGAGTAACCTTCTTAGGTGTAGAATCATGTCTCTTTGTTTGATGCTGAGACATTGGTTGGGACACCTCCTTCTTTGTTCCAGAAGTGCTTGCTTCTGTAGAACTCTTTTCCTCAACCACATATCCTATACCTGATTTATCTCCAGCAACTTTCTCTGACTGTAGAATCTTATCAAGAGTGGTTGTACCATTGGTCATCATCCTAATAGATTTTGTCATCTGATCAAGTTGAGATTTAACTAGTACAACTTCATTTTCCATATTAGCTTTTACATTCTCAAGCTGAGCAATCTGTTGCTTATGACACTTGTTTTCTTGACAAATCTCAGCACTTTTTAAACACAGCTCTTGATAAGTAGATGCTAACTCCTCATAGGTTATTTCTCCATCACTATCATCATCAGAAACAATAGTTCCTGTTAAGACTCTAACATGCTTTGCTGACTCACCTTCACTTTCACTATCAGATTCAGACCAGGAAACTGTCATGCCCTTCTTCTGCTTCTTCAAGAATGTGGGACATTCTTTCTTGACATATCCATAACCTTCACATTCAAAGCACTGAACACCTTTCTCTTGAGCAGTCTTTTCTTCATCTTTCTCTTTTGACTTGCTGATGTCAGGAGAGATGTTCTTGACATTAGGCTTGTAGTTATTGTTCATCCTCTTGAGCACTTTGTTGAACTGCCTTTCCAACATAGTAATGGCTTAAGATAGATCTTCCTGAGAATCATCATCTTTGACTTCTGCAGGAGTGGAGACCAAAGCTATACTTTTGGGCTTCTTTTCTGGTTCTTCCTCATTCAAACCAAGCTCAAAAGTTTGAAGAGATCCAATGAGCTCATCCACCCTCATTTGGCAGATGTCATGTGATTCTTCAATGGCAGTTACCTTCATCTTGTACTTCTTAGGAAGGGACCTAAGGATCTTCCTTACAAGCTTTTCTTCTGACATCTTTTCACCAAGAGCACTAGATGCATTTTCCAGTTCAAGAACACTCATATGGAAGTCATAAATAGTCTCATCTTCCTTCATCTTCAGACTTTCAAACTTTGATGTCAAAAGTTGAAGTCTTGACATCTTAACTCTAGATGTTCCTTCATGAGAAGCCTTCAAAATATCCCATGCAACCTTAGCAGCTTCACATGAGTTGATCAGCCTAAATATGTTCTTGTCAACTCCATTGAAGATAGCATTCAGGGCTTTAGAGTTACCAAGGGCAAGCTCATCTTCTTCCTTGGTCCATTCTTCTTTAGGCTTCAGCTTTGAGGTGCCTTCTTTATCTTTTCCAGCATCATCTTTTTCACATACAACAGGTGCTTTCCACTCTTTAACTATGGCCTTCCATGCCCTGCTGTCCAAGGATTTCAAGAAAGTAATCATCATTGGCTTCCAATACTCATAATTGGATCCATCCAAAATAGGGGGTCTGTTGACAAATCCTCCAACTTCTTTGTCCATTTTTACACCAGAAAGTAACTTCCCTAGATCTCACCCAGAGACAGACATGATGCCTACTCTGATACCAATTGAAATTCTGGTATCAGACGTGTGATGTTACGTGCGATGTCACAACAACACACTCTGCACAATGGACAAAATAAACAACAGAAGAACACACCAAATTGTTAACCCAGTTCAGTTCAAACAACCTAATCTGGGGGCTACTAAGCCAGGGATGAAATTCACTACTTGTATAATTAAATTACAGACTCAACAACCCAGTTGACAATCTCCTAATCTTAATTCCTACTAGTGACTTTCTACCTAAGAAACCACTTAGATATGAGAACACTACTCAATCCCTAAAACCTCTCAAAGAACAACCTCTTTGAGAAACCTTGATCCTGCTTCACAGCTTTGATCAAGTTACACAACTCTCTTTGCTTCACAGCTTTAGAGAGGACAGAAAACAACTCACCAATTCAACCTAGAATGGTGTATACAAAACTCGTACAAAATACTCAAGACACTCAGCCTATGCTCTTGATCTTCTCTCTGTATTTCTGTAGTTTCTTCCTTTGATCTATGCGCTTTATATAGCCACCTGAATTGGGCTTGGACTCCTTGCAATATTTGATCTGATTTGTTGTTTAAAACAGAATCTTCAAAACAGATTTTCTCTCTCAAAATCTTCTTAAATCTTCACCATTTAAATCTCCTACAAACCTACATCAAATCTCTATGCAATAGAGAATATCTAACCCAAGATATTCGCATACAATGAGACTAACAACTCTCCACAATTCCAGCTAAAACGCAAACCTTAACAACATCACAAACCTGATGTTATTAATTCTGCAGATCTAATGTCACAACATCGCTTGTGACATCAGACATCTAACTTAACTCTTAACACAGCCAAGTGTTAAGACTCAATGTTGTGACATCACCCATGTGACATCAAACATTGAACAGCTTCACTACTTAACACAGCCCAGTGTTAAGACTCAATGTTGCAACATCACCACCTTGACATCAACATTGAACATACTTTGTTTTACCAAAATTCTATCCAATCCAAGAAACTAACACTTTTGTTCGCACTATTTTAACTCTTTCCGTTTGTTGCCAACCACTAGTCTTAGTAACAACCCTCGTTTGGACAATGATGACATTCTACTTACAATGTCCATTCTACAAAGTGGCGGTCGACCAAGTGGGAAGTCGGGAAAGTATTTTCTATCAGATATGGAATGGAAGTCTTCACATGTGCATGTCTTGATAAATTGTGATGAGATTAAACCATATCTTGAGTAAGTATGCATCATAATATATTCAATCAAATTCTTGATTCATATCATAATTATTATTTACCTATGAATCATGTGATTGATTTCAGCATATTCTTAGATAACCACTCTCTAGATATAGAAGATTCATCTGGGCGCATACATACAGAGTTTCCCATATGGCTGGAAAAATATGTAAATGAGGAGACAAATGGAGTTACTAACCAAGATATAATTGCCTTGTCTCGCAGTCCTGCATCAATGGCCATATCATGGAACATATATTTTATCAACGGTTACAAGTTTCATACCGAAGAATGGAGCAAAGGTAGAAAAACTAACAATTGTGGTGTGCACGTGAAAGGTCTTACAGAAGGAGGAAAGGATGATTTTTATGGAATAATCAAACATATCTTTGAGCTAGATTACTTTGGTCTGAAGGAGAAGATTCCAGTTTTTTATTGTGAATGGTTTGACCCAACAAAGAATATAGGCACAAAGGTTCATCCACAATATAAAACTGTGGATATTAAGATGGATAAACATTATCGTCCTTATGATCCCTTCATCCTTGCGCAAAATGCAAGACAAGTGTATTATGTCCCCTATCCAGAAATGTGTAGAGATATGCGTGGATGGTGTGCGGCAATCACCACAAAACCAAGGGGTCGCGTGGAGATTGACAACATAGAGGATGAAGTACCTTATCAATCTGATGGGATGTTACCTGTGCTATCCATTGTAGAAATTGAATCAATACCTTGTTTGCGTGATAACTCACAAGTAGATGTGTTTGAAGAAATTTTTTATCGTTCTCCTAGTGAAGTAGATAGAGGACATTGATCAATCAAACAATATAACACTAACATCCAAAGGCAACTGTACTTGTGTTATTCTGATGTAAGTGGTTAGTGTGGTTTGCTAAGAATTTGCTTAGCAAAGATTTTAATACAATGAATTTTCATTGTAGTGATAATCACATCATTTGTTTATTTCATTTATCCACAAACTACTCTCCATTATGATATTTTCCAAGTCATTCTTTTTCCACTCGGCATTTTAAAACAAGCATGATTGCAAAGGTTAATATGCATCTTAAATATTCTAATATCATTTGCATTTCGTGACAGTAGTTGCAACAGTTGAGCATGTGTATTTCCTTGACTTTTCCTCTATCTCTTGTTGTGTATGTATTGATTCAAAATTGTACGAGCAGCAGAAGTTGTATACATTTATGCAAACTCTTTTACTAAATGGTTGCACTCTATTTCATCTTATTTATGTGTGTGCCTGAGAGAGAAATACCAGATGTACTGTTATTGGAATAATAACTGCAGTTTGAAATGGTTGGAGTATGAATTAGGAATCAGGTTGAGAACTGTCTATAAACTCAAGCATTAATCTTATTAACTGTCTATAAACTATTATGCTTGAGAACTGTCTATAAACTCAAGGCTTTGGTGCAGCCATTAGAGCCATTACAGGAGTTGAATGTAATTGTCTTAATTGTTAAGCTACCTAGCAACAGAACAGTTGTCTCCATGCATACATTCCATTCTAATTTTTTCAACTCATACATGCATTTTCATCTGAACTAACCGCAAGTGATGGAAAGTCCCAGCACTTACTGAAGTTAGAGACAATCTCATAAAACTGCTCTACATTTACATTTCCTTTCACAGTCACCTTTTGTTCCTTGATATCAATGTCAAATAACTCAACACTTGCAAATAGAAGATGGTTATTAATTGGATCTGATAAGTATACATAGTTTGATTTAGGAAATAAAGTTAACTTCCATTTTTTCCAAATTACTTTTTTAGGACAACAGTCTGCAATAAAAATGTGATTCAATTCAATTTAGTTTTTTAGATTATTATTATTATTGTTACTGTTATGTGTTGTGTTGTTAATGTAATTGCTCTTAGTAAATAGTCTATTATCTAAGAGACAGTGTTCAAGCTCCCCCAATTCTACTCTGGCATCCAACTCCCAGCATACTACTGAAGCTGCTCTATCTGTTTATTTTTGCAGGAAAACTAATCCTTTTATTTTTGCAGGAAAACTGATAATTACATCTCGCCTAATGTATTCAGTTGTTTGGAGGAAAACTAATCCTTTTATTTTTTTTATGACAACAGATGACTAAAAGAGGTGGGAAAGCTAAGATATTAGTACCGGGAAAACTTCAAGAAAAACGAAATCGCATAATTAACAAGAAGCCTACCGTTAAGACACCTGCTAATAAAGTAGCTCAGGCAGCATCGTCCGTCCAGGCCGCATCGTCGGTGCCAACATCAGATCAGGCAACATCGTCCGTCCAGGCTGCATCGTCGACATCATCGTCTTTGCAGGCTGCATCGTCGGTGCCAACATCAACTCAGAAAACATCGTCCGTGCAGGCTGCATCGTCGGTGCCAACATCAGCTCAGAAAACATCATCCGTGCAGGCTGCATCGTCGGTGCCAACATCAGCTCAGAAAACATCGTCTGTGCAGGCTGCATCGTCGGTGCCAACACCAGCTCCAAATGTAGTACCAACACCTGCACATGTTCATGCTGCTACCTCTGAGGAATGTAGGTTTATGCCTACTCCGACTTTAACCCATCAAACAATGGCTGGCCCTCAAAGTATAAACCTTCAAACAATGGCTAGCCCTTCAAATATGGTAGATGAGAAGGATGATGAGGAAGATATGGATGATGATGATGACGAAGTTGAGGCGGTGGGTTAAGAACCTCTTGTGCCAACAATAGATGAGAATGGAAAGGTTATCATAAAACCATCTGGTACTGGGTAAGTCATATATATTCTCATTCTAAGCACAAGGTAAAGGACGCTATTGCTTAGGTAACTTTGAGCACAAGGTAAAGGACGCTATTATAGTTGGGTAATGATGATCTATGCCACCGTTATGGTTGCCGGCTGTCTATTGACAAATTGAGGAACTGATCACCCTTAATCTCTTGTTGATAGTAGACGGAATCATGTTGGATGGAATAGACGTGTCTTGCCAAGAATGCTTGGGTTGAACTTCAAACTTATTGGAAAAAGGATGAGTTCTTGGCTATGTCTTCTCAAAACAAGATCAATCGATCTTCCGCAAGAGGCGGAGCAGTCCACACCACAGGCCGTAAGGCTCATATTGATGTTGCACATGAACTCGTAAGTAATAAAATCCACACCACAGGCCGTATGGTTTTGTAATAACATAAGTTCTGTATTGATTATTTGATTATTTGATTATTTGTAGTCACGTGAACTTCAAAGGGATGTGCGTCCTGGTGAGTTATTTTTAAAAACGCACAAGAGGAAAAATGGTGACTGGGTTGACAATCGTGATGCATCTACTTACGTAAGTTCTCGTAAATGTTACTACATTAATATCTCTTAGCCACTGAAATTGACTCAATATCTCTGTTGTGTGTATGTGTTGATTTTTTTGTGTCCTCTCTTCTCAAAACTTTAAATTGGTGGGAATGTTGCCTTAAAATAGATATATCTAAAGTTTTTGACACTTTAAATTGGCAATTCCTATTAAAATTAAGACATTAGTCTGCTCTTTTCATTGGCAATTCCTATTGAAATTGACACTTTAAATAGATATATCGTAAGTTTTTGACACTTTAAACTGTGTGGTAACACTTTAAATAGATATATCATGGTAAGAGAGTTGACCTCAGTCTGCTCTTTTCTTGCTCTAATTCTAGCTGCTCTTTCAACTCTAATGGCCAACATATAGCCTACTTGAAATTAAGATATTGCATGGTGAATGAAACCTAATGTCTGTTGTTATAGCTATCCAATGGTAGACATGGTTTAGACATCTCACATCACATGTTTCTTTGAACTAACAATCCTGTTAATATACATTTACCAACTAATGTATCAGAATTTTGTAAGAACTGATTGATATTGAATAAATTAATTAACAAATACTTTAATTTAGAACAGAACACATATTGAATACAGAACAGAACCAATTAATCTTTGGTGTAGCTGGTATTTGCATGTTAATGTCTTTTTCTTACAGGATTGTTATTTATAACCAACTTTGAAGCATGTGAGGTTCTTAAATTTCATTGTCGGTGTGGTTTGGAGATGATGTCCAACAATGTGTATATATATTAGCCATATCTCAAATTAGTAGTACACTCACATTATTACATGATCCAACCGAAGAAGCTTAATAGCTTCTCTTGAATTTCAATTGTATCTTATTGGTTGATTGGTTTTAGGAATTGTGTAATGCAGATTTTCACTCGAAGCCAAGGTGCAATTGTGTGCTTTTGGCTGTCTGTTGCTTTTTTGGTAATAGGATCTTGCCATAGTACAGCTGAACATTAAAACAGAACATGTTTTTGAATATTTTTGGAAGTTTCAAATGTTAAGTTTGAATCCATTTAATTTTAACATGTTAGCTACTTTTTCTATTGTGCAAAAGACTTTTAAAGAGAAATTTGATGCAGAACTTCAGCCAACTGAAGAAGAGAATGGAGATGTTGTTCAAGTGTTAGATGGAGAACGTGTAAATCAGCTATGGACAGAGGCTGCTGGGGGTCGTAACCGTGGTCGGGTTTATGGCGCGGTAGATTTAGCTATTAATCTAAAACGTGGATCAAAAAGTTTTACCCAACAATCTCAAACTCAACACTCTATGTTTGGGATTTCATTAGAAGCTGAAAGAGCAGCTAGAATTAGAGCTGAACAAATTGCCGAGGCTGCAACGGCTCGATTACAAGAGGCTAACGAAGCTATTCAAGCTGCTATTGAGGCTGCAAAAGTTGCTACCGAAACTGCACAGAAGATGGAGATGGAGATGAATGCTTGGAAAGAATTTATGAAGAAATTTGACGCTTCAACTATTGGATCACATCCTCATGATTATGATAATGATTTGGACGATCAATCATTAGCTGAAGATTGATCTTGCACTCTTAGTAGAACGAATTAATCTCGAATGTGATTACTTTTTGTGTATGTTTTTTGGGACTTGATCTTGCACGCTTAGTAGAACAAATTAATCTCGGATGTGATTACTTTTTGTGTATGGTTTTGAGACTTGATCTTGAATGTATTCCGAGTTATTACGGGGTTATTTTGTTGTAGATATGACTACTTTATTTTGTAATCAACTTTACAATATTATGAAGGTTGCATAACTTTTGGAAAGTTACGATATTAGGAAGCTTGTCCATATTCTGAACTTTGAATAGTGTTCATATTTTGAATTATGAATATTTGGTGAATGCATTGAGACAAGCATTAATGGGCTTATGAATATTTAGTGTTCATAACAGTGGGCTTATGAATTATGAATATTCTGAACTTATGAATATTTAGAGTCGGCTTGACGGATGCTAAAAGTTTTTATTGACTTTTATCAGTTGACCATAGAGTTGGCAGAACCTACGCTATTTAGAGTCGGCTTGACGGATGCTAAAAGTTTTTATTGACTTTTATCAGTTGACCATAGAGTTGGCAGAACCTACGCTATGAAATATTGACTTTTAT
The DNA here is from genome assembly GCA_022829125.1 of Lathyrus tuberosus. Taxonomy (NCBI): domain Eukaryota; kingdom Viridiplantae; phylum Streptophyta; class Magnoliopsida; order Fabales; family Fabaceae; genus Lathyrus; species Lathyrus tuberosus. Next base: position 7,577,557 of record JALAZF010000280.1, read on the forward strand.
GTTGTTGACTTTAGAGTCGGGGTGTTCAACGCTAAGCATAATCGTTGACTTTCCATGCTTTTGAAACAATATAGCGCCGACTAATTTAGTGTCCATTTAGTCTCGGTTTAACCGACGCTATTTAGCCTCGGTTAATGTAAGCCGACGCTACCCATTAGCTTCGCACCTTTTATCCTAGGCCCGACACCGACTCTAAACCGACGCTAAAAACATGTTAGCGTCCGTTTTTTATACTTTAGCGTTTGCAAATAGCCGACTCTAAAACACAGTTTTCTAGTAGTGTATTGTTAATACATGTAAAGATGTATTAAAAAACAACCACAAACTTTTAGATTTTTTATCGAATGACTTAAGATGTGCGGACGCACGAGTCTTCTACTAGTACTCTCTTTAATAAATAGTTGAACAAGATCATATACATTATCACTTTAGACGGTAAACATAAACCATTAATAAATTTGAACTAATTTATAACAAAACTAACTAACTAATAATCAAATATATCAACTAATAAACTAAGAAAAAGGCTAACCAGTATTCTCACGGAACTTTTTAAGAACTTTAAATAGTAACTCTAACACATATTATGATTAAAAGATCCTTCCGAAATAGTTGACCAGTCATGCTTAAGCTAAACCACTCATTTAAATCTAAATCAATTATAGCTAACAAGATATGATAATGAGCCTTTACCACCGATTCCATATCCAAGAGGCATGCAATGGTAAAGTACTAATATTCAGTTAATCATAAGATTGACCACATCAAAGCCATACCCCAATTAATATTGCATAATTTATTTTTTAATATCCATAAAGAGCGACAAAAATCAAAATCATCTTCATATGAGACAATTTACAAACAACAATCATGTTCAAACGAATAAGATGTGAAACGTGAGCAGTAGTACTTCTCTAATTTAATCACTTTTTTATTAATCACTTTTTTTACTACCAAGTATTCAGAATACTGTCATGTGCCATGTTGAAGAAAAAGCATCTTAATAACAAATTCGCCATAACACTTGTGGAATTAATTAAGCACCACCCAATCACCCATTCAACTTTGGATCCTCCCAATTGTTTCTTTCAACACCTAAACAAATAGTACAAATAAACAGCAAGGATTAGTTTAGTGGTGGAGGTTTGGGTTTTGAGAGTGTGCTCCTCTCAAGGTCTCTGGTTCGAATTCTACTAGGTGCAATCAACTCTTGTGATGACCAGTCCATACGGAGCTTTGCTCTGACTTGAAACGGGACCCCCGCTAGTGAACGGTGGATATTGGCCCCTTTTGGATTAGTCGGTCGCAAGGCCGAATACCAATATTTTCAAAAAAAAAAAAAAAAAAACCGCAGAATAAAAAAATCACGCTAAGAGAATACATATTTAATTTTAAGAGTTTTAGATAAACCATAATAAAATAATTAGAGAATATATTTAACAGATAAATACAGATAAATATTTTATGAAATTCTATTTAATCATAATTTAATTATAAAAATTTTTAGATCATGACTAATATCTTGTTTTGCATACCCTTAAAGACAAATACTATATATATATATATATATATATATATATATATATATATATATATATATATATATATATATATATATATATATGAGTTATGCTAATGCACACCCATATAGGTGTGCATTAGCAACATACACCTTAATGTATTTTTGTGTGGGACCCACCAATTTTGAATGAGACCCACATTAAAAAGATGAAGAAAAAAAATAAAAAAAATATATATATAGTATATTTTTGTGTGAAATCCACCAATTTTAAATATATGTTAACATTTATATATATATATATATATATATATATATATATATATATATATATATATCCATTGCTGACCAGAATATACTAGCAAACATTGATGATATCTTTGAATGCTTACTTACACACTCTCACTAACTTTCTTCTCTCTTAAATCACAAAATAGCCTCTCTCTTTTTCTCTTACACAACTAAACAATCACTTTCATAGTGTAGAATCTAACTAGTTTTGGATACTACTACATTTTCTTATGGATGACAAGAGAAAAACAAGTTCAAGCAACCACAAGTCATTTTTCTCAAGGAGTTCTTCAACAAGAAGCTCTACATCAAACACCTCACTCCTAAGGAGCTCTTCATCTTCCTCCAAATGCAATCTTCCAAGAAGCTTTTCACACAAGAACTCTTCTTCTTCTTCTTCTATAGGCCACAAATGCACCAATTTAGCTAAGGAACAAAAAGCAAGATTCTACATAATGAGAAGGTGTGTTGCCATGTTGGTTTGTTGGCATAAACATGGAGATTAGTATAGGAAGATGAAAACATGTTTATTGCATTATTGAATAGATTTCACAGGTTTTAATGTTGCATCTTAAACAATTTTTTCTTTCCTTAACTTGAATATTATAGATTTGATTGTAATTATGAGTTAACTATAACTCTATAAGGTAAGCAATTATTCATTAGATTTTTACATTTGTGGAAATATATATTTACATCAAAGTAGACTCCATATTAATTTTTTCTATGGCAAAGATATATTGAAAAAGGATGTACTGAAGTTTGAAGTTTGAAGTGAGATCTCGTTAAAGAAGAGGAGGTTAGGGGCCATCCTCCATATGTGGAGGTTGATGACACAGTAACATATTGGTTAATGTTTCATCTATAATGGAGTATTTATTATTTTCACACCTAATTTTTCGTCCATTACATTTACACGTTTTCTCTTTTTCTATTTCTCTTTTTTCTTGAAAAATAATGTCCTTTTTTTTTGTCAGCTATTAGCATACATCAGAATCTCGTAATGTTAAAGATCCCGTTCTCACATACTTCATGTTTAGGAGCGGGTGAAGTAGCATAATAATCTTAAAATTTTCACTTTTACAGACCTTGTACTTTGAGGTTATGGGACTGGTATAAGGCTCGAAAGCTGCCAACCTGGCCTCAAACACACATTAGAACTTGTCGTTTGAGCCCAACAGGCCAGCACACGGCTAAATTCTAAAGGAGGTCACCTCGATATGAATATTGGAAATCGGCCTCCACCTCCAAATGGGTTTATAAATGATGTAGTCGGAAATACTGCAAATTAATAAGCGCTAAATTTAGAATAAAAATATAAATTTGCTACCGACAAATCTGTCTAAAAACACTTATGCTGTGTTTGCTTCCGCGTTGGAATTGAAGGAGACGTGCGTCTAGGCCAGAAGCTACAAAGTGTAGCTTCTCATTTACACGGTGGGATACCCTTCCAAACGTGCGTTTGGTGCCTGCAACGCCAAACCAAACAGGCACTTAATAGTCCACCAAAGAGAATTATTTGAATTTGATTATGATAAAAGATAACTTTGACAATTACATTCAAAAGTGTTTAAATACAAAAAAGAAACTCTAATGCTAAAAATATTCAAAAACAAAAATAAAACATAACTTGCTAAAATTGTGAGAAAAACACAGAAATTGCTAAAATTGTGGTAAATATTAAAATGTGGTTTTCGGGTTGAAATGAACTCAGATGGCTTAAAAAAACCCATAAAGCATGGTAAAGTCACATGCCAAACCTGTGAGCCGATTCTCTATCCAAAAAGGTATAATAAGAGCAAGGCCTCCATGCACATATTTCACGATTATTTTACAGCTAAATATGGCATCTTAAAAAAAATTCACCACAAAACTGAAGGTAACTTCAGCTTCTTACACAGGGCCTCTCAAAAGTTTGAGACGACTCTGAATAAGAGTCATTTTGACATCGAACGTCAAACTTGCGCAAATAATGTCTAACCGTTCTGACGCACAGCTTCTTCTTCGATACACACAGTCAGTCTTCCTACATCAGTCTCATTCACTTCTGAAGAACTCGACCCTGAGTTCTCTTCTTAATAAAGAGAATCATCAAGCTACAACTTGTTGTAAGTACCAGCTGTAAACCTCCCGTTATGCAGAAACACCATCACATTTTCTCCCACATTGAAAGCTTTAACTTCCTTGCGTTTATCTCGTATAGGAGGAAAATCGTTTGGTAGCTCATCTGCATTCAACTCCTTGAAATCCTTTAGGATCCCTAGCAGATCTTATTAAGTTGTTGTTTCTTGGTTTACAACACTCATCACCCCTTTAATTAATATTGGACAGAAAAAATCAATTTCTTTAACAATCTCATCAAGTTCCTTTTCATTATGTGTTATCACCAAGAAACTAGACTTCTTTTTTCCTGGATTCTTATCAAAGTGCAAAATATGAGCCATATCAATTTATGTATGCCCCCATGTAAACATCGTCACGTTATCCCGTCTTTGATATGTGATATCATTATCAAATTGCCAAGACCAACCAAGTAAAATATGATAAACATCCATATCAAGAACATCACAAAGTACATCTTCTCTATAATGATTTCCAATGGAGATAGAAACTCAACAGGTTAGTGTTACTCGAACTTGGGAGTATTTGCTTACCAAACCGAGGGTGTATGGTTTCTCATAGGATTCTGTGGACAACTTCAATTAATCAACCAATTTCTGTTAAACAAATTCTCGCGTTGCCTTTCGTCTTTAGATGCTAGTAAAATGCTCTACAACAAAAATTTACCCTCTTATCAGATTTTTCCTCTACAAACTCAACCCCTGCATATTGATCGTTCTCAATTGAATGTCCTTCTCTTTCCTTTTCGTTTTCCCTTTCTTCAACAACAACATCGACTCTCCTTGTTTGACAAACATTTTATCCGTGACCTCTTTCATTACAATGATAACATGTGTCTCTAGTAAGTTTAACATATGGGTTATTCTGCCTATGAACTGGTGCTTTACACTGCTAGGGGCACTAGTCCCCTTATTCTCAGGGTTGTAATCACTAGTTGCTACACTCTTTTCCTCGTCGCCTATTGATTCAAAGTTATTCTGGGAAAATACCTAAAAAATGAGAAATTTCTAGGGGATTTCTCCATCAAATATTCCTTCAAAGCTAGACTAGATGCCTCAGCCACGGTCCATATATATAGTCTGCAAACCCATCTTCTTATGTAAATCTCTCTTTAAGCCACTGATGTATCGAGCTACCTTCTGGCTATCTGATTAGAAATGCAGGAACTCAGTCGTGTATTCTATTATAGTTCTCTTTCACTAAACACACTCAATATACGTCTTATAAAGAACCTACTCAAAATCCTCTGGTAAAAACTGTTATAGTATCAATTATTTCATTCTTCGCCAAGATTTGACCGGCCTTTTTTTTGTCTCTGCCTCTAAACATTAAGCTTATCTCACCAGACAACAACAATACTCTTGAGCCTGATTACCACCATCTTAACTTGCTTGTTCTCTGTGAAATTTTGTTCCTTAAGGGACAGATGTCGAACACGATATCCTAGACAACTAGTTTGACAAGATAAACCAAAATCACCACTTAACACATATTCAATTGTATAAGATGATGGCACAGAAAAGCAATAAAGAACACAATAATTGGCAACCCAGTTCAATGCAACATCACCTACATCTGTAGGGTTGGCTTCCAACCTAAGAGAGGAAATTCACTATTAGTAGTTTAGCACAATTAGTCTTGCAAGCAACAACAAGCCCTATGTTGTTCAACTCCTCTTTCTAACACTATCCAATGACTTTCTATTGAGGATTCTCCCTAAATATGAGAGTCTTTCTCACTCTCTCTTAGTCATTAAACCCCAGTGATTGGTGTTTAAACCAATTATTAATGTTGAATATTACAACTCAACCAGACAAAACTACAACTATGCCAAGTTAGTGAAACATAGTGTGATGTACATAAAGCAATAACAAGGACGTTAAGCCCTAGAATTCTTATGATCTTCAACGCATATTGTTTGGCATTCAATGTAGGTTTTGAGCTCCTTATATAGCAAAAGTATTATGAAAATTTCTCTTTGGATCTTAGCTTTAATATCTTCCAGAATCTTTGCACAATCAGTTGGATATTATTTTTTTCCATAAATATATCAAACAGAAAGATATTATTTGGTTTAATTAAAATTCAAATTTAAATCGCATGTTAAATCGGATTTGAACTTCACAACTATCCAACAAATCATATAATCATATTGCTAAATAAAAGCAATAAAATCTAACTAAATCTTCAACAAAAAATTTGTCCCAAAACGTAGCAATATGGTCTGTTAAGCAAGGCCCATATGTCGTAGCCACACTACTACAAAAAGTATATACAACAACGCCAAAGTTACCATAGTCCTTTGAAGGACTATGGTGATATCTCTAAATTTAGGCGTCAATATATATATTTTTATTTTTTAATTAAAAATTTTAAACTGATTATCACAGTTGTTTAGAACAATCGTGGTAATATCTTATACCATTCATGGATTCGATTCTCAGAGCCAACAAATTCGTGATTTCTTCATTATTTTAGCCGTGCCTCTCATTTTTATATATTTTTAGATAAAAAAATTAAAGTGATATTACACTAACCGTTGTGATACATTTTCATTTATTTTTTATTTTTAAATACTTAAAACCTAGCGCTTTTTTATATAATTACATTAACTTAAATCATATATCACCACGGTTGTTTAAACTAACCATTGTGATATATTTTAATATTTTTAAATGTTTAAAACCTGGTGCTTTTTTTTTATAAAATTACATTAAGTTAGCCATATATCACAACGGTTGTATTAAACAACCATGGTGGAATGACTTATTCATTTAAAAGAAATACATTTTTTCATTTCCATTAGTGAAGCAACGTCATTTTCAACCCTGGCGAAACAACACCATTTTCAACCCTAATAAAACAACACTATTTTCAACCCTAACGAAACAACATCGTTTTCAATCCAAACTAAATAACAACATTTTCAACCAACAACTTCGTTCAACTCGTCATCCTAGGCTTACATATCGTCGAGGTGGAAGACGACACCAACTTCGTCATTCTAGGCTTATGTATCGTCGAGGAGGAAAACAAAGATTCTGACTGAAAACACATAATATCATTTGGTATTTTTATGGGCTTTAAGTGTCAATTGAGTTTTGATGTTTTGTGATTCGATTATTGTTTCATTTTGAGTTTGTAATTTGTATACTCTTTCAATTCATTTGTGTGTTTGTAAAATTTCTTTTCAATTGTTGTAATCGTTTGGTTATGTAAGTGTACCACAAAGAACCCTTTGCATTTAATATTGTATCAGTTGATCCTTGTTAGTTATTTCCCTTTTTGAGCCATTGAAAGTTACTACTTTGTCATTTCCACATGAGTAGCTTGAATCACAAGTTAAAACATTTGAATTTTGATATTTTTATTAATTGATTCAGATTATGTGTAATATCTGATTCGAATCATTCACCTGTTGAAAATTAAAATTACATTCTGGATCATTTGATTTGGATCAAAACTTGAATATGATTCGAATCAGAATCCCATTTGATTTGGATCAAGTACCAATAATGATTCGAATCACGTGCCTTATAAAGAATCTCCTTTGAGACTATCTAGAGTGATGCAAAACAATTTTCCTTCTTAATTCGAATCAAACCATAAAAACCTAATTTTTCATCATTCTTTTAAATGTTTGTTTCTTTTTATTACAACAACATGTGTAGGAAAGCTGTAATTTTTTATAAGAGACAAATATAGTGATTTTTGTCCTCTCATCTTAGTGTGTTCATTTTGCACCATTATTCTCTCTTCTTCACCAAACACCAATCTTTGATATAGAACCCATGTCAATTATTTAAATGTTTTTGTTGCATATTGATTTGTGCAATTGGATTTTTTTTTGTGTTTTTGTGAATGAGTTGTTCAGATCTTGTTGAGGATTTGATCAAGCTCTTGATAACTTTCAAGAACCAAGACACACTCATTTAGAAACTTGTTTGAACCTTGTGTGTGTTGTTCATCTCTGCCGACATTGTTGATTCTTGGGATCAGGTATATATTATGGCATGAAATGTTTACAATAACATGTTTTTAGATTATGTTTTCTATTATATTTATAATCATGTGATATTCATTTTCCTTCACTATTTTAGTAGTTTAATGACAAATCATCGTTAAACATGTAATCATTGGTTGGACTTTTATTTCCAATGACAAATTTTCTTCACTTTTTTTTGTAGATGTTTAATGACAAAACACCTTTCTTATGCCACACAAATCAATGCTCCAAAATCAATTGGACTGACATGTAATCATTCACAACTTAGTAATACATGGCACTCAGTCAGCTCATAGTTAGTAGCATACAATCCTACCAACTAACAATTATTAGCATGAAATCATTCACATACTTAGTCATGCATAACATAAACAGTTAATAGTTAATACCAGGATATACAAAATACTACTAACACAAAAGCTCACTCTAAAGGGCTATATGTCTTGCCCGATGCTCCAGCATGTAAGCCCATCATTAGTACTTACCCAAATGGTCAATACTAAATATATACATGTGTTACCTTAGCAACACCATATTACTCCCCCTTTTTTCCATAATTTGGAAAAGGGTTAGTACCTAGAGGCCAGTTATGCATAGGTTAGTATGTTAACACATACACATCCATAAACATGAGTAGAACAATCAAAACAACATCAAAAGATGCACAAGCATTGTAACTAAATGGTGAAGAGTACAAAGTAATTAACCATTACACCACAAAAAGAAACAAAAACTAAAAAACATTATTCTTCAATATCCAGCTTCAGCATATCTGCCCTTGCTCTACCAAATGTATGGCTCATCGTGACAGGCATCTTCCCTTCCAAAGATTTATTCTTCAGAACTTTCCTCCTCTTCTTCATTTCTAGAATCTTCTCCTTCACATCCAGTATTTTATTCTACCTCTTTTACATGGTGAATCAATTTGATCATCTCATCAACTTGCTTCTTTCTATTTGTACTTTCATTGATTGAAGTTGACAGGGCATTTAACATTTCCACTAGCTCATATAAAATAGCTCGTTTGGTGGTTTTAACAAATACAGATGATGGTTCATCTACAGTTTGACCTTTACTCTTAGTCAAATCAATGTCTAGGACATGAGACCCCCCAAATAGCCTATAGCCAAAGGTCAGAGGAGCAGGTTTCTTGCTCTTTACATTTGCAGGCTTGATAATGTTTGGATGCTATTTTAGAATGATTCTTTTGATTAAGAAAAGGAAGGAAATAGGGAGCTTGATATCAAAAGAGTCTTCATGCTTCATGGTTTGGTCATAACATATTCCCCAAAGTTGATTTTGGCCTTGGTCCCAGTTTGATAAATCAATTTAGCCAAGCCAGAAGATATGCTTGAGTTGTGGTTGATGGGAACCTAATTAAAAGCACCAATTCAATTAAGCACTACATAATTCACACTCGGTTTAGCAGTAAAAAGAAGGTATTTTCTTAGCCATTCTTTGATTTGATTTGTAGTGATGACTCGAGAAATTTTGTCCAAGGAGGGAACTTCATAAGTTTCACCCAACTTGCTTCTACCTAGATAATCATTGATGACTTTGGGGGAGAACTTCACACAACATCCTCGAACATACACTTTCCTAAATTCCTCACTTCCTTCCTTATTTCACTCAAGAGAGAGATTGACAACGAACTCCATAACTAAATTTTCATAGCATGATCCAATATCTGACAATGTTTTCATTAGACGAGATTCCTTAAGTAATTTCAGAACTTCATAACCTCCAAAAGTATCCTTACTTATCTCATTTTCAAGGGAAACCCTTCCCTGTCAAAAAATTTCCATTTTTGAACATTTACTTTAGTATGAAATGACACATCTTCAAGAGGAACATCAGGAATATTAACATGAATTTTCTTTCCTCCAATCTTTTTCCTGGATGAGAGCATGATATCCAGGACACCTGCTTCAGCATCATACTCAGAGTCACTAGATGCCACTAGTTTTCTCTTGAGATTCTTCTTCTCAGTGTGATTACTTTTCTACCTTGCTCCTTTTTGCTCAAGCTTTTATTAGATATCACAGTTTCCTTCATAGGGGACTTGGTAGTTGCAAATTTTTATTTATTCTTCTCCTTTTCTTTTGTAACAAGAGAGCTAGCTTCAACATGTTCCTCATACGTTTATGTTTCTTCATATGTGTTCAAACTGCAATATAGCGGCAAGAAGCAAAAGATTTGGAAGAATTCCTTCCGGATTGTATCGTCTCCACACGGATCAGTGTGAGGGATAGAATGTCGTTCAATAATCTCTATATTCCTAAGCTTGGTTTGAATGGTTTAAAAGCGTAAAATATGGAAAGAAAAACATATGAACAAGTAAATAATACATTCTTTAGATAGGAGATAACTCGTCAAGAATTGAATTTCATCTACCCTATCAAATACTTAAATCTACCGATCAGTTGTACACAACCTAAATCAATCATCAATATCATCACGTATCACTCACAACAGCGTTCATGTCTAAACTTTCGTTAAGAGTTCAACTGTATTGTTTAATCGACAATCTCTCGGCCTATCAAACAACACAGAGCATTAAGATTTGATACCCACTATGAATATTAGATCTAAATCTATGTCTAGAGTTTAAAACCTAACAAATATTCATCCTAGATCCAGATCTGAAGAGTATGTGTCTATAGCAACTCAAATCCAAACATAAAGCAAGTAAACAAGGATAACATCGATATATATTTGTAATATAGATCTTGCACAAAGCCATGATCAATACATATACATAAAATCAAAGTAAACTTACAAAAAAACCCCAAAAATAAAGGGTACAAAGAGAAGAAGGAAGATGGAGAAGAATCCACCGTGATTTCCCAACGATTGATGCAAAGACAACTCCGGATCTTCAAGATGCAGCCTCTATTGTTGTTTTCTAAGCCTCTATACTCAAAAAATGGTGATGATGGAGTTAGGAGCAAAAAAATCCCAAAACCATTACATAAAAAATGTTGTAAAAATGACTTTATAGGCATAAATGAAATTGCGTCGTCGCTACGCGAGATGGAGCTCCAGCTCACCTAGCGACCATGGCAGGCTTGTTTCTGCCTTTACAGTGCTTTTTCCATGCATTTGGGTCGCCTTCAGCTCGCCTAGTGAGCTTGCTTTCAGTTCTCTTAGCGACCATGACAGAAAAATCAGCTCTTGTTTCAATCATAATTTGAGAATAGTAACTCCGATTTACGCACAGTCGGAAGCATTGGAAAGCTTATTTAAGATGTAACACTTTGATTAATGTTAATGCTATTAAATGTTGGGTATTTCATGTAATTCTGAGTACTACATAATAGAATTTTGATTTTTGCAAATATTTTTATTTTAAATTTTAAATTTTGTTTAAAATTCTAACTTAAAAGAATAGCAGTCATATAATATACTATTTTTCAAGAAAAAAATTCGGAGTAATTTTTTTAGAAAGAATACAACATAACATTTTTATTTATATAAGAAAAAAAGATTTAAAAAATTGGGTAACCCATTACCCAACCCACAAATTTATGATTTTATTTGTGAGTGGTTATTTTACCCCGCCCATACCAGTATACTCTATATGATTTGGAGTGTAGTTTTTGCCAAACCCAACCCAAACCAACTCATGTATAGCCATATGGTTACCAATAAACCATAACTTAGTCACCTTAATACAAGGATAAACTTGATATTCGCCTCCATGCTCCATTCATGACAAGGGGAATCGTTACCAATTGATATCTGTAATTTTCAAACATATTAGTAACCCTAACCGAGTTGGAGCGGACATCTCAACAAGGACAACCCTATTGACTTCAACAAGAACAAATGGCACCCATCATGGTACTGAGTAAAAATAGTATCTCAATTACAAACAAATTGAGATATGACACAATCTATATTTCCACGGTCAAGTAGTATTGATGCAATAGGGTCATATTGCATGTACTTGAAAATATTTAAAAAAATCCCAAAAGTCAAGACGAGATCAATAACGTAAAAAGATAACACGACCAACATATGTTAGGGAAAAGAGTCATGTTACCCATCTTCTTTTGTAATCTTTGTTTTAAATATTGCTTAATGTAGCGTAGGCATTCACATATTAATGAGCTACTTATGATCTTTAAGATTGTATCAAATCTTCATCATATAATCTGCTCATTTTTCTTTATATAAGTTTAGAAACCTAGTTTCTATTAAATTTTGTTCTTGTTCTTTATAAGCTTTATTTTGAGTAATATACTCAAAATTTCTTAGATTTCTTTCTTGTTCACTATTATATTGTTGTATATTTAGTTTTCTTTACTTTTAATTATGTATGACAAGTCCCTTACTTACAATAGCGGGACTCCGATGATAGGTTCTTTATATAACATATTATTATTTCTTATTCGTATGGATACAAGTCTTTAATTCAGTTTTAGAAAATTTTACTCTTGTAAACGCACAATTATACAATCTTAGATAACGGAGCTAGTGTAAGTCCTATGCCTTTACTTTTGTGAAAAATCTAACAAATTTATTGAATTTGTTGATAGCTTCAAACACACCAAGCAATTTGATGCTCGGGACAAAGAAAAAAGGCAACCAAAATAAATGGCCATAAGCAACATAATAACCTGGTAACTTGACAAGAGCTAAGGAAAATCCATAACAAGCAAGAATAAAATAAAAGACAGAGAAAACACAAAGAAACTTGTTTATCAATTTCGATCAAATCAATCTACTATGGGGGAGAAAGTAGTCCTCTTATTCACAATAATTCCAGGAAATGTTACAAGAGATTACAAAAGAGCTATAAGAAAATAGCACCCAAATTTATGAGAAAAACTTTACTTTCAACCCAAATATTTGTCATTCTCTCCAACTCAATATTTGAATCACATAAGTCTATGGTGAAAGCTCTTGTGGTTTGACTAAATTTTGGTGAAAATTTAATGAAGAACAAGATGATCAAACATAAAGAATTCTGCCAGAAAACAAAGATGTCGAATGCATTGTCATGACATGAAGACTTGACATCTGGACAAATACAGCAGGTTGTTTTAATTATGTTCCAAGATTCAAGGCTCGGTTTGCAGTGGATCACGGACAGAAGATTTAAAGCCCAAGACAGAAGACTATAAAAGAAGACCAAGACCTAGGATAGAAATGGACTTAACTAATCCTTATTGTAATACTTGTAAAGCAGAAAATTTGGTTTAGGGTTTTGAGAGTCGTGCGACTTTCTTGTGTTGTAAGTCTCTCTTTGTATCGGTTTGATAAATTGTGCTAGATATAGATGTTTATACATATTCAAAAACCTTTAGGTAATGAATTGTATATTGTTCTTGGATGAAGCTTTGAAGCAAATCCGAGTAGGATTGTTAGTCAAGGAATGCTTGGCTGAACTTTGCATTGAAAGAGGATTCTTTCAAGTAGGATGATGTAGTTGTTGTCGATTATAACTGTTAGATATCACGGGTTGTGATTTAGGGAGTGAGATGGGTTTCTTTTATCAATTAGATGTGACTTCTAATGATAAAGATTTCATTGGGTAGTGATAGGTAAACCAGAGGTTGTTTACTGTAAACCAGAGGTTGTTTACATAAAACTATACTAATGATAGTGGATTCTTCTTCCTGGCTTGGTAGCCCCCAGATGTAGGCGATTTGCACTGAACTGGGCCATCATATTCTGTGTTGTTTATCATTTTACAATTTACAGTTCAATATTGATTAACATGTCGTAACAGATGTTGAAACATCTGTTGTGAATCTGTTCCTGATATTCAGAATATCAGTTTGTTTGTTTTGCCCTTGTTTTAATGTTATGTAGAGAACAATATCGTGACATGTGTTAGGACATCTATTATCTGTTATGCCAGAATTTCAATTGGTATCAAAGTAGGCATCCTGTCTGTTTCTGGATAAGATATTGGAAGATATTCTCTGCTCTTTAAATAAGGTGTGTGTGCGATCAGGCCATTCATTGGATGTCTGGAATGATCAATATTGGATCAAGGATGACAACCTCTGTTGGTTGTCTTTTGCTTCTGTGAAGTTTCTCCAGCCGTAGCTGGTGAAGAGGTTCTTTTTTGCTAGGTGTCCCCTAAGATGTCTTGACATCTTAACTAGAGTCTGTTGAAGATGTATTGGTGTTCCTCTGCATATGTTTCTGATGAAAGGACTTTGGTAAAGCTAGATTGAAGACTTTGTTCATGAAGGTGTCAGCATCTATTGACGTTCTAGCCATTCCAGCATGGAGTAATGGAATGGAGAGAGTTGTTTGTTTCTGTTTGCCTTGGTACTTGAAAGGTTGATCCCTTCAGGTATTTTGAAGTTTGAAGAGAAGAGGTCTAGGTTATCAACTTCTTGGGTTATGAAACCAGTAAATACCCGTGTCATGATAAAGTTACCAAAGACACTTGAGAATTCTTTCAAGTCCACTCATAAGGGCATATCTTGTCATGAGGATTATTTTTGTTCTGGAGGCTTGTGGTTGCTCTTCTGGATCAAGGGTGGTCCTGAGGATCATCAATCTGAAGAATTTGGGGGTTATTTATTTTCACCTTCCATGTCGTGCAAGGTAGTGCTTCTTCAGATCAGTTGAAGTGGTTCCTCTCAGGGAAGATGCAGAAGTTTGTATCATCTAGGTCAAGGGTGTCATCCTTGATGTCTCAACATTCTGCTTGGTACATAAGGTACCTACACTAAAGAATACTTGATTAGTATTCCTAAAGTGTTGATATCTCATGGATGTATGGGGTATTAAACAAGGATTCAAGATCAATTGTTATTTGTGGAGTGCACAAGTATTTAATTGATTATCCATGTTCTTGAAGCTCAAGATTGCTGGAGTTCAGGAGGTGCGACATTTCTCGTTGAAACTGCTTGGAGACTAACATCAGGTGGATGATCCAAGAAGATTTTCTTATAAGGATTTAAGGTCCATTGCTATTTGAGATATTCACAAGTATTTAATGAATTATCCTTAGTTGATGATCAAGGAAGATGAAGCTTAGGTGTCTCATCAGTTGCTGCATCATCAATGTTTAAGTATCTAGTCATTGGATCTGTTTAGGGTTCTACAAGGATCTGATGTTCAACTAGATGTTGAAACATTCCATCAGCAGAGATAGTGCAGAATCTTGTTGATTCAAGGAGTGAATCTTTAGGATAAGAGAGGGGAGTATTATATGCTCAGGGAACCAAACATTTGTGTGTTGACATGAAGTGTTGGGAACTTTCTTCTGGTTGGATCTGCAGAGGCACATATTCTGTCTAGGAAGTTTCGTGGCAAGAAGCTTATCTTGAATATGGTGCTGATGGAAGTGAAGATGAAGACTTCTTATTCTTGAGGAAGATAACTTGGATCAGTTTATTTCTGATCTAGGTGAATTGGAGTACAGCTACAGAGATGATGTGATTCATGTCAACATGGAGGTTCGGGATAAGTGGCAAGGACAGTGTCTCTAACATTGTAAGGAAAGGTGGATTTCTTGTAGCTGTTGAATACTCCTTCCTAAAGAATCAGGCCTTGGCATGTTTGGTTCTTCTGAGGATGAGGTCTTGAAGCTGATGCTCATCAAGGTATCTGATCTTAAGACTGGTTGTGGGCCATTAACACAGTATGGAGGTTGTCTACTCAAACTTTATATGTTAATCAAGTCTTTGAGAGCATGAAATTCTTGTTCTATAGAAGTGGAGAAGTTTCTCAAGATGGTTTGTCTGAGGCGGAGTTGATCAAGATTGTTTTAGACAGACTTGAGCCCATTAGATGGAAGCCATGACATTGATGTCAGATGTTCTGACATCAGGGTTATCATCAGATTGTTTCCTCTGTAGAATTTGGTTACAATGGAGAAGTATTTTTTTTAAAGTTGATCTTCTCAGATGTGATTGGAATGGATGGTTCAAAAAGCCTATGCAATGTATGGAAATTGCAGAAGCTAGTAGATTCTACACTTCATAGTCTTAGTGTATCTAAGATGTCTTATTGAAGACCCAGATTATTGGCTAGAGATCCAGAGGAAGCTGTGACTCTTGGTTGTGTTTAACCATATTCACTTGAATCCAAGAACAAACTACCTTTGTGAAGAAAAGAGGTTGTTTGAAGACCAACGGAGGAGCTGGTTCTGCTCTTGGCTTGCTGATTGTTGAGGGATCTTCACTTAACAAGATTGCTTTGATGGGAGTATGAGAGTTTATTTCTCTCTACAGTTGTCTGAAGTTCTTGATGATCAAGCTGGTAGGAGCTGTGTTCTCTGAAGACCTTCAGTTGGATTACTATGCTGATAGTAAGTCCAGTGATTATTATATCAAAAATCATAGTGTATGGTGTCTATGATATGATCAGGATGTCCTAACTGATGTTAGAACTTCATCATGTTTTCTGAACTTAGAGTTCAGATTGTGGAAGCTTATATTCGCCAGTTGAATCAGAAGTGTTCCAACATATCATACGGAAGAATGATGAAGAGAAGACTGTCTAGGATCATGGGGTGTTTATCTGGTAGTCTGACTCTTGTTGAGGTCAAAATGCTTGTAGAGAGGAGGTTTCTTCTGCTGCAAGTAACTCTAGAAAGAAATGGATCAGTTTGGTGCTTGTGAAGCAAGTAAGCTGAGGATTTCTGGAGCATGTATTTGATGTCTTTCAAATGTGAATGACATCTGGACTAGCAGACAAACTAGGAGATTCTATATGTCTCTTTGAGGAATGTGAAGCATTCTAGATTCAATTGGATTTATTCTCAAGGAACAAGGATATCTATGGCTGTAAAATTCAAGGCGGATTTGTACAGGGTATGGATGGTTTCTGGATGAGAGGGATCAATGGTGATTTTGGTCTCAATCTAAGAGTTTATTGGTTATGGTACAAGGATGTGGTCCTGCTACTCTCTCACTATATGATCATGAAGTTTGTCATGTGATATCATGTGGTGATTCTGGGTGTTTCTTGTTGAAAGGAGCATCATTTACGAAAGATAGGGGGAGAACTTCTGTCTGTTGGGTGTACTTTTGTGGTACATAGATAGCTTGTGAATCAAGCAGTAGGTGAATGCGTTCAGCATGTGTGTTGAACAAGGAGTGCGCTCTTGAAGACATGAAGATGAGTCTTATGTTTTCCATTCATTTTAAAATGTTTTTCTTGCAAAGGAGCACTGCAGTAGTGCAGTTGTTTATCAAGATTGTTTGTGGTTTCAAGCAGTTTGTGATAGAATACCTCTGGTGAGGGTGTAATGTCAGACGATATGTCATGACATTGTGTTTAGTTCTGGGTGGACTTGACTGGTTAATTTTGGTTCTGTCATTGGGATGTCAATGGATTGAATCAGAGTTATACATGCTTCTTGGGAGTGTCCTAAAAGTCATTGCTTGTTTCTGGGAGAATTTATTTTTTTCTGCAGAAGTAGATAAAGCTTTTTGGGAGTCTTTGTTGCTAACTAGAAGATGTTTGAAGGAATGTCTTAACATCTTGGTTAGTTATTCTCTTTCTTCTGGTTGAAAGGACTAGTCTTGGGGCTCATTGAAAGGCATTCTGACTATGTTTTAGAGTCTACAAGAGAGACTAAATAAAGTCTAACAAGGTGTCAGAACATTGTTTAGGATGTGTGGTTGTTTCCTAGTTGATTGTCTTGGACGATGGAGAGTGAGTCTTAGAGAAGGCATGTTAAACATGTGTCTTGAGATATGTGCCTTCTTTGGACGGTTCCCCTTAAAAGAAGAAACAATCAAAAATGTTTTTGCCAGTGCATTTTTTTTGGGAAGTTTCATTCCTCATTTAATGTTCCTATTGAATTGACCTTCGTTATTTTCAATGGTTCGTTACATCCTAAGGAAAACACTCGGGTATATAAAGGGGGTTCTTGGCTTCGAATTGTCTCAGGTTTTCTTTTCTGTTGTGTTGTGATCTCATGGGATTTATCCGCCTTTGGGTTTATTCAGTTTGGGTATGGGTCTGTCTTGGACATGTTTGTCAATTTTTGGCTCAAAAGGGGGAGAAAAGTACAGGAGTTGAGTTTGTCCTTGCAGTTGGTTTGCAAGGATGTTGGATAGAATATTCTAACATTCTGTCTGAGTCTCAGGTTTCCTTTCTATTCTAAGTCTTTCCTTTGTGTCCTGTGATCTGAGTTATGAACACAGTCGTGCCCTGTGTTCTGAGTTACCCAGGTGAGGAAGTATAGATTCATGGGTAAGGGGGAGCTTTCTAGAGGGGTAGTGTGTTTGAAGGGAATGTTCTTTGATCAACCCTTCAGACTTTCTTCTAGCTTCTTTAGGAGTCTCAACTTCCTTTCTTGACCCTTTTTCAACTTCACTCACCCTGGATTTATTGTGCAAAAGGAGTTTTAGCCAAAATTTGTCAAAATGGGGAGATTGAAAGCTCTTGTGGTTTGACTAAATTTTGGTTAAAACTTGATGAAGAACAAGATGATCAAACATAAAGAATTCTTCCAGAAAACAAAGATGTCGAATACAATGTCCTGACATGAACACTCGACGTCTGGACAAATATAACAGGTTGTTTTAATTATGTTCCAAGATTCAAGGCTCGGTTTGCAGTGGATCAAGGACAAAAGATTTAAAGCCCAAGACAGAAGACTATAAAAGAAGACCAAGACCTAGGATAGAAACAGACTTAACTAATCCTTATTGTAATACTTGTAAAGTAGAAAATAAGATTTAGGGTTTTGAGAGTCGTACGACTTTCTTGTGTTGTAAGCCTCCCTTTATATCGGTTTGATACATTATTGTAGACATAGATGTTTATACAGATTCAGAAACCTTTAGGTAATGAATTGTATATTGTTCTTGGATTATGTCGCGGCGAAAATTGGATACCATAGCTATTGGTTAACTAGGATCGCATTTTTAATGTCACCACCGGTCTTTGATTTTATCCAAAGGAAGGGAGAAAAACCGAATTCCCACAATGCAATGTAAATGCACTAAGATTCTAAGTTCGGGGGTTGGTTATACCTAGGGAAGGTGTTAGCATCCTAGATATCTGTAGTACTCTACAGGAACCTCTTGATTCATTTATGTTATTTGTCATCTGTTTTGCTAAGGGTTTAAAGGGTAGGTGATTTACAATTTTTATTCCTAAGTGTGCTCGACAAGATATCGCATCTTATGCCTACATATCCTGTCAGGAGGGAATCAGAGCATGTGTAGTTCTTCAATTAAAGATACTGAATGTCTTAAAGGTTTAGGAAAAGAAGATGAGTCATCATCTTAAGAAAGACCACCACCGTTTTTTTGAAAATGTGTGTATGTTGTGGGGCATGGGATTGTATGTCCCTTTCTTTGAGATGATTAACATCTAATTCTCTTGTGTGGAGAATTTGGTAGGCTAAAGTTTGATTTAAGAAATCAAAGTTGTGAGGGGACTAACCTAGGAAATCTATCCTAAGTTGTCTAATTGCCTTATCTTAAGGTGACGATTATGAATGCAAATGATATGCACCATGCACAATAACATGGTTATCATGCGTGGGATTTTCCTTTGGATATTAATGCGATTAAATTATGTTATTTAGGCAAGGGGCGCTAGCAAGGTGATGCTAGACTTGTGTCTGGTGACTGAAAGGTTGAATGCGATGCCCGAAGGCAATCGACTTACATGGGTAGAAAATGGGCTCGACGTTGGATCGAGAATTTTGATATTGTTTTGAAAAGGTTTAGACAAATAGTAACAGGCATTCATCAAATATGATAGTAAGCATAGTAAGATATGATAACAAACAGAGACAAGATGAATAAACATGCAAACGTACACTCGGGCGCGTGACGAGGGTTTAACGAGTTTTGATTTTTGTTAGAGGTGATTACTTAATTTGAAAACAGTTAAAGATTATTTTGAAAAAGGTTTTAATTATTATTGAGTTTAAAGTTATTTTAAAGGAGTTTATTAAAGCTTTCTTAATAAAGAAGATTTTTAATTATTCTAAAAGGTTCTTATTATTCTCTTAGTTTTAAACAAAAATCTTAACAACTAGGAAAAGATGTTAACATTTGAATAAGTGAAAGGTTTATTATTTTTTTTATTGATTAATTTTAATATTTTTGTAAAGGACAAGTTTTATTTGGGATGATTTTTAATTAGAAATTAATAAAAAAGTGTTTAATGTTATAAAGGTTTTTTATTTTAATTTAATTTTTAAAAAAAAAATTAATGAAGTTTTAGTATAAAAAACTTGAAAAAAGAGTTTTAATCTTATGTTTTTTTAAACAAAAGTTTTTTTTACTAAAAATATTTTTTTATCTAAAACAAAAGATTTTTAATTATAAAAAAAAAAAAAGAGTTATTATTTTTCTTTAGATTAGTAAAAAAAAACGGAGGGATTCAATGTGTGACAGGGAGAGAGGGTCAATCGTGGACCCTCAATTCTCGACCACCAGATGTGTGCGCATGTAATCAGATGGGCGAAATGGTGAGTCCGCATGATAGACCATGCGTGTGTGCGTGTGTAGTGGATTGGGACGTGAATCAAAAGGGAGGAAGAGAGGAAGAAAACACACTCGTCTCTCAGACTTTCGCTCTCTCTCTTCATTCTCTCAAGAAATTAGGGTTTTGGATCGCCGCCACCCTCTCGGTCCTCGCCTCTCTCGAATCCGAACGAAATGAAGACGAGATCGAAACCTAAATCTACCCTGACCCCCACAAAACCCTAACCCTGATGTTCCCATTAATGATGAAGCTTACAAATACAGAGGATTTGAAGAGAAAGGAGAAGGAAACAGTGAAGAAATCCATGCGAACAAGGTGATACGGCGGTCAACTTCGGAAGTTCCTCTCCACAGATAAGTCGAAAGGATCCTCTTTTCTCTTTTACTTTGTTGTTACTTATGAGCTTGTTCCTTTCTGATTGTTTCTTTTGAATGCGTGTGTGTTTGCGGATTTGTTTTTTAGGACTAAAAAAAGGGTTTTGTGTTTAGGTTTGTACGAATTCGTGACTTCAGGTTTCAGCTGGGGTTTTCACGGGTGTTGTTGTTGATGGTCATTGGTGGAAGGAGGTGATGAATTTGAAGTGAGGATGTATGGAAATTCGAAGGAAAAAGATGTGGTTGGACCAAATTAAAGGTCTTGGTTCTTGCAGAGGTTTTTGAGGTACCCTGTTCTCCTTACCCTCTCTTTTTTATGTTCTTCTTGTTCTGAATCTAATTTTTTTCTTTTGTAATTTGTATGATGCTGATGTGGGATTTCTGGGGGTATTAGGTTTTATGAGGGTTTGGTGTATTTGGTTGGATAAGTTCTGATGTGAACGAATCGTTTTTTCCTAATGTTCTCCACTGTCTTTTTTGAAATGTGGCATCTGTTATTTATAGGCTATGTCAAGTTGATGCCCTGAATGATGTCTTGGATGAAGTAAAACAACTGAATCCATGCTTTGATAGATGTTGGTGTTTTTTTTAGCATGTGGCGACACTTCCCTTGATTCCTTCCCTTTTGTTTCTGATATGTCTAATATACTTTGGAAAGTAGATTGTGATATCTGATTTTACCTTGAGGACTGTTTTGGCATATCTGGAACGTGCTTGAAACTTGTCTGGATATTGATGATTATTGATGATGTTTGGAAGGAAAATAGAAACACGTTTTTCTGTCTTGGATTCTTGATAATGATTTTATTAAGATAATTTTGTAGGTGGGTTGCAGGTACCAAGACAGAAGCAAGAACTAACAAGGATCTTTTTAGTGATACCTTAAACCTTTTGCAGCCTTTTGAAGCATGCTTGCAGTAGAGGACTTTTAGGAATTTAGGCGCATGACCCTGCTTAGTTATTGGACTTGGAGATTTGTTGTAATTTAGTTTCTTAACTCTAGATGCCTCTTTTACTTTTTATTATAATATGTGTCCTTGTAAATCCTGTCATGAAGAGAAAGAGACAAAGACTTGACATGGATAACTTTGAAATATGTCAAAGACTTCTTGAGATTAAAATCCTTCTTGTAATGGTTTGTAGATTTGAATTCCAATGTGAGCTTGTAAAGAAACGTCTTGTAATTAAAATTTTGTAGCACGTGAGTTTCCTATGAATCTTTTGTAGGATGTGGACTTAAATCTTTGAATTTCTTAAACTCAAAATTTGAATTCCCTTGAATGATGACTAAGGTTTGAGTTTTGCATCTTTCGACTTGAATTTTGTGAGGAATATGAACCTTGCATTTTAAATATTGGATTTCAAGATCTTGGTAAAAAAACGCATGAGAAATTCCTTGTTCTTGTAATTTAGGTGACGCATTTTATTCTGAAATTTGGATATGGGTTGGAGTTGGAATTGGTTTTTTTTTAGAGGAAAATAATGCCATTGCAAGTCTTGAAAGAAATTTCGCTTGCGCTTGCACTTGTATTAAAATTGTTAATCGGCACGAACCTCCTTGGATAAATTATGAATTAAATGATCACCTAACTTGTGAAAGAATTTGGCCGTGAACTTGAAACGTCTTGATCTTGAACCAATCAAAGGATCTGACTTTCTATCTTGGAATTCCACCTTTTCTAATTCCTTCCAAATCTAACTTTTGTTGCTTAAGAACATAACATCATTGAGCAAACACAAATCTTAACTCTTGAGGGGCCAACAGAGGATATAAGGACATAATATTCTGTGGGGAGGGAAAACTTGAGGAGTCTGCAGGGAGAAACAGCTTGGTAGTGGTTTAGGGATTTGAAGGATAAGGGCACAATCTTACAGGAATCCACACACATCTTATAAAGACCAGAGAAACATCACAAACACGCACACAACACAAACAACCTTCAAGCCTTTGAGCCTTCTACAGCAACCTGCACTCACAAATGAAACAAACAACCATAATCTAGATAAAGTGGTTAGTTAAGCACGAATGATGACCTATTATGCTAAAGGAACAAAACGGGGATCTTAGGGTAAAAAATTAGGGTGCGACAGATGCCCCTATTTAAGTTTCTCCTATTCAGAGATATGGAGATTGAAATCTTCGTCTCGACGAGATAGGAGATACTTAAATACAAACATGCGCAGATTTTTGGCCCTAAGATGCCGCCAAATGCACATGATATGGTATGAAATGATATGAAATGCAAGAGGAATGAAAGCAAAAAGAAACCCGACAAGGGACGACTCAGCGAGGTACGAGTCCTACGGGAAAAGGTCTTAATTCCACTGGGGAAAAGGTCACCAACTGACAATCACGTGATAGGATAACCTACTACCACCAACTGGTAGTCTAAGCCAAAGTATCCGGTTAAAATAAAAGAGCGTGCATTACCTACTATCACACACGATAGCCTAAGCGAAGTAAGCACAAAAGGAAAGATAGCCTACTACCACCACGGTAGCCTAAGCGAGGCATCTGACCAAAAATACAATATATTACCTACTATCAAAAAATATGATAGCCTGAGCAAAGGTAATAACCAAATAAGCTTCCAGCGATCAAAATAATGATTCAGCTCCTCCTTTGAATATCCCGTTTAGGAAGAGTCAATACCGGGGGATCTACTGCCGAGGTCTTCTGGAAATCTGCTGCCGAGGTCTTCTGAAAATCTACTGCCGAGAATAACCAGGAAAATAAGATACCTTCTGATAATCGAGCAATATG
Source organism: Lathyrus tuberosus (assembly GCA_022829125.1). Taxonomy (NCBI): domain Eukaryota; kingdom Viridiplantae; phylum Streptophyta; class Magnoliopsida; order Fabales; family Fabaceae; genus Lathyrus; species Lathyrus tuberosus. The sequence continues at coordinate 7,601,064 of JALAZF010000280.1, forward strand.
TGTAAAGGATAATAAACCTCCCCTCGTCCCGGGCCATAAGCCACGGACTGGTCTTAGTTTCTTCTTTGGGATATGATATCTACTACCGATTTACTGGGTAGTCCTCGAGGAAAGTATTACCTACTACCGATTTACTGGGTAGTTCACAAAAGGTAATTTTGCTACCGATTTACTGGGTAGTCCTCAGAGAAAATATTGTCTGCTACCGATTTACTGGGTAGTCAGCAAAGAAGATATCATCTGCTACCGATTTACTGGGTAGTTAGGAAAGAAGACATCACGTGCTACCGATTTATTGGGTAGACAACGAAAGGTAATTCCGCTACCGATTTACTGGGTAGGAATGAATTACTTGCTACCGATTTACTGGGTAGACAACGAGAGGTAATTCCGCTACCGATTTACTGGGTAGGAAAGAATTACTTGCTACCGATTTACTGGGTAGAAAAATATCACTGGCTACCGATTTACTGGGTAGTTCGTGAAGGGAGATCGTCTGCTACCGGTTTACTGGGTAGTTGACAAAGGAATATCATCTGCTACCGATTTACTGGGTAGTCTACGATGAAAATATTACCTGCTGGGGATAGACAAACTGCCTTGAGGTGACTGCCATTTGTCGGAGAAATCTTGATAACCAACCTGCTCAAATAAAGAGCTGCTACTTGTCGTAGAAATCTTGATAACCAAACTGCTCAAATAAAGAGCGCTTACTTGTCGTCTGGGTGTAAATCCCTTAAAATATTGTAATAATACTGCTGATGGAATAGTTCTGTCTTCCATACAGATCTTTGAGTAAACTCTTCTCGGGGAGACAAAGTGCAAAATAAATGCACGCTTGATATAGATTCAACGGCCCAGAGATATCCAAAATTGTGATTGTCAGGGACCCAAAGTTCAATCCAGGAAATAACTGGAAAGAAACGGTCAAACAAGAACCCATCCAGTGAGGGATGAACTCAACTGGAGTTTTATCTTTATCCAAATATGGAAAAGAGAACTAAAGCAACCACCTCCCACGAGGATCGGACTTAGCGGGGAATTAGAAAGTATGTGCTTTTTCTGCCTGGGGCTGACGACTCTACTTGGAGGGAGCAGACAAACCCGATCACTTGGGGATAACCGCAACCAAAGTGACATAACAAAACGAACAACAAAAAATGCAAGATGCAAAAATGCCACATGCCATGAATCTAAATGCAAGAATGCCATGCTATGCTCATGCTTATGCTGACGAAACAACAAGAAGCAAACGGGAGACGAAAACAAACATCTCGATACGAATGTTCGGCCAATCTTGGCAATATAGGAGCATCACTGGGGATGAAAGGATAGCCATATATGGGACCAAATCCTGCTCCACAGCTTCCCTGGGAAAAGAGAACACTTCACTTGGGATGAACATCAGGACTTCACTTAAGATTGTCAAGATGGACCTTGTGGTTCCGTTGGAAGTGAGAAAGATTCACGGGGAGCGAGTCAAACTCATGATCGAAAAGACTTCATGGGGGATAAAATAAATATCCACCGCGAGCTGAAGTAATTGAATGAGCGTTGTAACTGGGTAAACTAAATATCCACCTCATCGGGGAAGCCTGGATCAATATAGTAGTCGAAAATGTCGAACATAAAATTCCGAGGGGATGAAATAAACATCCACCTTCACTGGGGGAGATTACGATAGTGGGAAAAATCCAATGATGAGTGAAATAAACACTCGCTTCGCTGAGGAAGGTCGAAACCGAAGAAGTTCACTGGGGATTCGTAGGTTGCTGGCCGGAGAAACCTTGCACCAAACGTGCCATAACTTCTAGTAGATATTTACCGGGGATTAGTCGTGACTTCCTGAGGTGAAGATTTACTGGGGAGTCGTCACATCACTTAGAATAGAAACCCTTCGAGGTATAAAGTCACGAGACTGATGTAACTTTGTATTGATGACCTGCATGGTATTCGCCATTTTGACTAACAATCGTTGTGGATGAGAAGCAATCTTCACTTCTCAAGTGCCCCAGATCCTATGGTTTAAGAGAAGATCCCAAGAGGATTTTACAGAAAACTTGGTATCCAATTGTTCCAATGTTTTCGAACTCTTGGAGAGATTTGCCAAATCTCGACATAACTGGCTCGGATTAACCGTGTTCTGTACCACTAGATCTTCGAACATGGAGAGATTTACCAAATCTCGACGTAAATGCCCCAGATTAATGGGGTCTTTAGTCTAAAAATTGGAGAGATTTTATCAGATCTCGACTTAACTGCCCTTGATTGACGGTACCCTGAGACTTCAAACTTGCCCCTTGAGGTGAGACAGTGAAGGAAATTGCTGGGAGGAAACCTGCCCCTGCTCAGAAAAAAGTCTTTAGGCAACATGCCCCTGTGTATGATCATCCTTTTGAAATAATCAGCCATTTACTCATCAGAGTCACAGGTTTCAAAGGATTAAGTTCATCGCTGATGCTCGTATGCTAGCTTCTGTGATGTCAAGCAATGTTAGCAAGCAGAAAAATGTTAATTCTGAAATTGCTAATGCAACATACGTTTGTCTTGAAAGTTTATTTAAAATATTTGTGGTTGAATTACTGATTTTATAATGCCAATACGAATTTGAGCATAGCTCATAGGAGTCAGGAAACAATACCTCAATGAGTATGCCTTTGAAATAAATCTTGCCTCAATTAGGTCTTTTAAGGGTTGTATCATGGACGGGTTCACGGTTTAAGAAACAAAGGATATAAGGCTCAAAGTTTGTTTGTGCCCACCCGATCTTCATGATATTTTACTCCATTTTTTTGAAAATTACCCTGCCCCAGGTTAAGAATGAGGGGTTTTTGATTTGGAAGAAGAAAACTCCTACTTCAAAGGCTCAAAAGGGTTAACGAGGGTCTATCTCCCTTATATCTCCGGTGTTTAGGATTTTTTAAACAATGCCTTATATCACTAGCAGAGTTTTATTCAAAAGCATACAACAAGAGATATTCCGTTTGATTTCGTCATCCTCCATTCAGTTCTCTGCCAAGGCAAGAGATTGGGCAACATTGGCATTATAAAATAGCTTTTAAAAATGGAAATCTTCAAAACAAACATTGTTCATTGCATTAATCATTCAAAATAACAAGTTTTTACATGCAAATAACAAATGCATTAATAAGCAAGGAGCGTTACACGCGGAAAAAAACAGTAAATTAACTAAACTTTGAGGAGATTGTCTCAGTCCGAGCTTATGACTTTCACATTAGGTCCAGAGTTTTCAAAAGACAAAACACCACGTCGCATTAGCCTTTGTACTTCATGTTTCAAGGGAAAACAGTCTTCGATGTCGTGACCGGGTGCCCCTTGATGGAAAGCACAACGAGCCTCAGGTTTATACCACCACGGGAGATCTTTCGGGATGGCTGGCGGAGCTCGTGTGTGCACCATATTCCTTTGTATCAAAAATGGATACAATTTCGCATAAGTCATCGGAATCAGATCGAACTGTCTCTGAACACGGTTTTGATTATTGAACGATAGACGAGCTTGTGGTTGATGAGCATTAGTGTTGGTGAAAGAAGATATAGCGGCGATATGTTGAGGTCGTTGATACCTTCTTCTCTTTGGTCGTCCTTGATGCACAACATTTACTTCTTGTTTCTTCTTTTTCCCGGAGTTACTTCCATATTTCTTGGCATTGTTGGAAACACTTCCTTCTCTAACCAATCTTCCTTCACGGACGCCCTCCTCCAAACGCATTCCCATGTTCACCATCTCGGTAAAGTCATTAGGGGCGCTGGCTACCATTCTTTCATAGAAAAACGGGCTCAGTGTTTTCAGGAAAATTCTAGTCATCTCCTTTTCCTCCAGAGGTGGCGTAACTTGAGCGGCAAGTTCACGCCAGCGCTGGGCGTACTCCTTAAAAATTTCTCTTTCTTTCTGGGCCATAGCTCTCAATTGGTCTCTATCTGGTGCCATGTCGACATTATATTTGTACTGCTTGATAAAAAGCTCACAGAGATCGTTAAAGCTGCGGACCTTTGAACTATCTAACCCCATGTACCACTTAAGGGCTGCACCAGTCAAACTATCCTGGAAGAAGTGTATCAATAGGGGATCTTCGTCCTTATGAGCCGACATTTTTTGGGCATACATAACCATGTGACTGTGTGGACAAGAGTTCCCTTTATACTTCTCCAAATCAGGGAGTTTGAATTTTGGAGGAATCTTGACATTGGGAACCAAGCATAGCTCAGAGGCGCTCTTCCCGAACAACTCTTTTCCACGAAGGGCCTTGATTTCTTTCCTCATTTCTAGGAACTGATCTTGGATACCATCCATTCGTTCTTCCATTCCGGCATTCTCACTAAAGTCATCATGGAACACGGGCTCTTCCAGATGAAACGGAGTAGCGTTTACCACGGGTGGTGGCGTAGTCATCACAGCAGTTGTAGCAATAACTTGAGAAACAGTCGGGTGATATCCAGCTGGAGTAAAGTTAGGAGGCATACCCCACGGATAACCAGGAACTTCGTTTGTAGTGGGCACCACTGGGATCGGTGCTGATATTACCTCAGAGATAATAATGCTGTGTAATGGCTGATTCTGAGCAGCCATCAAAGCTTCCATCATTCCGTTGATCTTTTCTAGACTTTCTTTCAATGTTGAAACCTCCTCCCGGAGTGCTCTGTTTTCCTGTTCGAGTTTATCCATTCTTTTCTTGCGACTGGCTCGAGTATTTATCGGGGCTTCAGCTTGTCTTTCTCTTAACAACAACTGGTGAGGAGAAACACAGGTGAAGACTCGGAACACAAAAGAATGCGGATGCAAATGCTAATGATGCGTATGATGCAGCATGATGCAACATTCACTTCAAGGAACTCGAAAGTGTGATTATATATCGTAATTGGGAACTTTTTCATTAAAATTTTAAAGCCTTTGTTACAAACGGTACACCCTCAGGGCTTTTAGTACAACAAACAACAGAATACAACAAAGAGGAACTAGGGCTTCGATCCGCTGGATGATGCTCCCTTTTCTTTACTGAGTTCTTCCATCAACTTGTCAATCCTTTCCTGCAATATGTACTTGTCCAGTGTCAGTTTCTCCACTTCTGCTTTCAGCCTTGAAATTTCATCTGGTCACTACAGGAGGCTTGGGCGAGGGTACGGCATTGTCAGAGCGAGGGCCCGCTTGCGTGACCACTCCAAGCAAGATTCTGTAACTGTGCAGTCAGGGTTTGTTACCGCAGTTATTCCTTATCTGTTGATTTGACGCCAAGCAAATAAAATCCGCATCTTCAGCTGTAGATCTTTCCCTTCATAGAGAAATTTTTTTTTCAGGTTCCCCGGGTCGGGTATCTCAGTCATTGGATGTCCAAGCTGGCGACGGGCGAGAACAGGGTTGTAACTGGTGCACCCTTTCATGCCAAGAAGAGGCACATTGGAAAAATCTCCGCAACTGTGAATCATGGGAATTCCTCCGTATATCGAATCATGCCAAACGATGTCCGAATGAGCGAGAGCCATGAGTTTAACGGGCCATTCAGAGCCATCCCTCACATCCCAGAAGGCCGTGGTCTTTGGTAGGTGCGAAATAAACCACCTATAGAGGATAGCAGTACAACACACGATCTGACCTTCTCCTTTCAGGATCTTTGAATGAATCGAGTGGTATGCATCGGCCAACAGTATAGGGACAGGATTCTTGAGCATGAAAATCCTGATAGCATGAACATCAACGAAATTCTCAACATTCGGGAACAAAAATAGACCATAAACCAGTAACGCGAAAAGATTCTCGAAAGCCCTAGTTTTTCCTTTGTCGGTGAACTCCCGAGCTTTCTCGAATAAGAATTGAGCAGGCAAACCGTCGATTCCTCCTCTGAACATCACGTGAGTCTGGATCTCCAACAGCTTGATGCGAGTCACTCTCGCGATGTCTTCCTGACTGGGTCTTCCTTCTCCACCGTAGAACGGGGGTGAATCTTTGACGGGGATTCCCAATAGAGCAGAATACTTTTCTAAGGTGGGCATCAACTGGAAATCTTGAAAAATGAAGCAGTGGTAGATTACATGGTAGAGTTGAACCAATGTCTCTAATAAACCCTCAGCTACTTGTACCTGTAATAAAGAGATAATATGCCCGTGTTTTGTGGCGAAGGCATCTGGATCCCTTATCCGACCTCCTAGTTCCCTCAACTGTTCCACATCGAAAACCCTGAAGGTGTATGGTACCGTTCCTTTCCTTCCATGATCCATTTTACGATATCTAAAAATAGCAAACTTTGAGTTCTTTGAAGTGAATGAGAATGAGAATGTAAATGCAATGAGATGCAAAATTTTGTGGAATTTGAGTATTTATAATCGTCATAGAATACCAACGGACATGATTTCATTAATCATACAAAATTTGTTACAAGTGAAAGAAACGGGAATTAAAAATTCGTAAGGAAAACAATACAACCGTTGATATTCTTACAAGAGTTTTTAACAATAATTAAATAAAGGCTAATAAACGGCCTAAGGAGATTCCCCCAATAATCTTAGCTTGTACTTCTTAATCTCTTCTTCCATTCGGGACTTCTCGAGAACCAGTTCATCTATTATCGCTTCCCACGAAGTAGACTCAGGGTTTGAGGGACTCGGGTCTTCTTGTAACTTCCTCCTTTTGCAAGAGAGAACTTCCTCACTTTTTGCCTCTAGTTGTCTTTGAAGCGCTTCATTCTCTTCCACAAGCACCTCACACTTATCCTTCCAATCATTCCCTATCTGCTGAGCTTTCCTTAAGGCGATCTTTAATTCCTCTGTCTCAGATGCAAAGATGAAGACAGGTTCTTCATTCAAGACCATAGGCTCTTGGCGATCATAGGGCATCCTTAGTTCAATAGCCCTTCTTCTGACCCATTGTAGGTAGGGGTCCATGGAGACACAATTATGCTTCCCCAAAACATTCCTATCTTTCTTGTGTTTGTCCCTCCAGGCTTCTAAAATCCTGCCCCTCAATTCCTCCTGCTTTTCGTAATCCTTGGAGAAAAATCCTTCTGTATGAATACCAAGAGGCTTGACCTTCAAAGGGTAACCGAACTGTCTACGAGCTAAGACTGGATTGTAACTGGTTATTCCTTGTATGCCAAGAAGAGGCACATTCCCGAACTTTCCACAGCTATCAATGATCACAACATCCTCGTACCTATAAGGGTTATACCAATCAACGTCAGAATGAGTAAGGGCCATGATCTTCTTAGACCACCATCCCTTTTTAAGGTCCCAGAAAATTTTAGCCTTGGGCAAGTGCGAAGTAAACCACTTGTACAATAAGGGTACACAGCAGGTGATCTGTCCTCCTTTGGCATGCTTCGAATGTATGGCGTGATAAGCTTCAGCTAACAAAGTAGGGACAGGGTTCCTCTTCATGAATATCTTGATAGCATTGAGGTCCATATAGCCCTTGAGATTGGGGAACAGAAAGGTACCATAAATCATTAAAGCATATATAGCCTCAAAGGCAGCCATGTCAGAACGCCTGGCATAATGATAAGCTTTCTCCACCAGAAATTTCATAGGCAAAACAGAAATCCCTCCTTTGGTAGTCATATTCCCTCGTATGTCTGCTAACTCCAAATGTGTCGCCTTAGCAATCTCTTGTTCCTTAGGGTCCTTACCAAAAATGGGAAAAGGAGACTTATCCAAAATAGGTACACCGGTCAGACATGCATATTCCTCAAGAGTCGGCACCAGTTGGTAATCAGGGAATGTGAAGCAATGATATACCGGATCATAAAACTGAAGTAGGGTGGAGAGAAGTCCTTGATCAACCCTCACCTTCAACAAAAACAAAAGCGCCCCATATCTACGCTCGAATCCTTTTGGATCAACCAACAGAGTCTCTAACCTCCTTAGGTCACTTATGTCAAAACTCTTGTAAGTATACTTCATGGTGTTCCTTCTTTCATTGTCCATGGTACCCTACGACGTAAATAAAAGACTCAGACTCCACGAACTTGAACGAAAATGATGCTTATGTATGCATGTATGCACAAACATACAAACAAAAGGGCACACAAACAAGCAAACAAAGAGTCCTAGGTTCAAAGGAGCATGAGTGGAGTCAAGGTCTACCCATCCCATAGGGTGGTGTGGTTTCAGAATGTACCTGCCGAACGGGTTCTAAGAGTTCCCAGAGTCTACGACCCATCTTTCGGATATTATCGACTTCCCAAATTACTCGGTTAGTCAATAATATTCTCAAGAGAATCTCGTCTGAGTGTAGTATCGCGTGACAACTATTTGGAAATGGACTCCCGCATAATCACCACACTACGTCCTAAAAGGCCAAGTTGGGTTAAAGGTGCTACGGTCCTCAGTCTTAAAGGTCCTTGGTCGAAGTTAATACCGTTTTCACGAATGTACTCGTTCAAACAATATTAAGTTCAAAAGAACCTAAACTGAGCGGTGATTTTCTCAATTCGACTTTTCAGGAATCGACTCCGTCAAAGTACCCTTGACCATATCATCTCCTATAATCATACTCATGTCCGGGTCTAGGACTCCTCACCACTCAAAGTGACAACCCAAGCAAGCATAACAAATAACATAATTAAACAAGTTAGGGGGAACCCTCTTATGAGCGATCCCCAGTGAAGTCGCCATTTCTGTCGCGGCGAAAATTGGATACCATAGCTATTGGTTAACTAGGATCGCATTTTTAATGTCACCACCGGTCTTTGATTTTATCCAAAGGAAGGGAGAAAAACCGAATTCCCACAATGCAATGTAAATGCACTAAGATTCTAAGTTCGGGGGTTGGTTATACCTAGGGAAGGTGTTAGCTTCCTAGATATCTGTAGTACTCTACAGGAACCTCTTGATTCATTTATGTTATTTGTCATCTGTTTTGCTAAGGGTTTAAAGGGTAGGTGATTTACAATTTTTATTCCTAAGTGTGCTCGACAAGATATCGCATCTTATGCCTACATATCCTGTCAGGAGGGAATCAGAGCATGTGTAGTTCTTCAGTTAAAGATACTGAATGTCTTAAAGGTTTAGGAAAAGAAGATGAGTCATCATCTTAAGAAAGACCACCACAGTTTTTTTGAAAATGTGTGTATGTTGTGGGGCATGGGATTGTATGTCCCTTTCTTTGAGATGATTAACATCTAATTCTCTTATGTGGAGAATTTGGTAGGCTAAAGTTTGATTTAAGAAATCAAAGTTGTGAGGGGACTAACCTAGGAAATCTATCCTAAGTTGTCTAATTGCCTTATCTTAAGGTGACGATTATGAATGCAAATGATATGCACCATGCACAATAACATGGTTATCATGCGTGGGATTTTCCTTTGGATATTAATGCGATTAAATTATGTTATTTAGGCAAGGGGCGCTAGCAAGGTGATGCTAGACTTGTGTCTGGTGACTGAAAGGTTGAATGCGATGCCCGAAGGCAATCGACTTACATGGGTAGAAAATGGGCTCGACGTTGGATCGAGAATTTTGATATTGTTTTGAAAAGGTTTAGACAAATAGTAACAGACATTCATCAAATATGATAGTAAGCATAGTAAGATATGATAACAAACAGAGACAAGATGAATAAACATGCAAACGTACACTCGGGCGCGTGACGAGGGTTTAACGAGTTTTGATTTTTGTTTGAGGTGATTACTTAATTTGAAAAGAGTTAAAGATTATTTTGAAAAAGGTTTTAATTATTATTGAGTTTAAAGTTATTTTAAAGGAGTTTATTAAAGCTTTCTTAATAAAGAAGATTTTTAATTATTCTAAAAGGTTCTTATTATTCTCTTAGTTTTAAACAAAAATCTTAACAACTAGGAAAAGATGTTAACATTTGAATAAGTGAAAGGTTTATTTTTTTTTTTTATTGATTAATTTTAATATTTTTGTAAAGGACAAGTTTTATTTGGGATGATTTTTAATTAGAAATTAATAAAAAAGTGTTTAATGTTATAAAGGTTTTTTATTTTAATTTAATTTTTTAAAAATAAATTAATGAAGTTTTAGTATAAAAAACTTGAAAAAAGAGTTTTAATTTTATGTTTTTTTTAAACAAAAGTTTTTTTTACTAAAAATATTTTTTTATCTAAAACAAAAGATTTTTAATTATAAAAAAAAAAAGAGTTATTATTTTTCTTTAGATTAGTAAAAAAAAACGGAGGGATTCAGTGTGTGACAGGGAGAGAGGGTCCATCGTGGACCCTCAATTCTCGACCACCAGATATATGCGCATGTAATCAGATGGGCGAAATGGTGAGTCCGCATGATAGACCATGCGTGTGTGCGTGTGTAGTGGATTGGGACGTGAATCAAAAGGGAGGAAGAGAGGAAGAAAACATACTCGTCTCTCAGACTTTCGCTCTCTCTCTTCATTCTCTCAAGAAATTAGGGTTTTGGATCGCCGCCACCCTCTCGGTCCTCGCCTCTCTCGAATCCGAATGAAATAAAGACGAGATCAAAACCTAAATCTACCCTGACCCCCACAAAACCCTAACCCTGATGTTCTCATTAATGATGAAGCTTACAAATACAGAGGATTTGAAGAGAAAGGAGAAGGAAACGGTGAAGAAATCCAGGCGAACAAGGTGATACGGCGGTCAACTTCGGAAGTTCCTCTCCACAGATAAGTCGAAAGGATCATCTTCTCTCTTTTACTTTGTTGTTACTTACGAGCTTGTTCCTTTCTGATTGCTTCTTTTGAATATGTGTGTGTTTACGGATTTGTGTTTAGGTTTCAGTTGGGGTTTTCACGGGTGTTGTTGTTGATGGTCATTGGTGGAAGGAGGTGATGAATTTGAAGTGAGGATGTATGGAAAACTCGAAGGAAAAAGATGAGGTTGGACCAAATTAAAGGTCTTGGTTCTTGCAGAGGTTTTTGAGGTACCCTGTTCTCCTTACCCTCTCTTTTTTATGTTCTTCTTGTTCTGAATCTAATGTTTTTTCTTTTGTAATTTGTATGATGCTGATGTGGGATTTCTGGGGGTATTAGGTTTTATGAGGGTTTGGTGTGTTTGGTTGGATAAGTTTTGATGTGAACGAATCCTTTTTTCCTAATGTTCTCCACTGTCTTTTTTGAAATGTGGCATCTGTTATTTATAGGCTATGTCAAGTTCATGCCCTGAATGTTGTCTTGGACGAAGTAAAACAACTGAATCCATGCTCTGATAGATGCTGATGATTTTTTTTAGCATGCGGCGACACTTCCCTTGATTCCTTCCCTTTTGTTTCTGATATGTCTAATATACTTTGGAAAGTAGATTGTGATATCTGATTTTACCTTGAGGACTGTTTTGGCAGATCTGGAACGTGCTTGAAACTTGTCTGGATATTGATGATTATTGATGATGTTTGGAAGGAAAATAGAAACATGTTTTTCTGTCTTGGATTCTTGATAATGATTTTATTAAGATGATTTTGTAGGTGGGTTGCAGGTACCAAGACAGAAGCAAGAACTAACAAGGATCTTTTTAGTGACACCTTAAACCTTTTGCAGCCTTTTGAAGCATGCTTGCAGTAGAGGACTTTTAGGAATTTAGGCGCATGACCCTGCTTAGTTATTGGACTTGGAGATTTGTTGTAATTTAGTTTCTTAACTCTAGATGCCTCTTTTACTTTTTATTATAATATGTGTCCTTGTAAATCCTGTCATGAAGAGAAAGAGACAAAGACTTGACATGGATAACTTTGAAATATGTCAAAGACTTGAGATTAAAATCCTTCTTGTAATGGTTTGTAGATTTGAATTCCAATGTGAGCTTGTAAAGAAACGTCTTGTAATTAAAATTTTGTAGCACGTGAGTTTCCTATGAATCTTTTGTAGGATGTCTACTTAAATCTTTGAATTTCTTAAACTCAAAATTTGAATTCCCTTGAATGATGACTAAGGTTTGAGTTTTGCATCTTTCGACTTGAATTTTGTGAGGAATATGAACCTTGCATTTTAAATATTGGATTTCAAGATCTTGGTAAAAAAACTCATGAGAAATTCCTTGTTCTTGTAATTTAGGTGACACATTTTATTCTGAAATTTGGATATGGGTTGGAGTTGGAATTGGTTTTTTTTTAGAGGAAAATAATGCCATTGCAAATCTTGAAAGAAATTGCGCTTGCGCTTGCACTTGTATTAAAATTGTTAATCGGCACGAACCTCCTTGGATAAATTATGAATTAAATGATCACCTAACTTGTGAAAGAATTTGGTCGTGAACTTGAAACGTCTTGATCTTGAACCAATCAAAGGATCTGACTTTCTGTCTTAGAATTCCACCTTTTCTAATTCCTTCCAAATCTAACTTTCATTGCTTAAGAACATAACATCATTGAGCAAACACAAATCTTAACTCTTGAGGGGCCAACAGAGGATATAAGGACATAATATTCTGTGGGGAGGGAAAACTTGAGGAGTCTGCAGGGAGAAACAACTTGGTAGTGGTTTAGGGATTTGAAGGATAAGGGCACAATCTTACAGGAATCCACACACATCTTATAAAGACCAGAGAAACATCACAAACACGCACACAACACAAACAACCTTCAAGCCTTTGAGCCTTCTACAGCAACCTGCACTCACAAATGAAACAAACAACCATAATCTAGATAAAGTGGTTAGTTAAGCACGAATGATGACCTATTATGCTAAAGGAACGAAACGGGGATCTTAGGGTCAAAAATTAGGGCGCGACAGATTAAACTTTGAAGAAAATTCGAGTAGGATTGTTAGTCAAGGAATGCTTGGATGAACTTTGCATTGAAAGAGGATTCTTTCAAGTAGGATGATGCAGTTGCTGTCGATTGTAACTGTTAGATATCATAGGTTATGATTTAGGGAGTGAGGTGGGTTTCTCTTATTAATTAGATGTGACTTCTAATGATAAAGATTTCATTGGGTAGTGATAGGTAAACCAGAGGTTGTTTACATAAAACTATACTACTGATAGTGGATTCTTCTTCCTGGCTTGGTAGCCCCCAGATGTAGGTGATTTGCACCGAACTGGGTCATCATATTCTGTGTTGTTTATCATTCTGCAATTTACAGTTCAGTATTGATTAACATGTCGTAACAGATGTTGAAACATCTGTTGTGAATCTATTGCTAATATTCAGAATATCAGTTTGTTTGTTCTTCCCTTGTTTTAATGTTATGCAGATAACAATGTCGTGACATGTGTTAGGACATCTGTTATCTGCTATGCCAGAATTTCACATGGTGTTTAGAAGTCTTTCTCAATCCCCTTAGATACCTCAAAGGGTTTCCCGAATTTCAAGAACTCCAACAAATTTTTTCCATTTCCTCTATAAGTTTTCCAATAGGAATCTTAACCCTTCTCTCTGTCTTTAACTATGAGGTTCTAAAGGTTGTCAAGAAAAAAATGATAAAAGTACAAATTTACAACTGCTAAAACCCAGGGCTTGTTAACAGAAAAAAAAAACACAAATCATTAAAGAATGGATTTGTAGAATGAAACAAGCAAGCCTGGTAATCGTGAACTAGCTAAAATATACATGATTCCTAATGTACCCCAATTATACATCGGACCTGACCCTTGTCGTAGCTCTAAATTAGCTGTCGGTCTCCTCGAGTTCTTCATTCTTCCTTCACTAAATTGTCGTCACTGCAGTATTAGCATCGCCAAACCTCCGCAACCAACTTCAAGGTGGTCTCCTCCACCAACCACCGCCTCAGAGACCTTCCTCGTGGATCCGACATCTTCCTTCAACATTATTGTTGTTTTTTGGATTTCTAATTTTTGACAATCTCAAAACATGTTTTCTTTCTCTTCATCATTTAGGGTTTTAAGATGTATTTCTATAAACTCCCTTGCTTCTCTCTTTGATTTAAATCATCAATCAATATCATTGATCAACTTCACTTCACGCTTAAACCCTAACCTTTTCATTTGCATAAATTTTCTTCAAACCACCTTTTCTTGCTTAGGTAACAAGCCCATAAACCATTATTTTTTAACCATGTTAGACGATGGTTATATGGGTCTAGAAGGGGGGTTGAATAGATCCCTTGAGTTTTACACGCAAATGGTTACCAAAAATTTGGTTTTAAAAATGTTTAACGGAAGCAACCACTGAATCACACGTCTACAACGAACCTTCTACTAAAAGGATCGGATATGCACGACAATATTGGGAATGAATTATGGATGAGAAAAATTCAGTTTGATTAACACAATTTAAAACGTAATCAACAAAATATCACTTGCTTGATGCTTAATCCAATCCAACGAGATCAATTGACAAACAATAAATTTCAAATGCGTTCGATTTTGCATTAGACCAAATTATCGAACACTTGGTGTGCGTTAGCACACAAAGTGAAGATTTCAAAGTAATGTGAGGTTGAGCTGCTCCTAAAACACAATCCAAAGGATTGTATCAAATTTACAAAATAATTCAACAGCTCAATATAACACTAGCTCCGAAATTTCAATCAATTTAGACTTCTCAAATTTGAATGATATCAAACGTAAAGAGTTAAGGGAAAGAGAGAATAAACGAGATTTGATTAGGCAGTTCCCCAATCGTCCTCGCTTTGGGTACCTCTGCCCCCAATTCCACAATTGGAATTGAGATATATATATATATATATATATATGTGTGTGTGTGTGTGTAGCTGTTGCAAATTGTCTATTACAAGAGAAGAACTATGAACATCCAAACTCCTAAACGTCTTTGATCGTTGATGCAGAGCCTTCTCTTCCCTTGATTCAAGACGAATTAAGTGCCACGAATTCGGTTGAACAAGTCACCGTCCCACGCTACTAGACTGCAAGAAACCACCATTCTTCAGTCACCTTCACTCGACCGACTTCAATTCTCCGAAATTCGATACCCAAACCTTTCTTCTACGATCCTCCGACTGTAGCTACTAAACCGAAAGAAAACTTTGTTCTTCGGTTACATTCGCACGGCTAAATCCCTGTAGAACGAAACGGTTTATGCCAAAAACCCCCAAAATCACCTTGATTCTTGGAGGATAAAACCTAAGGTTTTATTCAAGAAACACCTATCAATTCTCAACCCAGAAATGAAGATCACACACTTCCTAATTCTGAATGTTATCACTTCAAAACAATGGACAACACAAGCAAAAATGATTATGTGTAATTGTTGGTTGACTCAAGGTTGAAGATGAAGATGAAGAGAAAGATTGGTATGAATTTTCACGTTTCTTGTTATTTTAGAAAATGAGATGACCAGACTATTTATAGAGAATGATTTGACCCACTAAAACTTGTAACAGAAATAACAGAAAAAATTTAAGTGAAAAAATTCAGTTCAGGCATGTTTGGGTCGACCCATCCTTTAATGAGGGTCGGCGTGCGCTGACCCGTGGAAATCACTATGCAAGTTTCACAATCATGCGTCGACCTATTGGCATCTTGCGTCGACGCAAGTATGCAGTTTTTGCATATTTTCAAATTCCCAGAATCATGCGTCGACCCACAACCTGCAGGGGTCAGCGTGCGCTTTCCTGGCCTTTCCACAAACTTTGTTCCAACAAGCATGAGTCGACTCATGCTTAGGTTGGATCGACGCATCACTTGGATTTTTCAAGAAATGTATTTTTTTGCACATATTAACTGACCAAGACCCAGACAAACATACTAGACACCAATATAGTGACCATGCACATGTATTTATGGGTAAGACAAAGTCCTATATATTTAGACACATGAACAGCGATGATTAGATGCAAATTGCCCGACAAATGAAGTGATACCGCTCAAATTACAATCTAATACTTAGCTTATTTATTGACATCATTAAAACCGAAATAAATGAAAGACCTTAGCCCTCACATACTCCCCATTTTTTATGATGGTAACATTATTTAGCTTTCTCTTGATTTGTAATTTGAGAACGAACAAGCTCCCCCTGTCTTTAACACTTGGTTAATATCTTGGTTAATTTCTGCTTGCTATCCTTCTCCCCCTTTGTCAACATCAAAAAAAGAATAACACTATAACAAGTAAGGATTCATCCACATATTTGCAACATGGCAACACTAACACGTGTCCACATATGATACAGTTAATGTAAAATTTGAAACGGATAAATACGGAACATAAGAAGCAAAGACAATTCATTCCATAGTTCAAAACAAAGAACCAAAACAAACTGAAACAAAGTTCAAAGTTAAACAACAGGAAACAACATGCAATCCAAACAGCAAAACATAAATGCAAAACACAAGTAATATGATACACTAATCTCTATGGTCTCCTCCCCTAGATGGATAACCTCTTCCCCCATAGTATTGGCCTGGTGGTGGAAAATCCTCTAGGTTCAAGTTAAGTTCGATTAGTGAGCGATTGAGCAAGCCAAGACTGTTTGCAAGATTCTGATTCTGTTGAGTCAAATTCTCGTCCATTTGGGTGAAGCGAGCCATAGAGGCGTCAGCAAACCTGTTGAAGTTAGTGATGTGAGCCGAGACTTGGTTGGATAAGTTTGTGAACCTTTCTTCCTGAGCATTGTAGCGGCTTTCTTGCAATGCTTGGAATTCTTGATGTTGAAGATTCATCTGGTCTAACCTTTCCAGAATCTCTTCAGATGCCTGGAAATTATGATGAGGCTATGGAGTTGGAGGTGCAGAATAATCAGGTTGCTGCCAATCATACTCCTCGCCATAGGTGGGAGGAACATATGCGTCTCCAAGAGCAGTCCAGCAGTTGTTTTTCCAATCTCCCCAACCCTGATTATCATAATTGTCCTCAGGTTGATAGCCCATCCATGCTTCATTGTCTTTCTCTTGCATAACCACATCACCATTGTTAACATCTTGATTGTCACTATCATGTACTGCCTCATCATCATTTCCTTCGTCATGATTAGGTTCTTCAAGATCATGTGGAAAAGGATGAGTTTATCTGTGTTGGTACTTGAACTCATTCTTAACAGAATCCCAAGTGTAACCCATCATGGTGAGTGTTTTTGGTTGAAATTGATGTTCGGATGAAATCTGGATGTAACGAATATTCGGAATCGAGATGTCAGCCTTGTTCAAAATGTTCTGAATACAGGATGCATAACCTAAAGCCAGACTTTTGGTGGAGTCACGGGTAACAAACATCCGATATGCAAAATAGTGTGGCCAGTTGATTTTGATCCGACTCTTCAGTATGTAAATGAGATGAACTTATGCCTTCTCAACTCTTGAATACCCGCCTTTCTTAGGTCTCAAAATACGAGCAACAATCCACTGCAGAACACGGTCAACAAATTTCAAATGACCGGTGGTAACATTTTTCGGAAAGCATTCACTTGCCACAACATCGTCCGGATATGGTTCCCACAACATAGAGTTCAGAGCAGATTTAAACTCATAGTTTTGAACAAACTTGTTGGTTACTTTGGGGAGATTTTCATCAGTATCTATATGAAACAAAGTATTCCATAACTCATTGTTTACAGGATGACGTACATTATTCATAGAAAACAAAAACTCAACACCCTTAAATTTTCCCTTAATTCCACAATAGAATAACCGAATCAAATCACTATTGAACTTATCATCACATTCAAGAAACTCACCAAAACTCTGAACACTAAGCATTTCAGTTATCTCAGGAATTTTGTAGTCTGGACCCATCAAAACATAGAAACCATGTTGTGGAATAACATCACGATGACTAAACTCTACCTCAAAAGGTCCAGACAGTTCATCAGAGAGTAAAGAGTTAATAGTTACCGGTGTTGAAGAAGTTTTGGCAGATGAAGCTCTAGTTGTTCGTTTACCGGTTGTGCGTCGGGAAGCCATTTTTTATGAAGGTGATGAAGAAGATGAACAGTGTGCGGTGGTTGAAGAAGAATGATGATCTTGCTGCTAGAAACCCTTGTCTTATAATCTTGAGGATTCACACTTTGTGGGTTTTTTATTTTTGTGGGTTTTAATGGGAAGATGGAAGAAATGAAGAGGAGAAGACCAAAATTCTACTATGTTTAACATGCAATGAACAAGAAATAAAGTGTAATGAAGATATGTAAAGAAGAGTGGAAACATTAGGTCGGCACATGCATTCCCAAATAAAAAAGGATTCTGAGTGTGTCAGGTGTGCGTCGACCCAAGGACAGGTTGCGTCAACGCAAGATTGCTAGGTTTTGAAAAATTTTAAAATTTTGATATGCGCCGACCGCAGGTAAGCGTGAGCTAACCCAGTATTTTCCCTTGAAAAATGCTTCAGCTCATGAGTCGACCCATGGCATCTTTCCGTCGACTCATCCAAGTCAAAAATGGAGAAATTGAAATTTTGCATACAAAAGTTCCAAAATAAGATAAATAAACATGCACACACATAGAACAAGCATCCAAATGAGTAATATATGCACAAAATATAGAAACATCAAGTTTAAAGTACTTAACATGGCACAAAATGTGTTAACTTTCTATGAATCGGAACGATATTACCTTGATTACTATTGACATTGAGAGCCCTCACATATATCTTAATAACTTTTGGCATTGTTAGTGACAACACATAAATAAGTATATATATGTATATATGAAGACAAACTATCTTAGATGAAAATCAAACATGATCCGAGATGTCGAGATCGCCAAGTTCCCTACGGATATGAAAGAAAGGCTCAGTGGCTAATGGTTTTGTAAAAATGTCAGCAAGTTGATTTTTAGTATCGACATGCTCAAAGATCACATCACATTTCTTTACATGATCCCTAAGAAAATGATGACGTATTTCGATATGCTTGGTGCGTGAATGTAATACGGGGTTCTTAGTCAGGTTGATCGCACTAGTATTATCGCACAAAATAGGAATATGCTATAGTTTTAAATTAAAATCAAGCAATTGTTGTTTAAGCCATAGGACTTGAGCCCAACAACTACCGGCGGCAACGTATTCCGCCTCAGTTGTTGACAAAGCAACGGAAACCCGTTTCTTGCTATGCCAACTCACCAAGGAGTTTGCAAAAAAGTGACACGTGCCACTAGTACTTTTCTTATCCAATTTGCACCCGACAAAGTCGGAATCGGAATAACCAACTAAGGAATAAACACTACCTTTGGAATACCACAGCCCATACTTTGGAGTATCGAAAAGGTATCGAAGTATGTGCTTAACTGCTTTTAAGTGGGATTCCTTGGGGCATGCTTGATACCTCGCACACATGCATACATTGAACATAATGTCGGGCCGTGATGCGGTAAGATAAAGAAGAGATCCAATCATACCTCGATACTTCTTTACCTCTACACCCTTACCATTTTTGTCACGACCAAGATTGGAACAAGTAGGCATTGGAGTATCTATTGCTTTGTAGTTTAGCATGTCAAAACGTTTGAGAAGCTCAAGACAATATTTCGTTTGACTCACGAATGTGCCCTCTTTGAGTTGTTTGATTTGCAATCCGAGGAAATAGTTAAGCTCCCCCATCATGCTCATTTCAAACTCCCCCTGCATCAAACTAGAAAACTCCTTGACCAAGGTCATGTTAGTAGACCCAAAGATAATATCGTCAACATAAATTTGTACCAAGATTAAATGTTTTCCTTGACGTTTAATAAAGAGGGTTGTGTCAACCTTCCCTCTTGAATACCCTTGATCAAGTAAAAATTTGCTTATACGTCCATACCAAGCCCTAGGGACTTGTTTAAGTCCGTACAAAGCACGTTTAAGTTTGTAGACATGATCAGGATATTCATGTGATTCAAAACCCGGAGGTTGGGCAACATAAACCTCTTCATTGATATATCCGCTAAGGAAAGCACTTTTAACATCCATTTGGAATAATTTGAAGTTCTTAGTGCAAGTATAAGTAAGTAAAATGCGTATAGCCTCAAGACGGGCAACCGGCGCATAAGTTTCCTCATAGTCGATTCCTTCCTCTTGGTTATAGCCTTGCACTACAAGCCGCGCTTTGTTTCGTGTTATAACTCCATTTTCATCAAGTTTATTTCTAAATACCCATCGGGTGCCGATTACTCGATGATCTCGCGGAGGGGGGACAAGGTCCCAAACCTCATTTCTCCTGAATTGATTTAGTTCATCTTGTATTGATAAAAACCAATGCTCATCGAGTAATGCCTCCTTTGTGTTTGTAGGTTCAACTTGTGACACAAAAGCGGAGTAATAAAAAAAGTTACTAAGTTTAGAGCGAGTGGTTACTCCCTTAGAGATGTCACCGATGATATTGTCGATTGGATGGTCTTTGGAAGACTTCCATGCTGGAGGAAGGTCATCTTCATTTGTTGGATGATCCTCCTCACTTTTCATAGGTTGGTGGTCCTTTTCCTCCTCAATACGCACTGCTTCAGGCTGATCAGTTCCCTTATCAGTGTCCTTGAGTATGTCTTCAGAAGATGCACCTGCACCATGAAAAGAACTACCTTCTCCGACATTTTTAGGATAAGACTCATCAAAAGTAACGTGTACCGACTCTTCAACAATTCGTAACCTTTTATTATATATATTCTATAAGCTTTACTTGACTAAGAGTATCCAAGAAAAATACCCTTGTCGGCCTAGGCATCAAACTTACCAAGTGTCTCTTTTCCATTGTTTAACACGAAACATTTGCAACCAAAGACATGAAGGTGGGAGATATTTGGCTTACGCCCTTTTAAAAGCTCATACGGTGTCTTGTTTAGAATAGGCCGGATGAGCACCCTATTCAAAACGTAACAAGCCATACTGATGGCGTCGGCCCAAAAGTATTTTGGAAGTCCACTTTCATTGATCATAGTCCTTCCAAGTTCCTCCAAAATTCTATTTTTACGTTCCACCACCCCGTTTTATTGAGGGGTACGTGGTGCGGAAAAATTATGATCAATTCCATGGGATTCACAAAATGCTTCAAATAAATGGTTTTCAAACTCACCCCCATGATCACTTCTAATTGACACAATGTTAATGTTTAACTTGTTTTGAGATAACTTAGCAAATTTCTCAAAGGCCGAAAAGGTATCACTCTTATTTGCTAAGAAAATGGTCCAGCAAAACCTAGAGAAATCATCGACTATTACAAAACTATAATAGTTACCACCTAGGCTTTTAACCCTAGATGGTCAAAAGAGGTCCATATGGAGGAGCTCAAGGGGTCTCATAGTTGAAATGATGTTTTTAGATTTGAATGAGATCCTTGTTTGCTTCCCTATTTGGCAAGCATCACAAAGGTGATCCTTTGTGAATTTAATTTTGGGCAAACCGATGACTAGGTCTTTAGAGACTATTTTGTTAAGCAAATCAAAGTTGATATGAGCCAACTGTCTATGCCACAACCATGAATCTTCATTCATAGTGACTAGACACTTGTCTCCATTCAACGATACCTCATTTAAGTCTAGCATATAGACGTTGTTCACCCTCAAGCCCTTAAACACGTTCTTTTTGTCACTATCCTCAACTATGCAACAATCTTTCGAAAACGATACTTTATAATTCTTGTCACATAGTTGGCTAATGCTTAAAAGATTGTGTCTAAGGCCTTCCACAAGAAGCACATCAGAGATAGTAGTAGATAAGGGGTTACCTACAATACCTTTGCCGAGAATCTGTTCCTTGTTGTTATCTCCGTAGGTGACAAACCCCTTTTTCTTCGCCACAAAGTCGATAAAAAGAGATATGTCCCCGGTCATATGTCTTGAGCAGCCACTATCTAGAACCCATCTTCTTTCGGTGGACTCAAGACTTTGTACCTACAAAACAATCAAGGAAGAGTAGGTACCCAATTCTCATTGGGTCCTTTGCGGTAAGTGAAACCAAGATCGCACTTGAGCAACCATTGATAAATGCCTTTTGGAACAAGAAATCTTATAAAATGACATTTAGCAATAGTATGACCAGGCTTGCAACAATATAGGCAATCACGGTTCATTTGGAGTTTACCTTTGCTATCTCTATCTCGAATCACATACGTATACTTTTGATACGGATTGTTCATACTTTCTCGATAATGTGATCGATCAATAGCAAACGTAATTTTAGGCTTAAGAGCCTTGTCTAATTTGGCCTTAAGGGTTCTCACCTCTTTTTGCCAAATATGACAAGTATCGCAGCCCCCAAACTTGAACCATGGAGACTCATTCTCATCAATCTTAGCTTTTGATGCATCCACCATGGAGTTTTTAAAATCTTTCAATTCCTTTTCGGAATCGGAAATCTTTTTCTCCAAGTATTTAAAAATCTTTTTGTTCGAGGCTAAGCGTTGAGAAGCTTCCTTAGCCTCAAGGTGCAACATATCAAAACCTTTTGTAATTCTAAATGAGACATAGTATTAGAATGATCATATTTAGAGTGTTTGACCTCTTTCTTCTTGTTGTGACGTGCCATAAGACATAGATTAACGGATTCACTTTTGTCACTTGAGCTGTCATCTTTTTCCGACTCGCTATCGCTTTCCCACGCGATGTATGCTCGTCTAGACTTGTTTGACTTTTTGTGTTGACGATTCTTATCCTTATCCTTATCCTTATCCTTGTCTTTCTTGAGTGATGGACAATCTGGCTTGTAGTGCCCGGATTTTCCACAGTTGTAACACGTCCCTTTAACCTTGCCATTCTTGTTGCCTTCCTTTTTAGCGTGCCTTCTAAATTTGACTAGATTTATATCCGAGTGTTGAATATCATTCTTCCGAACATATCTATTGTATCTCTTCACAAATAGATTCATGTCATCATCTTCGTCATCGTTCGTTTCATCATCACTTTGCTCTTTTGATGTGGACTTTAAACAAGAAGCCTTAAGAGCAATTGACTTCTTTTTCGTATCTTTTGTTTTCTCCTTCTTTACACTCTTTTCATGTTTATCCAAGCTAATGAGCACTTGCTCATGCTCATCGAGTTTGCCAAATAGTGTGGTGAGGTCTAGAGTAGCTAGATTATTGGCCTTCTTGATCGCGGTGACCTTCAGCTGCCATTCCCTGTTAAGACACCTCAAAATTTTATTAGTAGCAACCTCGTTTGGAATTGGTTTACCAAGTACATGCAATTTGTTGATAATATGAATAAATTGTTTTTGCATATCCGCAATGGTTTCCCCTTGCTTCATGTAAAAAAGATTGAACTCTTGCATTAGTGTGTTGATACGGGCCATTTTAACATCATTAGTGCCTTCGTGGGCTACTTGTAAAGCATCCCACATGGCTTTGGCTATTTCACAATGAGAGACTCGATAATACTCGTCAACTCCCAAAGAGGAGATCAACATATTTCGAGCCTTCTAATCATAGCTGTACTTTTTCTCGTCCTCCTCATTCCATTGAGCTTCGGGTTTGGGAACAACAATGCCTTCGGCATTGGTCATTGTAATTTCCATGGGACCGTTTAAAATAACATTCCAAACCTTCCGATCTATGGAATTTATATGGATACGCATACAATCCTTCCAGTAGCTGTAATTCTCGCCTGTAAAAATTGGAGCTATATTATAAGCCCCTTTAGGTTCGTTCGCCATGATCCAAGAAGTTTTACCGAAGCACCAGATAAATCGGAGCTCGTGATACCACTTGTTAGACGATGGCTATATGGATCTAGAAGGGGGGGTTGAATAGATCCCTTGAGTTTTACACGCAAATGGTTACCAAAAATTTGGTTTTAAAAATGTTTAACGGAAACAACCACTGAATCACACGTCTATAACGAACCTTCTACTAAAAGGATCGGATATGCACGACAATATTGGGAATGAATTATGGATGAGAAAAATTCAGTTTGATTAACACAATTTAAAACTCAATCAACAAAGTATCACTTGCTTGATGTTTAATCCAATCCAACGAGATCAATTGACAAACAATAAATTTCAAATGCGTTCGATTTTGCGTTGAACCAAATTATCGAACACTTGGTGTGTGTTAGCACACAAAGTGAAGATTTCAAAGTAATGTGAGGTTGAGCTGCTCCTAAAACACAATCCAAAGGATTGTATCAAATTTATAAAACAATTCAACAGCTCAATATAACACTAGCTCAGAAATTTCGATCAATTTAGACTTCGAAAATTTGAATGATATCAAACGTAAAGAGTTAAGGGAAAGAGAGAACAAACGAGATTTGATTAGGCAGTTCCCCAATCGTCCTCGCTTTGGGTACCTCTGCCCCCAATTGCACAATTGGAATTGAGATATATATATATATATATATATATATATATATATATATATATATATATAGCTGTTGCAAATTGTTTATTACAAGAGAAGAACTATGAACATCTAAACTCCCAAACGTCTTTGATCGTTGATGCAAAGCCTTCTCTTCCCTTGATTCAAGACGAATCAAGTGCCACGAATTCGGTAGAACAAATCACCGTCCCACGCTACTAGACTGCAAGAAACCACCATTCTTCAGTCACCTTCAATCGGCCGACTTCAATTCTCCGCAATTCGATCCCCAAACCTTTCTTCTACGATCCTCCGACTGTAGCTACTAAACCGAAAGAAAACTCTGTTCTTCGGTTACCTTCGCATGGCTGAATCCCTGTAGAACGAAACGGTTTGTGCCAAAAACCCCCCAAAATCACCTTGATTCTTGGAGGATAAAACCTAAGGTTTTATTCAAGAAACACCTACCAATTATCAACCCAGAAATGAAGATCACACACTTCCTAATTCTGAACGTTATCACTTCAAAACAATGGACAACACAAGCAAAAATGATTATGTGTAATTGTTGGTTGACTCAAGGTTGAAGATGAAGATGAAGAGAAAGATTGGTATAGATTTTCACGTTTCTTGTTATTTTAGAAAATGAGATGACCAGACTATTTATAGAGAATGATTTGACCCACTAAAAATTGTAACAGAAATAACAGAAAAATTTAAGTGAAAAAATTCAGTTCAGGCGTGTTTGGGTCGACCCATCCTTTAACGAGGGTCGGCGTGCGCTGACCCGTGGAAATTACTATGCAAGTTTCACAATCATGCGTCGACCTATTGGCATCTTGCGTCAACGCAAGTATGCAGGTTTTGCATATTTTCAAATTCCCAGAATCATGCGTCGACCCACGACCTGCAGGGGTTAGCGTGCGCTTTCCCGGCCTTTCCACAAACTTTGTTCCAACAAGCATGAGTCGACTCATGCTTAGGTTGGGTCGGCGCATCACTTGCATTTTTCAAGCAATGTATTTTTCTGCACATATTAACTGACCAAGACCCGGACAAACATACTAGACACCAATATAATGATCATGCACATGTATTTATGGGTAAGACAAAGTCCTATATGTTTAGACGCATGAACAATGATGATTAGATGCAATTTGCCCGACAAATGAAGTGATACCGCTCAAATTACAATCTAATACTTCGCTTATTTGTTGACATCATTTAAATCGAAATAGATGAAAGACCTTAGCCCTCACAAACCATATTTAACTTTACTTGGTTTCAAATGTCTTCCTAAAGGTTCTTATTTTTGAGTTTTCCAACCTTTCAACCACATTCAAAGCATAACACTCAATACCAGTATAATTGTACCTTTGGGATGGTACAATATCCCTCATTAACTTATCAAGAGTCATATGATAATTAGAGGCCTCAATAATTATTCTCTCACTACTACTAGTAGTAGTCATAGTAGGAACATCTAACTCAAATTGAGTTTTTTCTATTCATAGTTATTAAAACCTTCATCTTCGAGCTTTTACTCTTCCCCCCCTAACGAGACTCGTGAAAGTAATAAATTTGTGAATGATGAACTTTTTTCCTCCAGGTTCCAGTTCTCACAACTCATAACCATTCTCGCCTTCTGAATAACAATTGAAGACATAATTCACAACTTTACCATCAAGTTGGAAAAGCTTGATTTACACAATATGCAAAGCTTTTACGACCTTAAAAACAGAGCTATAGTTTTCCTAATGTAAACCTTCACAGTTATTTGTAAGTTTATTCATACAAGTGAACATCTGCCACAAGGTAAGTTTCTTTTGCACTACCAGCCTTACCTTTGAAACTTAATAACAACTCAGCGATCAAATGCCTTTTTATACCCTATCTTCTACAAAAACCCGTTAAAGTTCTTTGAATCAATGTATAGGTATCTACCATACCTTGACCTTAAATTCCATAGCCTTTTCTTGTCATGAAAGTATTCAATAGCTAATGATGAATGAATAACGACATTGGAACCTTTTAAAATATTTGACCCACATATTTTATACTTTTTAGCCATTATCACTCCATCGTGAAAAATATTCAACACCACATGTTCAACTCTAATGCAATAGCTTAGATCATCAAACATATTTATGGATGACAAATTTTGCCTAAACTATGGAACATACCTCACATTGTCAAGAAGAAACTCATGTTCACCGAACATTTTAAATTTGAGTATACGAATACTATGAACTTTGCAATCCTTATTGTCACTAAGGCGAACTACTCCACTATCCTCCAGCTTCAAAGTCTCAAAATTATTTTTCTTCAAAACATGTTATAAGAGCATCCTGAGTTGTAATCCAAATTTTTTTCGTCTCCAAACCCAACATTACTAGTGCATCAACAGTCTTATAACTATCCTCATTTGAGTCAACTATGATCTAGAAAAAAATCGTGATTACCCATCTTATAGGGACAAACCTTCATAAAACGATTGACTCTCTGACAAGTGGATCATTTAAATCTTGAATTGTCAAACCTCTTTTATTTTGGCATCCCACTATGCCCACTTCCTCCTTTTGAGACACTCAATCATTCACCATTATCGTCAATTTTCAAATCTTTCACCTTTGAAAATTCACTAGATCTACAACCATCTAATATTCATTCAAAGTAATAGTACCAATCTAAGGCCTAAGAGAATGTCACTCATGGCCTTATCCATCATCTCAGTCTTCTCTAATTATGTTAGGAATGCGGACATCAGTGTGT
This sequence comes from Lathyrus tuberosus, assembly GCA_022829125.1. NCBI lineage: Eukaryota > Viridiplantae > Streptophyta > Magnoliopsida > Fabales > Fabaceae > Lathyrus > Lathyrus tuberosus. The sequence goes on from JALAZF010000280.1 coordinate 7,627,895, forward strand.
CACCTTTCAATACTTCAATACACTTCTCTTAAGTTAAGATTATCTGCATCTTCACTTCCCACAATCCAAAATTATTATCTTTGGAAAACCTCATGATATGACATTTGAAACCATGGTGAACTCATCAAAAGAGACAGGATTGAGATCTTGTATGGAGTTTGGTGAAGCTTATCAATGACCTTATAATCACTTTTTTTATGATCCTAAAAAACTCATCATCTTCATCATTTGCAACCACTTCTTTCTCTTTGTCTTTGGAAGGAACAGTGGTAACAGTTTCCTTAGGTGGAGCCTCATTGAAACGGGGAGTATAAATACGACCACTTCTTGTCATCTTGCTTGCCCCAGCTATATTAGTTACATCTTCACTAACACTCTTCAATTCTTCTCTCGGAATAACCTTCCCAGATTCTTTGTCAATCATTATCACATCGTACTTCCAAGGTACAGCTGTAGAGTCTCTGAAAGGAAATGGACTGGGCTTTTGAATGATCACTGGCTTCGGTTGATTAACTGCAGAAGCAACAATAGATTCTGGTATGTTGAATACGGGCTTTGGTGCACTAAAAATAGGTATTGCAAAACTTGATTCTGGCAAATTGAAAATGGGCACTTTACCACCTGGTTTTAGCAAGTTGAAGATGGTCACAATCACGACAACTTCATCCTTCTTCAGTTTACTACTCACTTGTAGGAAACCATCATTGATTAAATTCTGAATATCATTCTGAACCAACATACATCCTTTGGCACTGACATCACAATCTTTACAATCATCATGGCAAACGTTCACTAAACCGACCTTAAACAGCTTTAAATAGAAGAATCGGAGAGGACTTTTAATTTCAGAAACATCAAGAATTAAACTCTCGTCAGATACCTCATCAATAGCATTAACAGACCCATGGGTAGGCAAAGGATTATTCTTGACATTAGGATGAGAATCACCAAAAGAAAAAATCTTCTTCTCCATTAATTCTCTTACTAGGTGCTTGAGAGTATAACAACTTTCTAGATCATGGCCAGGTGCACCTTCATGAAACAAACAATGAGCATTTGGATTGTAATTAGGTGGAAGTGGATTAAGAGGTGGACCTAAAGCCCTTGTAGTTATCAAACCTCATTGTACTAATGAAGGGTACAACTTAGTATAGGTCATTGGAATAGGAGGAACTTGAGGCTTATACTGTCTTCTGTTTGGAGCATTGTGGCGAGGTGCTTGAACCTTCTGTTGCTGATAGGCATGAGCTTTGGGCGCTCGTTGATAATTGGGTGGAGCTTGGGCGGGCTGATAAATAGGAGGTGGTTGATAGATAGGAGATGGTTGTCCAACAACTGGTTGATAAACAGGAACCGGTTGCACATGCTAGTATACAGAAACTTGTTGATTAAAAGCGGGTGTAATAGCAGCCACATACAGTTGTTAAGCAAACTAGACAGGGTAACCTTGTGGTTGAGTATAGTTCTATTGGTGTTTCCAGGGCTGACTTCTTCTTCTTCTTGATATTACAACGTTAGTTTCACCCTCTATTTTCTTGTTGAAACTATTGGAAGGCTTCTTAGCAAGGTCTTTATTGGAGCTTGAACTACCAGTAGTACTTGACATTTTTCCACTTTTCAAACCCAATTCTACCTTCACACCTACAGCAACAATATCAGAAAAATTGGTGGTCACACTTCCAACCATTCTTTCATAAAACTCAGGACGAACAGTATCGACAAACCAATCAGCCAATTCTTTTTCTATCAAAGGAGGTTCCACTTGTGAAGCAGTCTCTCTCCATCTCTGAGCGTATTCCTTGAATGACTCAGAATTCTTCTGGGACATAGTTAGCAGTTGCCTTCGGTCGGGAGCCAGGTCCATGTTGTATTTGTAATGCTTGATAAAAGCATCTGATAGATCTTAGAAACTCTTAATGCGAGACTGATCCAGACTTAAGTACCACTTCGACGAAGCACCCTTCAAACTGTCTTGGAAACAGTGAATCACACGGCCATTTTTTGATAGTACATGATCAGATGGCCTTTGGACATGTAGCTCCTTCATAATGATCAAAGATGGGAGTTTTGAACTTTGGAGGAATAACCAGACCAGATACAAGACACACTTCTCTAGCAGCACCAAAGACTTGATCACCTTCCATTTCTCTTAACCTCTTATCAATAGTTTCCACATTTTCTCTGAGTCTCTCATGGCGTTCATCCCCATCTTCTGGCGTGTCAGGAACATCATATACTGGTTGATGCTCATTGAAGTATGGTTACAAACGGGTATGCACAGCAGTTGGAGTATAAGTTGGAGTCACCTTAGGAGCTTCAGTAACCAAAGGAACAACTTGTTGGACCTGTTGAAGAATGGGAATTGCAGTAGGTGGAGGCACAAAACCTGGTGGAAAACCGTATGGATGTATACTTGCTGTAGTAACAATTGTTGGATGAGGATCCAAACCTGTGTTGACAATCTCAGAAACAACAGTGGGCTGAGTGTCTATCTTCGCGCGTATAACCTGTAGTATCTCTATAATTTGTCCTACATCCCCACGTAGGTCTTCTAATTCATTGTTGACACGATCAGGCTCTTGACTATGTTTCTCCATCCTTCTACGTGCTTGAGCTCTGGTGTTGTATCGGCGCAGAGGATTCAGGGTGAAAGAACTGAAGACGAGACAACAGAATGAGCAAAATGCGAAAGGAAAATGCACATGCAATGATATGATTGCAATGTAATACAATGGTTTCAAGGAACTCAAAAGCTGGTTGCAAACATTTTGGAAAGACTGAACAATTTCATTTTAAAATCCATGATTTCTATCGATTTTGCAAAGGAATGAACATCTAAACTCCTTGAAACTAAAGGGTTATTCATGAATGCATGAATGTATGGATGAATGTCTGCAGATATACACATATACACATATATACAGGCAAACAAACAAGGGCCTAGGCTTGAAGATCACGAGCATGGAGCCATGGTCTACCTATCCCAAAAAGTGTGTACTAATGGTTCTTATATCTGCAGAACAAGGGTTCTAAGAGGTTCCCAGAGTCAACAACCCATCTTTCGGATATTATCGATTTCCCAACTACTCGGTAGTTAATAATATTCTCAAGAGAGTCTCGTCTGAGTGTAGTATCGCGTATCAACTATTTTGGGGCTACTCCCTCATAGTCATCGCACTACATTCTAAGAGGCCAAGTGGGGGTAAAAGGTGACTAAAGGTCCTCAGTGTCACGGGCTCCTAGGTCAAAAGTAGCAATGTTTTCACGAATAACTCATTCAACACAACTACTCCCAAGAGGGCCTCCACTGAGTGATGGTTTCTCAAGTCAACTTTTTCAAGAATCAACTCTCTCAAAGTCTCCTTGAATATACCATCATCCTATCATAAGTGTACTCTTAAGTCCAGGTATAAGACTTATCCTCACCACTCAAAGTAAGCACCCTGCATACAGAAAACCCAAGCACAAACAGATATATATATATATATATATATATATATATATATATATATATATACAGATATATAGGCAAGTAAGCATATAAATAACACAAATACAAACAAGGTGGGTTTAACCCTCTTCTCTATATTCCCAGTGAAGTCGCCATTTCTGTCGCGGTGAGAATCGGATATCAAGCTATTAATTAACTTGAATCACAAATCTTTATTCACCACCGGTCTTTAATTTATCCAAGGGAAAAGGTAAAGATCGAAAAAAAAACTAATAAGATATCTAAGGTTCAGGGGTTGGTTATACTTAGAGAAGGTGTTAGCATCCTAAGTATCTGTAGTACTCTACAGGAACCTCTTATTTTATTTGTGTTATGTTATTGTTTGCTTGCTAAGGAGTTGTGCTAAGTGAAAGACCTAGGGGTTAATATCTAAGTATGCTCGCCAAGACATCGCATCGCGTGCCTACGTATCCTGACGGGAATGGAATCAGAGCATTCGTAGCTCCCCTCAATGAGGGTGAGGAACTCTTGACTGTGGTCAAGGTTCCAGGGGGAAGGTAAGTATTCGTGGCAAGATACTTACATGGAGTGCGGCGACTCCGATCCTAAGGCTAGGATAAAAGAGAAAGGTGAGTAAGTTTCCATGGCAGGAACCTACACAGAGCACGGCGCCTCTAAACTTAAGGCTAGGTTAAAAGGGAAGAACTCTAAAATTAGGCTAAGTTACCCTAATCGTGACATGGAGTCAACGGGGAAGATCTTTTCCTTTGGAATTAGATTATAGGGAAAATACTAACCTAATGTTATCATGCAAGAAAGTTAATCCTAATGTCTAAACTTGATTCAAATTGATCGAAGGTTAAAACTAAATTAAGATATTCTAAGGGAGCATGTGAATCAAAACCATATAGATGTATCGAAACTAAACAAATAACAGTTAACATCGAAATTGATAAACTTTAATTTAAATTAACTAGAAAAACTAATTAATTAATTACAATAAAATCTAATTAAAAAAATAATGAAGAATCTAATTGAAAACTATATAAATTGAAATCTACTTAAAACTAATACTTAAATATAATTAAAAACTATATGGACTAAAGTTCTAACTAAAACTAAAATAAACTTTAGTTAAAATTAACTAAATTAAGTTCTTATTAAAATTAATTAAATTAATTAAATGAGAAACTGAATTTTAATTTAAATCTTATTTAAACTAAAATCTAACCAAAATAATAAATTTATATTCTAAAAAAAACAAAAGAAACAAAAGTCAAAAAGGGCCTCGAAGCCCATAAGAGAAACCACAACAACAACAACATTGCTAAAGCCAAAATGGGAAGAGGAAAACCCATCAGCATCTTGTCTCTCTCACTCTCTCGTTCCTTTTTCTGTTCATCCTCTCTCATTTTGCTCCCTCTCGCAGAAAAAAATTTCTTCCATCTCCCTCATCGCGCAGCTCCTTCTCCTTCCACTCGCCGTTCTCTGCGTCGCGAAATCCTTCCCTCCCTCGTCGCTCCTACCCTCGTCGTCTCACTCTCTTCAATTTCGAATAAAATCCAAAACAAACATACCAACAACAGTAACCATCATCAATTGCACAATTTTAATGAGGAAAACGCGAAAGATTAACTTACGGCAAAGTTCGGAAATCGACGGCGACGATGTGCATGAACTCGACGAATCAGGCGTCGCGTAAAGACATTAATCAGGTACTCTTTTCGATCCTTTCCCAATTTTGCTTTGCTGCTTTGTGATCTGCGAAGCGTGTGCGTTTGTTACTATTGTTGCTTTTGTGAATTTTGTTGATTCCTTCTCTGCAATGCGTGTGTGTTCCTGCTGCGACGTATGATTTTCTCTTACTGGTGTGTATGTTTCCCTCCTGCTGCTGTTATGACTTGTGAATTGTTGAGTGTACATGATGATGCTGTGAGTTTAATGCTTGCGAGTGTATGTTGGTGAGGATGTTGCTATGATTTTTCTCTATGTATGTATCTGAATCCTCTTTTTTGGTGTGAAAAAATGTCCTTTTTATAGGTCCTGTGTATTAAGTACATATATGATTCCTGTCTGAACATGTTGCGAGCTGTTTTGGAAATTATTTGAATGGTGTCTGGATTGTGTTTTGGACTTATCTGATGATGAATGCTTTCCGTTTCTGTACCGACATGTTTGCGGTTTGTTTTGGAGATGTTTGAAATTGTTTTGGAAATAATTTGATGAGGTTTGATTCTTGTTCTTCTATGCAGTTCCAGCAAAACACACGCTTTTTATTTGAAGTTTTCATTCTGTAGCATCTTGACTATGGACTTCAAGCTGTCAAAGTATGTTGTTGTCCTTTGAAGTTCTCCCGGCTTTGTTCGTAGTATTACGCGTCTGCCGGTGCCGTGGAAAGGTGATGCATATGCAGCTCCCAATTCCAACTCTACATATTTCCTTTTTCATGTTTGGTGGTTCAGACTTCCAGCCATTAATTTCTTTCTTTTTCAAGTGCAAAGCTTGGATTGGAACAAAATGATAAGTTGCATCGACTCGACTCGGATAGAAGGATCTATGTTCCATTCGAGAATTGGATTGGAGCAAGCAATTGAAGACCAATATTGTCGGGAGGATGTTTGAGTGAATTTGCCGCTGCAACCTTTTAGCTCCTCTCCGGAAGATAACTTCCAATCAGCATTGCCATCTTCGCGAAAGCATTTCCCATCAGAAAGTAGTAACCCCGTGGACGAGAGATTGCCGTCGTCATCTCTTCCTGTTGCGGAGATGAAATTTGGTTTGCAAAGTGGGATTAGAGGTGTCGATCCTAATAGCAATTCAATTGGAATAGGAGTCGATGCAAATAAGGAAACCAGCCAAAGTCGAGGTTGTACCATTATTCCTTTTGATCTCTTTAAAGGATGCTTGTCAAATAATTTAAACATTATTCTCCCAGTACAATCCTGAGTATCTGAATTCAAACTGGGAGGTGAATAATCAGAGCCTGAAGATGCATAACCAGCTTTAAATGGAAGACTCTGAACTGAACTAGCTTGTTGGATAATGTGAGCGTAGTAGAACTTACTCCCTCCAGTCCTTTTTATAAAGAACATTTCACCTTTTTAGATTTATTAAATAATTAATGTATCTAGTCTGCATTATAGAGCAGATACATTAATTATTTAATTAATCTAAAAAAGTGAAATGTTTCTTATAAAAAGGACCGGAGGAATTATTAGGAATTTCATTACTGCCCACCTCTTTGTGGTTTCTTTCAACACCTATTCAAGGACTTTCAAACCTTGGAGCAAGGATTTCTGATGCACATAGTACCTCATTAACAACGGTGTCTGACATGTTCTTACTCAATGGCATTCCCGAGCGTTAATTTGCTGCTGGACTTTATTGCAAGGGCATGGCTCGGCCTGGATGTATTGAAGAGATCAAATGCATCTCTTTTTATTTTTCTTTTTGTAATATACTTTGTGATGAACATTTGAAAAAGACTATGAACTTGTAACTTTGAATTTGAAATGACATGATAACTTGACTTTTTCTACTACAAAATAATCCATGTTGAGCTTACTTTTATGGTATATTTTCTAGGATGTGATACCTTTATGGAAAGAAGTTGAATACTACAAAAAGTATCAAAGCAAATTAAGAGCCAAATCTGGTGACAAGAAAAGTTATGAAATAATAAATGAGCCTTTGTATTTGATTAGCATAGGAACAAATGACTTTCTTGAGAATTATTACCAACGTCTTGAAAGAAGGGTGCATTTTAGTGTTCAAGAATATGAGGATTTTCTTTATTGGTCTTGTACTTCTTCAAATTGCAATGAATTTGGCTTATGGATACCCTTTGAAACTTCTTGAGTTTTGTACTTTTTGTGAGCCTTCTCAATTCTTCCATTTGTTATACTTTTGAATAAAAATTGGATGAAACTCATTTTTTTGACTAGAAGATCACCTTTGAATCTTGAATGATGACGGATAACCATGAACTTTGTTCTTTGAAATCTTGAAGTCCAATCTTGTAATTTGTGAATCCAATCCTTAATCGAATTTTGAATTTTGGATCATAGAAAGGATATTGAAACTTCTTGTTTACTTTGAATTTGGAACTGACTTGGACTTGTAATCAGAATTTGAAACATAAATCTTGAAATCAATGTGAGAGCTTCTTGCCTAAATTTGATTCCAAGTTTTTCATTCAAATTCTACCATCTTAAAGCGTATGGTTCACAAACAACCAAAAGTCCAAACTCTTCCACTTAACGACGAATGATCCAACTTCGCGAATAAGACCAAACTATTCCCTAAGAAATCCTTTGAAAGTGAGGACACCACTTGTAATGCAACACACCACAACATTTCAACCACTCTCAAATGACCAAGCTAAAAACCAAAGGACAGAAAGCCTTAATCCTCCTTGGGGAAACCTCTGAGAAATCTTGAGGAAGATTGACCTTGCATTGACTAAGGGACCATAGGAATGAGGGCATATCCTTTCTTTATTTCCACAGGAATCCAACACAACTTGCAAAGAACCAGAATCCCAATGAACACACACACAACCTCCATGACTCTTGAACCTTTTGCAGCAACACCTAACTTCACAAATGAAAACAAACAAACAAAGTATGATAAATTGGTTAGCTATGCATGTATGACTACCCTACAATGAGGTGCAAAAGATCAAGGAATCTAAGGGTAAAATTTGGGGTATAACACCAACGACGAGCGGACTTCAAAAACAGTGGGCATGGAGGACTCAAAGGATTCCAAAGACTCAGGGTGTTTGGACACTAAAAACTTAGCTGACTCAAAGACTCAACATAATGATCCCCAAAGGAAACAAAATTGTACTTTTAACAAACATGTGCAACAAGAGAAAGAAAGTATATTTGCAACAACATCCTTAGGAAGTGGAAATGAAAACGGGAAACAAAGGGAAGATATTTATTTCACAGATTCATCAACTATTCCAATCATTCAATCACAACCTGTTGGCACTAGATTTCGACTGGCAGGTGTTGACCAGAGACGTCCAAAACAAGCCGACGCAGGAGAGAGGTGCAAGGCAGTGTCGAGTCGACACTAGCGGAAAGACGTGTCGAAGGACCGTCGATAAGTCCTGGCGTTGGAAATAAGCTGATGTCGGTTTCTTGGAACGATTGTTTAGGCGGGAAAAAGTTTGAAAATTCCATAACCATGGGAAGTTGAAGAGAGAGTGGGGTGCCACGTGTCAGCTTCAGAAAACGTTTGGGCAGACAGACAGTTATTTTTAGGCATATATAAGGCATTGTTTTTTCTATTTTAGGGGTCGCATTTTTTCAGATTGTAAAGGGAAAATACTCAAAGTACCAAGCTTAGAGAGAAACGAGTTTACTCCCACAGACAAATGTATACTTGCGTCCAAATCTCATTTAATGCAATTTATTGCCCTTTTCAGCATATAATTTAAAGTCTTTATATTTTCTGTTTGTTTTTCCACTTTGCTTTCCCTTGCCTTTCTTTGCTTCTTCTGCAAACCAACTCGCAACCGTTAAGATATCCTTCGCGTCACCCAAATCACTTAAACGTGACACTTAAACGAATATTAACGAAGTAAAAACATACACTTCCAATTCCAAGTTCTGGGATTCGTCTGGCCGGTCCCGCAAGCGAACCAACGACGGAAGGCCAGCGTTTGTTCGCGCGGACGAACAAATTGGCACACCTAGTGGGACTCGTGTGAATTGAGTATATGTTTTTGCGTAGTGGTAAGATGGTAACACCACGACCAAACGTAGAACCGTCTCCGACGGAAACGGCGGTAGGGACACACACAACTGATGTTGGCTCTGGTACCATATCAACGGTGTCAACCTCTCCTAGCGGACCAATTACAACACCGCGCCGAAATGACCCTAGGCCGACAACGGCTGGGACTATGGGGCAATATATGCCTAGTATCACCATGCCCATACCTAGATCGTATGGAATGCCACTAGAGTTCATGTCAAGTGTGCATTTTAGCGGGCATTTGTTTGGAGAAAATTCGTCCCCAGTATTTTCGACTTATCAGGGGATATGACCCTTGTCGAACCCGATGGTTCGACCTCCGGGATTCAACGTGTCCTCTCAATCCATACCGACCTTTACCTCTAGTTCCGTCGCGGTCATGAGGCAACAAATGGACGAGAGTAACCATGAGATGGTTCACATGTTGACTCAGCAGATGGGTACAATATTAAGGCCATTGATACAAGAATCAACCCAGAGTTACCAGCAACTGGCGACTCAGATGACACGAATCGGTGATTTCTTAGGCGCACCTAGGGCTCAGGGTCGACAGACCCCACCACCGCGACCGGTGACGCCACCTCGTCAAGACAAAGTCTTCGATGAAACCATAGAACAACCCCGCGAGTTCGAAGAAACTCCTAGGAGGGTTCAAAGACCACCTGTAATCGTCCATAGGCACCAAAATCCGGATTTTGTTGTCCAACAGGTTCGACATGACGCTCTGGCTGGAGAACATAACTTGGAAGCTGTGGTCGAACGTATCATGGTCCGTAATGGGGCGAACCCTGGCCTTCGAAGGCCAACCTATACATCTCCCTTGCCAGATTTTGTCCTACAAACAGAATTACCTAGGGGATGGAAAGTGCCAAAATTCACCAAGTTCGCTGGGGAAACAGAAGAGTCCACCGTCGAACATGTCGTTAGGTATCAAATCGAAGCGGGTGATATAGCAAACAATGAGGATTTGAAATTGAAATATTTCCCAAGCTCCCTCACAAAGAATGCGTTCACGTGGTTCACCACATTGCCCCCACATTCCATTCATACATGGGCGCAATTGGAGAGGCTTTTTCACGAACAATTCTATATGGGACAGTCAAAAATAAGCTTAAAAGAATTGGCAAGCGTCAGTCGCAAGGCCGCTGAGTCGGTAGACCAGTACTTAAATAGGTTTAGACTTTTGAAAGCATGTTGCTTCACTCAAGTCCCTGAACATGAGTTAGTCGAAATGGCCGCTGGCGGCCTAGACTATTCGATCAGGAAAAAGTTGGACACGCAATATCTTAGAGATATGGCGCAATTAGCGGACCGGGTTCGCCAGGTCAAAAGATTGAAGGCTGAAAAAGCTCAGTCTAACAGATAACGAAAAAAAGGAAAAAGTGGCTTATGTGGCTGCAGACGAATACTCGTCCGACGAAGAAGAATCGGTCGATGAGAGCGAGATCCACGTGGCTGAACTTAAGCCAGGACCGCCTTATACCTGCAAATCGTTGAAACCGTCGAACGGGAAAAATCCCACAGAAACTAACAAAACGGATAAATACGTCGCTAAAACTTATACTTTTGACGTTTTGAAATGTGATGAAATATTTGATTTACTAGTTAAAGATGGTCAAATTATTATTCCGTCTGGTTTGAAAGACCCCCCTCTAGAGCAAAAGAAAAAAAAGGGATTTTGTAAGTTTCATAATTTCCTTGGTCATAAAACAGCTCAATGTGTTCTTTTCAGGGATTTGGTGCAAAAGGCTTTGAAGGAGGGTCGACTCCAATTTGGCGAGAAGCCGAAGATGCAGGTGGACACTGACCCACTGAAGGCCGAAGAGGCTTTGTATTCAGAAGTGTACGAATGTTTGATGGTCGAAGCTACTGAAGGCTCCGACAAACCACCAAGGGTTGAAATGGTGGAATGCATGATGGTCGAAACTACTGAGGGTTCCGACAAGAAAGCAAAGGGTAGACCCGAAGAAGTGTACCCCCAGGCTGGTCAAAGTTTGGAAGAGTTTAGGAAAAGTGCAGGATAAGCGGCTCCAAAGCCGCACTATGCCCTAGGTGTAATGCGGTGTTCGATGAGAAGGCTGCTGAGAAGTACGAGGAAAGCAAGAAAGAAGTGCTGTCAGATAACAAGCCACCTGTCCCAAGGTTTGAGTTTGACCAGAGCGGGGTCCCTCGTCGAAACGAAGAGTACAGAAAGTTGTTCCAAGAGGCAAGGCCCAAAACTTTCGTGCCACCATCAGACTCCCCACAGGAAAGGTAGATGGCCCCGGTGAATCAGAAAGGAAGCAAGAGGCCAAAGTGGAAAGCTCTTGATTTGGAGAAGGAAGGGAATGTCGCTGATGAAAGGGTCGAGCCAGCAGGATATAGGGTGTCCCCCAACTACAAAGGAAAGAACCCTATGACCAGGACCTAGTGAAGGCGCTATCAGCGAAATAAGAAGGCTGAAAGAGAGGCTGCAACTTCAAAGGCAAAGGCTGTCGGAGCATCTGTGCAGAAACGCCAGTACCCAAAAGGAAAGTGGGTAGAGAAGAGCAAGGTGGCGGCGAACCAGACCATGGCAGTGACTTTGAACGCTTCAAGAGGGAAGGAAGTGGTGTCGACTCAAAGCTCAAAGTGCACTTCGATGGCAGAAAACAAGAAAGAGCCAGAGTATACTCCTCAGTCAGACGAAGAGGAACCAAAATACTCTCCTCAGTCCGATGAAGAGTGTGACCCCTCACCTGAAGGCGATTTTGATGAAGACATGTATGACGACACCAATGACGACACATATGGTGAAGATTTCGTGGTAAACTGTGGTATTGTGTCGGTCCTACCAGCTGAGTATGACGTGGTGTCAGAGATCTCCGAGACTGAAGACGACTTCATCACAGGGGAAAATGCGGAAGACAAGCCACTCTGTTATTATGTAATAAACAGTGGCGTAGTCGAGGAACAAACGGCTATGTTCGAACGTCCTACCCCTGCGATGATGTATCATTTGAAGCCGTTGTTCATAAAGGCAAAGATTGGCGGGGTGTCGGTTAACAAAGTATTTGTGGATGGTGGAGTGACTGTGAACCTGATGCCTCATAGTTTGTTCAAAAGAATTGGAAAGACGGAGGCTGATCTCCGATAGCACAACATGGTCTTGTCCAACTACGAAGGCAAGACCAGTAACATCCTGGGAGTTGTCCAAGTGGATCTGGCAGTAGGGACGACCAACAGGCGGACGCTTTTCATGGTCATCAAGTCGAAAGCGAACTTCAATCTGTTGGTAGGACGTGAGTGGATCCATGGAATTGGGGCAGTACCATCAACCATGCACCAGAGGTTAAGCATTTGGAGGAAGGATGGCATCGTCGAAAATATTGAAGCAGACCAAAGCTATTACAAAGTCGACGAAGCCAAAGGTACTAAGAAATCTTTTGACCAGCACTTAGCCAACGTGGCTCCTTGTGATGACGGATCAGGATCTTACACCTCTGTCGACACGGGTCGTGTCCTGAACCTAGACCCCGATTATGGGTTCATCTGGGAGGCTGTCGACGCTGGTATGGAGCCAATGGAGATGCCACCAACAGGGTGGTCTACTACTAGTGAAGATGACTGCTGAGTCAGAAGGTATGACTCGGATTTCGGCCTATTTGGCTGAAAACAGGAAAATGTCGGCACTCGAAAAAGACGAAACTCTCCAAGCAACCAAGGGAGCCGAACATGACAAAGAAAATCAGAGGCTTGATGGCATTTACGACGATGAGCCTCTAGGGTTTGAAAAGGGGCTAGAATATGAATTACAAAGAATGCAAGCCCAAGACCCACTTGAGGAAGTCGACTTAGGGGATGGAAGGACAAAAAGGCCCACCTACGTGAGTACCAACGTGGGACCAACCATGAAGGCTAAACTGGTTAGAGTGTTGAAAGAATACAAGGACTGTTTTGCTTGGGATTATGGCGAAATGCCTGGTTTGAGTCGGAATGTAGTCGAGCATCGCCTCCCAATCCAGCCAGGCAAGAGGCCAGTAAAGCAACCTCCTCGACGCTTCGCCCCTGAGGTGACGTTGAAGATCAAGCAAGAAATCGAAAGGTTGCTCAAAAGTTAGTTCATTAGAACTGCGAGGTATGTAGAGTGGATAGCAAACATAGTTCCGGTTATTAAGAAAAATGGGACCCTTAGAGTATGCATTGACTTTAGGGATTTGAACAACGCTACTCCTAAAGACGAATACCCAATGCCAGTGGCAGAAATGCTAGTCGACTCAGCCGCGGGATTTAAGTATTTGAGCATGCTCGACGGGTATTCCGGGTATAATCAAATTCTTATAGCCGAAGAATATGTTCCCAAAACCGCATTTCGATGTCCTGGAGCTTTGGGAACATATGAATGGGTGGTGATGCCTTTCGGTTTGAAAAACGCGGGGGCAACCTACCAAAGGGCTATGAATGCCATATTTCATGATTTTATTGAGAATTTCATGCAGGTATACATTGATGACATAGTCATAAAATCGTCATCAGAGGATGGTCATCTCGATCACCTTCGACGCTCATTTGAGCGAATGAGAAAATATGGATTAAAGATGAATCCACTAAAATGTGCTTTTGGTGTTCGTGCAGGAGATTTCCTGGGTTTCGTAGTCCACAAGCGAGGCATCGAGATCAACCAGAACAAAACAAAGGCAATCCTAGATCTCAAGCCTCCGACAACAAGGAAGCAGCTCCAATCTTTGTTGGGGAAGATAAATTTCTTGAGGAGATTCATCTCAAACCTAAGTGGCAAGACGAAAGTATTTTCACCACTGCTCAAGACCAAGAACAATAAGAGCCTTTCGACGCGATCAAAGAATATCTTACAAAGCCTTCAATCCTACTACCGCCTAGTATCAATAAACACATGAAGTTGTACATTGCGGCGTCGGACACGACCATAGGCAGTATGTTAGCACAAGAGGATGATGGTGGCGTCGAAAGACCCATCTATTACCTTAGTAGGATATTGATAGATGCTGAGACTAGATACACTATGATTGAAAAGTTGTGTCTATGTTTGTACTTCTCATGTATGAAATTAAAGCAATATATCAAACCAGTTAATGTTTATGTTTCGTCGCACTTTGATGTTATTAAGCATATATTGTCCAAACCTATTTTGCATAGTCGAATTGGGAAATGGGCACTAGCATTAACTGAATTCTCCCTAACATACGTCCCTTTAAAGGCGATGAAGGGTCAAATAGTGGCTGACTTCATTGTCGACCACGCGGTGAGCGATACGTCGATACATAGCATCGACGTCACCCCATGGAAATTGTAATTTGACGGGTCGAGCCATAAGAATGGAGCAGGTGTCGGAATCCTAATAGTCTCCCCGCAGGGGATTCCAACTACCTTTAAATGTAAAGTCGATGGCAAATGTTCAAATAACGAGGCAGAATACGAAGCCTTAATTACTGGTCTCAAGATACTCAAAGACTTGGGAGCCAGAGAGGTGGAAATAAAAGGGGATTCCGAATTGGTGATTAAACAAATTACCAGAGAGTATAAATGCGTGAGTGAACATCTTCTAAGTTACTTTTTGCTGGCGAAGTGTTGGTTGGAACATTTCAAAGTTGTCAGCATCTCGCATGTGCCAAGGATGGAAAACCAGAAAGCTAACGAACTGGCGCAAATTACGTCGGGGTATAAAGTGTCGGAAGGTAAGTTAAAAGGTTTCGTCGAAACCAGAAAAAAGATGGTGTCAAATGTACGCGCGCCACCAGGCTGGTCGATACCCAAAGATTCGATGAGTTTGGTCGAAGGTTTAGAAAGTTGTGAGGTTTTTGTTAACGATGTGCCACCAACGGACTGGCGAAGAGCAATTATAGAGTATCTGGATAACCCACAGGGCAGCACCGATCGAAGGACCAAGTACAGAGCCATGAGCTATGTCCTGATGGGAAATGAGTTACTGAAGAAAACTCCAGCAGGGGTGTTACTAAAGTGTCTGGGAGACACTGATGCATATTTGGCAATCTCGGGGGTACACAGTGGTGCTTGTGGGGCTCACCAGGTCGGCCAGAAAATGAAATGGCTTTTGTGTCGACAAGGCTTCTATTGGCCCAACATGCTTAAGGATTGTATAGATTTTGCGAAGGGTTGCCAGGACTGTCAAAAGCACGCCAACATCCAGCATGTCCCAGCCAGCGAATTACATGTGATTGTCAAACCATGGCCTTTTCGAGGATGGGCTTTGGACGTAATAGGAGAGATTCGGCCAGCGTCGTCGAAGCAGCAAAAGTTTATCCTCGTAGGAATAGACTATTTCACATAATGGATAGAGGTCGTGCCTTTGGTGAAAGTGGATCAAGAGGTTGTGATAAACTTCGTCCAAAATCATATCTTGTATAGATTTGGGATACCCGAGACAGTCACAACAGATCAGGGTTCTGTGTTTGTGGGGCAAAAGATGCAAGAGTTTGCAGCAGAAACGGGTTTTAAGTTGGTTACTTCGACGCCTTACTATGCCCAGGCAAATGGCCAGGTTGAGGCAGCCAACAAAGTAATAATTGGCTTAATCAAAAAGCACGTTGCGAACAAGCCAAAGAACTGGCATAAAACGCTGAGTCAAGTGCTGTGGGCATGTCGGACATCACCCAAAGCGTCGACAAATTCGACTCCATTCCGTCTAACCTACGGACACGACGTTGTGTTACCTGTGGAAGTACACTTGCAATCCGTCAGAGTGCAGCGACAATATGAAATTTTGTCGGATCAATACTGGGAGATGATTTTGGACGAGCTTGTAGACTTAGACGAGGAAAGAATGGTAGCGTTAAACGTGTTGCTACGCCAGAAGGCTCGAGTCGCCAGGGCCTACAATAAAAAAGTTCAGGAAAAAACCTTTTCCGCAAACGACTATGTTTGGAAAGTTGTGTTGCCCGTGGATCGACGAGATCCAATGATGGGAAAATGGTCCCCTAACTGGGAAGGACCATTTAGGGTAATGCGAGTGTTCAGTAACAACGCATATGAAGTGCAGGAGTTGGGGGCAGACCAACGAGTCTTAAGAGTAAATGGGAAATATTTAAAAAGATACAGACCCATGCTACAAGAGGTTCGCATCAAAACATAAATTTCATTAAGTATAAGGCCAAGAATGGCTTACAAAATGGTGCATTACATTGTATCAATATAAAACCTAAGGGAATTCAGGGAATCTAGCCTTAAAGTCATCAAAGAGGACCTTCTCATGGGTTATTTTGCTCTCAAGAATAATCTTGCGTCGTTGCATACGGCTGATGGTGTCCTTAATCTTCATCGCCGCTTCGACATGCACAAGGCCCTGAGCGACTTCGTGGTCGATGGTTTCTTGAGAGGGCAAAGGCTCAGCCGAGTCCAAAGAGGCTTTCTGACGTTCGACCTCGGCTATCCTTTTCGTCAGCTCCGTGATTTGGGCTTGATATTCAGATATCTGCTGGTCGAAGGCTTGGCGTTTGTTGGAATGCTCTTGTTTTTTGGCTTCGTAGTCTCCAAGTTTCTGTTCACAGACGGAACTAAGATGTCATTCGCGTTTCATGTCTTCGTGACGAAACCGAATCTGAGCGTCGGCCTGATGATGCGTCGAGAGATCCTTGGCCATTTGAATAAAGAAAGCTTCGAACTCAATTAGATAGGTGGCCATGGGGGCAGGAAGTTGGAACTCAGAAAGTTCACTCAGGAGATTGAAGACGTCATTAGCTATGTCAGATTCCTCAGCAACGGCATCCAGAAACTGTTCCTCAAAAAGGTAAGACCTCAGCTGCTGAAGTTTGAGGTTGAAAGAGGCATCCACTTCTGGAGTGGGAATCGAGGTCGAACTGGTGGGTTGAATATCTTCAGCTGTCTGTCGAAGCTTGTGTAGCGCTTTTAGAGTTGCAGCTGGGTTCGTGGCTTTATCCGCTAGGGGTGCCTCTGGAGTAGGAGATTCCCCAGCAGCAGGTGGGGCCTTCTCTGGTTGGCTTTCAGGAATTTGGGGTTTCTCTCCGACGATGGTGCTCACGGCAGGCGGAGGAATGATAGTGACCTCAGGGAGTGTGTCATCAGGCTCGACAGTTTCAGTTGCAGCAGGAGGTGTCTTCGCCAAGTTTTCCTCATGCACAAGGGAATGAAATTCGTCAGTCTTTTGGGGACTTGGCGTAATGGTTACACTAGCGTTGGGAGCGTCGGCGGCCGATCCGATATCACCCTCATCAGCGGTGGTCGAAATGACCACATGTTCCTACCAAAAAATAAAATACCAGTGAGTTTAGTCGCCCCCAAGGTCAACTGGGAAGTAAATAAAGTCAAATTACCTGCACAGGAGTCGTTGTCTTGGGGAGGGCGACATAAGGAATTGTGTCGAAAGCGTCCTCAAGGTTACGCGAAACAACAGGGTCCGTGGTCGAGATGTTGGGCTTTGAGGGCGTCCGTCGCGTCAGAACCTTTTTCTTCCTCACCAAAGGTGTAGCAGGAGGAGATGCTGGAGCTGTTGCAGCAAAAACTCGGGAGTGAGTACTCTCGTTCGATTCAGTCCTTTCGGGGGACGTTGCCTTCTCAGAAACCTGCGCAGAGACAATATGAGAACCAGGGGACGACAAAGCCACAGAACAAGGAAATAAACATACCTGTACAAGGTTGGCCCTAGGTTTTTTGGCAGGTCTAGTGGAAGTGGACCCAGTAGTTGTTTCCCGTTTGCGCCCCTGAAAGCAACATTGCCGCTCTTTAGTCCAGACTTACAAAAAATATATGTATATAAAATCAAGTCTGGGACATACCTTTGTTGAAATTTTGTCTGCAGGATCGACATCCACGTTGGTCGACGGTTTAGGGATACCAGCTGTAGAAGCAAAGGCGTCGACCACGTTTGCCAGAAAGAGGTTGGGGGTGAAAATTTGGGTTTGATACTCCAACCACCAAGCGTCAAATTCCTGAGTAGTGAAAAAGGAAGGACGGAAGGAGAAAACCGGTAGCTCCAAATGTTGAGAGGCTCTAACGAACCTCATGCAAGCTTTGTGACCAATGTGAGTGAGGCGTCGACCAGAGCGGACTATATCATCAGAATGCCTCACCAAAGGTTTTGGTAACATTTGGCTCAAGCCAAATTGTCGAGCAACCAAATTTGGACAGTAGTTCATAAAACTATACCCATTGTTCCCTGTTTCGATACGGAAAGAAATCATGGTAGGAGTAAGAAACGCCCGCCATACAACATTTGACAGTACAGCAGCCTGAGGTGAGACTCCAGGGAATGGGTTTCTGAACCAGTCGAGCCCAAACTTACGCTCCACAAATGGCGCCATGTCAGGAACAAAAGAGGAAGTATCCACAAACATACTCAAATACCTCATGAAGAGGGCTTGTCTTGGAGCTTCTTGAGTAGTCATTAGGGCTAGTCGCAACCCCTCGACGGAACGCGTTTTGTTGAGGATCTCCATCCTTGCTGAGGCTGGATATCCTAGTTTGTGCTCAAAGGTGGCGTTGAGCCAATGCTGTAACAACCACATAGGCCCTGAGATGTTTAAGGCCTTAGTGGTTTGATGTAGGAGTTTTAGTCTCATGACCGACAGGCCAAGAGAATGAAAAAGGGAGGTCAACAGGAGTTTGGCCAGAGATATTTGTCGGCCTTCATGAATCTGAATGGCCAAGTTAATAAAGCTTTTGGCTATCTGCAAGGAGCCAGGGCAAAACATGTAGTATGATAACCAGAGGGTTAAAAAAGAAATGTGTTCTTCGTCAGAAACTTCTTGGGAGTTTTTGTCATGGTGATCCTTTATGTAGTTTTGGAAACTAGCACGCTCGAAGTCGAAAGTGTTCTCCGTCTCCCAAGTCGGGTCGAAAGTCTCACCCAATGGCGAAAGGCCAGTAATGGCCGCCACATCAAAAAGTGTCGGCGTGAGCATACGACAAGGGAGGTGGAATGTGTTTGTCGACCCTTCCCAAAAATACATCGACGACAGAAGCAAACAAGGGTTAACCCTGTGGGCAGTTCTGGAGAGTTGGATGGCGTCGAAGATGCCATAATTCTTCCATTGTTGTTGACGTTTTCCTTCGACTTTGTCGAGCCAAGCGAGATAATCCTTGTTACCAGGAGTTGGCATAGACCTGAAAACTCTCGACTTTGGTGCCATGTATTTAAGATCCAAGGTACCCCCTTTCTCAAAAGCGGGTGGAATCATTTGATCAAAACAAGGGAAGAACTTATGAAGTTCTTGAGGACTGGGTTTGTTGTCTGGGAACGGACCATGGAAGCCATACAACGTGTTTTCCACTGCGAATGGAATAACCATTTGACGGTACCAGTTGGACACCACCGTTTCGTCAGCTGAAAATGGTTGAGGAAGAGATTGATGTGTTTCCGCTTCTGAAAGGACGTACGCAACAGGGTTGTTACCAGTGGTTTGAGGGATGCGAGTGATAGTTGTTCTTGATGAAGCCATTGGAGAAGAGAGGCGTAAAAGGAGACAAAGAGTCAGGGAAGGAAAATGTCACAAAGTTGTTTAGAGCAAATGAGGGTTTGTGAAAGAGGAGTTGCAAAAGTGAAAGGGTTTCTAAAGAGGATTATTTATAGGGCGCATGCAGAAAATGAAAAGTCAAGACTTCCCAACTTCTGAAAATAAGTGGTGTTTGGTGTCAAAGCCCATAACTTGGACGAGACTAGCCATCATGGCGTTTTTCTTGGAAATCGTGGGAGGAGATTGCCATCATCATGTCAGGCGGCGCTTGCCACGTGTTAAGAAAGAAGACAAAAACGGTTTGAAAAAAAGGGAAGCCGTCGAAATCGTGTGAGAAATCAAAAAGCCAGATTTCTCCGTAGACACAATGCTCAGTCGAAACTGGCCTTTTGAGGGGGCAATTTGTTGGCACTAGATTTCGAATGGCAGGTGTTGTCCAGAGACGTCCAAAACAAGTCGACGCAGGAGAGAGGTGCAAGGCAGTGTCGTGTCGACACTAGCGGAAAGACGTGTCGAAGGACCGTCGATAAGTCCTAGCGTCGGAAATAAGCTGATGTCGGTTTCTTAGAACGATTGTTTAGGCGGGAAAAAGTTTGAAAATTCCAAAACCATGGGAAGTTGAAGAGAGAGTGGGGTGCCACGTGTCAGCTTCAGAAAACGTTTGGGCAGACAGACAGTTATTTTTAGGCCTATATAAGGCATTGTTTTTTCTATTTTAGGGGTCGCATTTTTTCAGATTGTAAAGGGAAAATACTCAAAGTACCAAGCTTAGAGAGAAACGAGTTCACTCCCACAGACAAATGTATACTTGCTTCCAAATCTCATTTAATGCAATTTATTGTCCTTTTCAGCATATAATTTAAAGTCTTTATATTTTCTGTTTGTTTTTCCGCTTTGCTTTCCCTTGCTTTTCTTTGCTTCTTCTGCAAACCAACTCGCAACCGTTAAGATATCCTTCGCGTCACCCAAATCACTTAAACGTGGCACTTAAACGAATATTAACGAAGTAAAAACATACGCTTCCAATTCCAAGTTCTGGGATTCGTCTGGCCGGTCCCACAAGCGAACCAACGACGGAAGGCCAACGTTTGTTCGCGCGGACGAACACAACCCCAGGATTCTAAAGGAATTGTTTCAACACAATCTCAACCGCTGGGCAGCATGTGATTCCCTTCATCAATTGACCGTTTCATTAAGTCAGGGGGCCCACCTCAAATTTTTTTCCCAAGTCACCCTAAGTCATCACGTGATACTATTATTTTTCTTTCTTTCTAAGACTGTGCAGGGCTTTCCAACAGTCTCTCCCACTCAGTCTACAGTCACCCTACCACACCTAACCCACTAACCTTTGTCCCTCTCTCTAATGACCTGGCTACTTCCCATCCTTTGGATTTCCAACGGATCCCCATATCCCTCCCTCATCTACACACGTGTCCTGAAATTGCCCTGCACAAAGATATTCTTCAGCAACAAAATCCTCTTTCTCCTCAATTCACACGCTACCTTCCCACAATTCAAAACCAGCCTAATTCAATTTCCCAGCTGACACCCAAATCAAATTCTTCCACTATTCCTACTGGGCCGGATCTTGCAATACCTTCCTCTAACCTTGAGGACAAGGTTTTATTTGGGTCGGATAGTAGTGATAGAAAGTTTATCAGGCCCAACAGCATGGTGAAGAAGCCTTTTTGGCAGAATTATTATGTTATGCAATAACTCTTATTTTTTAAACTTGTACAATTTTTGTATTCCTTCAAGTGGGCCTAGCCCAGTGTTTGTTTTAATCTTTGGTTCCTAGTATTTAAGAGCTAGTTGTGTCTTATTCTAGGGCCGAAAATTAATGACAAATGTTATCCTTCCTTTATTTTTGTTTGTGTTTGTCTTATGAGTTAACCCTAATTTTTTGGTAGTAGCAGAATCAACTATCAACAAAAGAGTTTAAAAAAATAGTCACTCGAGTTTTCAAAAAAAAAAAAAAAAATATATATATATATATATATATATATATATATATATATATATATATATATATATTATTTTCTACCCCGAAGTGTGTTCTAATCTCTCTAAATATTTCTATATGCATGAATCACACAAGTTCAAATCGTTTATAAATAATTCTCCATCCCCTTATATATCTCCAAGAGTTTCCCAAGTTCCAAGAAAGAAACCACCAATCCCGATACATGCAAACT
Source organism: Lathyrus tuberosus (assembly GCA_022829125.1). Classification (NCBI taxonomy): domain Eukaryota; kingdom Viridiplantae; phylum Streptophyta; class Magnoliopsida; order Fabales; family Fabaceae; genus Lathyrus; species Lathyrus tuberosus. The sequence goes on from JALAZF010000280.1 coordinate 7,649,734, forward strand.
GATTGAACCAGAGTCGATGTTCGATGGACTCGAACTACCATCTAGAGCCGACCTGTGTCACTTCTAGACCACCTCCACCATCTGTACCGCCCTTGTGGATCCAACATCTTTTGTCGACATTCTTACTGCCTTTTGGCTTTCTTATTTATGACAATCTCAAAACATTTTTTCTTTCTTTTCATCTCTTAATATTTTAAGGCATCCTTCTACTCTATCTTTATATAAAAATAAACAAATAAAAACACAAGGAAAAAAAAACTTAGCTCGTATGAATTGAAGTCGAATAGCACTACATTTGAGTTTAAAGGACAATTCAATTATAAAGTCGATGGTAATAATAATTTCATTAAGATAGATCATTTGTTTGTACTTGTTGACTTGTCATATTTTATATGAAAAAAAATTACCTTACCCGTTGATTATGGGATGACCATTCTTTGTTACATAGATTTTAAAGAATGATAGGATTGTTTCTAATATAGGTGATGAGACATTATAATTTGTCATGACTTACTCAAAAAGAAAATCATGTTGAAAAGTTAGAAGATGGTGCTAAGAAGTGTCTGATAGGATCCTTCAATACTAATGAAGTGAAAACTTATGCACTTTCGTATGTGAACTTAAATTGGCAGGACAAGAGTATGAACATAATCATGTCATCTCTTCGATACAATAATGCATACAAAATTCGAAGTATAAAACTATCAATCAATCTTTAAAGTACTTATGAATGACATTTACATCATGGAGAGAGCACAGACCGAAGGAGAAAAGTTGAAGCAGAAACAACCAAGGCAGCAAACAAAGTAGGCAAGAAGAAATCAAACTGTGAGGTGCTAACCACCGCATGTTCCGGCAAGCAAACCATCTCCATCGGAGAATCAAACGGAATCCTCACAAACTCATGATGGTGACAAGGCTTCAAAGAAAATTGTGACACCGCAAACATAAAAGCGACACCGGGTGCCAACGACGCCAACACTGCAGTAAGAATCAAAAGAACCGTCCAAGTGGTGGCATACGGAAGTGTGGACCCCAGTCGCTGGAAAATTGAATGGAAGCAAATGAGGCTAGACATGAATTATGAGTAAATTATTATTGAAATATAAAACCGGATTAAAAACAACGACAATTTAAAGGAACAAGTGTTGTCGGAAGAGATTGAGAAGTTATGTAGTTGGGTGGTGTGGCACTAATTGTAGAGAAGAAGTGGCGTGGAAGCACGTTTACAAGCACTATGACGCAACTGAGTTTGTGGTATGTTTAATCTTTTTGGGTTAATGGTTTTTTTTGGGTATTGAGTATTTGTTCAGGTATAATTAAAATTATTTTAAAATGTTGATTCATTATTTTTTTTATCACAAAGGTAGTTAATAATTGGGCCTAAGCTCTAAATTAGCCTGGGTTTGGATACAAAAGCAGGGTGGATTCTACCGGCCACTCCCACGATTAAACCTTAATATTTTTACTGGAAATTTCAAAATTTTTTATAATTTAAAAAAATTAGGTTTGTATCTTACCGAAAATTTAATTTTCGATAGTTATAAAAATTTAGTTGTATGCCGAAAATTTCAAAATTTCAGATAGTTATAAAAATTTAGTTTTATACCGAAATTTTCAAAATATCTGGTAGATATAAAAATTTAGTTTTATACTGGAAAATTTTAAAATTTCCAGTAGTTGCCTTTGTTTTTTTTTTTTCTGATTGTTTATTTTCTTCTTTTGCAGTGAAATCCAGAGGCAGAGACGGTACTATTGCAGAGAGTGTTGCAGATCGAGCATCAGATCAAGGTAGGGTTGTCACTGGTGCTGATGTTGAGTCTTCCCATCTACGAGCAAGACGAGTGGTCCCCACCAGTTCATACCGGAAGCGGATGGCGAGGCGGGAGCATTTTCGGGCACCTCGTACTACTCGTCATCGTGGAGTTCGATCAGTAGAGCAGGATACAGATGAGGTGGTGGCAGACGTTCCTATAGTTGATCCCGTCGGTGAGCCGGTGGTTGAGCCAGTGGTTGAGTCTGTGGTTGATGTTTACCTTGAAAATTGGTAAACAACCGCTGATCTTCTAAAACTATAAAGTTCTAGTAACTTACAGGATCGATCAGATTAATCCTAGGACATGTGTTGTACGTGTATTTGGGATATTTCACAATTTGGTAAAGTATGCCTTTCGACAATGCACATAAATGAAAAAATGGGTTTGAAGTGTAAAGGATAGCGATAAAGATTAAAGAAACAACTAAATCGACCAATACGTCAAAGAAAAGAAAAGGTTGAATGTAAAAGTTTGATAAAGAAAAACTGAAGTTAAATGCTGGAAAGAAATGCATAAAGATCTTAAAATGCAAGAAGTAAATGCTTGAAAGTAAAGGCTTGGTAATGTAATTGACTTGAAAGGTAAAAGTTCGTGGAAAAAGATTTCAAAGTAAAGAATCTAAAACAGAAACTTCAAAGTAAATTGCATTGCAATAAAGGATAATTGTAATTACAATCACGTACATTCTCACTTCACTGGTTTCTCGACACACTGGATACTTTGAGTGAATATAGAGTTACTTGTACAATTTGATTTTTTCACACTATTCTAACTCTAAGACTAACCTATTTATAATACTCTAATGTAACCACCCTTTGACGGTTTTATTCTTAGATTACGCCACTTGGCACTTCGCATGTCTTCACGATCTGGATCTTCGCCACCTGTCCTCTTTTCAAATTCAAATAGTGGAACTTCCCTCCACTATTCAGTTGTAACTGCAGCGCATTATCCATAGCCACTTCACCGTGTCGAATTGACTCCTTGGACTTAGCTATATTTGAAGTCCTAAAATCATTCTCTTCGACTCAGGTATTGCACAAACATGGTCGAAGGCCTTCTAGTCGAAGCCTTCTTTTTTAGCTTTATTATTTTAAAGAATAACTTCTTTTAAAGCCAAATTATCTGAAATCATGTAGCGTCGAAATTAGGAGCTAACAAATTGCCCCCTAAAAATGTCCATTCGCCAGTGTTGGTAGGAAGGTCATTTTTTGATAACATAATTTTCGACGCCTGATCATTCGATTACGGAAAACATGGTCTTAACTGACCAACCCACGATTTGGAAACTATTCAGTTTCTTTCAACCATGCTTGTGACGTCATGTCATGATGGCAAATCTTCAAACGTCTTTTCAGCCGTATTTGCGAACAGTTTTCATCATCACTTTTCTTGGGATTAAGCATTTACAGTCTGACCACAACCACCATCATCCAACGATTTCAAAGAGGACATGCGTCCCACTATCGTATCCATTTCAACGGTGGATTCACAGTCCCCTCATCTTCCAAACATCTATAAATGCCCTTTTTCCCCAATTTTACGAACTTTCGCATTCTCAAACTTTTCTGCAACTTATTTTTCTTGTTCTCTAAACTCTCTCAAGAAAACTCAGAACACACTCTCGTTTTCTCTTCAGCTTCCAACAATGGCGTCTTCTCAAACCGTTCCCCAAGCAATGAAAAACCAAAAGGGTAAAACCACTTCGTTCGAGCAAACTCTCCCGCCATTTTCAAACATCCCCGAACCAAAGGTGGTAAAGAACCAACAGTTCATGCCGGAACCTCTTCTTGAAGAAACAAGGAGCATTTATGAATCTCAAGTAATGATCCCTCTCCTTGTATCTGATAAACCCTATGCTTTAGGTGGCCCCCTAGCTGATGTAAAACCCACCAATGAAAAACTGGCTGAGTTTTTTCCCTCTTACCGTAAGTCTAGACCTTTAGGGCACAAAAGCAACCCTAATGAGGATGGAACCTCTCCTAATACACCCACTCTGACAAAAATGGATTTGAGGTACCTTCATGATGGTACGAGGCTGGTAAGAGTTGTCAACCCTTTAAAGGATTTTGACCTTTGGATGACCAGAATGGAAAGGGTCAAAGATGATCATTGGAAAACTATTGGAATATATGATCTGCTTATGCTGTCGAAGACCAACATCCCTTATTGTTTGAACTTGCTGGCAGCATCGCTTTACTTCTGGGATAGTACCCACTACACCTTTCATCTTCCTTGTGGGATGGTTACTCCCACACTCTTCGACCTTGCTACCATTACAGGTCTTCGACCAGATGGCATTTCATACGATCCTGATACTGATGCAGAGGATACCATAGGGATCTCTGACTCCAAGCTCACATATACCCACTTCATCAACCACCACAAACGTGATACTGCAGAAATCACTGATAAGGAACACATTGCCTTCCTCACCGTTTGGCTGTCGAGGCATGTTTTTTGTTCAAAATCCCTGCAGGTGGCCAAGAAGTATCTCACTCTGGCCAACCAACTTCACAACAATAGAGGAGTTTGCCTCAGTGGGTTGATTCTGGCGAACCTCTACGAGTCTCTCAGCGAAGGGGCGGCTCGACTCAAAGACTTGGAGGCCCAAGGTACTGTTCACTTGAATGGCCCTCTATGGCTACTTCAGTTGTGGCTCAATGCAACCTTTGAAGCTAGCCTTCCCAGGAAAGGGCAGGTCGATGAAGATTCTACTGAAATCAAAGAGAGGAGGGTCGAAGGTACCCGCCTGGTGAAACTTACGCCCAATGACGATGGAGAAACTAGTATGGCTCCCTTTGCTGAGAGAAAATGTGGACCTGAGTGGTTCACCAGGCCATTCCCTGATTCCTCCACCAAACTCGACGCCGAATCTGTTTCAATCTGGGAAGCCTTCTTAATTCCTAGATTTATCATTGAAAAGATGAATCTTGGGAGAGACATGGCAGCCTTAATTGCTTACCAACCAAATCTTGTCTCTCGACAATTTGGGTTGGCTCAAATTTTCCCCAAGTGTCTATATGGGAAGAAAGGCTATGTGGTCCTTCACACCGCCAGTTTTGATGAAGGGGGTGCTGCAGTCACTTTCGACCGGTGGAACGCTAGGAAAGCAACCTTTTCCCCTGTGTATTTTCAGTCCACCTTCTTGTGTACCAAACCCTTCCATAACTGGTGGTCGAAGTACTACAGCGAGCAATTTCTTGATGTTGTTGCTTTCTCTTCCTTACTTGACCAAGCTTTTCTTGATGTGCAGGAGAAGACCAAGAAGAGTAAGTTCATTCATGTCAAAGAAATTCAAGCCTTTCAAAACTACTTTGAAACTGTCTATCGACCAGATGATATTAGTCGAACCGTTTGTGAGGCTGCTGTCACTTTGAAGGAGAAATTTCTACAAAAAATGGATCAGTTGAAAATCCCTTCAAACGTTCCCCTTGAGAAACGTTATAAGGTAGCTTTTGAACTCTTTCCTCCAAAGTTCCCTCGACTGCCTAACGCTGATTTTGGAGTGACACTTGCCCCCCCATTTCCAGATTGGTTTGTCTGTGGTGAGCACTTAAAACTCCTTCGACAGCAGTCTCAACCGAAAGCCCAACGGGTGGTTGCGACTAAACATACGCTGGACAGTTTCAAAGGACACCTTCATATAGGGGTCGAGGATGTCCATGTCGAATCCAATATATATGAAGGTTTGAGGCCCTTGATTTGTATTTTTTAACTAACCACTCAATTATTAACCTTGTAATAATCGTCTGTCTTTCAGCCATGGCCAGGAAGACCAGCTCATCGAAGGGTGTTGCGAAGGTCGAAAAGGACACTGAAGGCACAAAGGTACTTTATATCCCTTGCCTAAGTATTTTTATGTAACCAATCCTCTAATATTTGCGTCAACTTTCAGGCTGCTCGAAAACCTCCAACGCCTTCAAAAAAGGGCAAGAAAGGTGCTCAAGCAGTTGTTCCTCCAGATACTGATGATGAGTCCCCTGAGGAGATAGTAGTTAAGAAGAAAAGGAAGCCTGTCAAAGCTTCTGGAACCACCACCCAATCTCCCTCAAAGGCGGCAAGAATCCTTGAGAAGACACCTGCTGGTAGTGGTGTCAAGAAACAACTCTCCAGGGTTGCGTCAAAAACGACTGCTGGCGATCCTGAGAGTGCGAACTCAAGTCCTGATGCTGCGGTTGTACAGGTATGCGTACTATCTTCATTCAGTATTTAGATTCCCTACTCATACTTCTCTCAATCTTATTCCCTTTACTTGTGGTTTTTCATGCTGATGTAGGTGGTTCTAACCCACCACAACCTTCCTTAAGCATTACAACAACTATGTTGAATAGCCAAGGTGAGCCAACTTATCACCCTACCTCTGACCTTGGTTCTGGATATATTTCAATCAGCGAAATTAACCAACCTATCCCTCTTACAATTCCTCCTCCTGCAGCTGATGAAACAAACCAAAGTTCTCCTGCCAGGACCACTACTCAACAATCCCAGACCGATGGTTCTGATCATGAAGAGGATGATGTTTCTCATCAACAACCTTTCGACCAAACAGAGCCTATTGGTATGGAGACAGAAGAAAGGCCCACCGAAGCCGGGGAGGAAGAAGTCGAAGAAGATGAAGAACAAGAAGAAGAGAGGGAACAGACTGAGCAAGATCACACCCATTCGACTGTGGCTGAGGCAGATCCTGTCAACAATCCAACTCCTAAGCCTATGGTCACTTCGACTACTGGAGGATCCCCTACTGGAGACCCACTGGCTTCTCTCAAATGGTCAAATCTTCGAGAGTATGCCAGATTGATACTTGGGAAGAAGTACAGTTCTTCAGGCACTAGTCTTAGTACTTCGACCAGCTCTGGGGGTCCTGCTCCAGATGATTTCACCAGTCCTATCCTTCAAAAAATCAAGGACAAATTCTTCAAGGGAGACATCCACAATGTCTTACTTTCAGATCAAACTGCTCCTCTCTTTCTGAAAGACAACCTTCAGAAACTGGACCTTTCGACCCTTAGCAAAGATGTTTCTGAATTCCTGTTGAAGCTAACTGCTTTAGTGAATCAAATGTCTGAGGACTTCAAGCTCCTTCCCAAGATCCAAGACAACATTGAAATCACAACTGGATTGGAAGCTTCGGCTTGGGATGAAGCGCGTGCATCAGAAGCTATGGTCGAAAGTCTAGAGACTGAACAACAGAAAAGGCAGGCAGAAGTGGAGTCGAACCAAAAGAACATTGATGACTGGAAGCAGCAAATTGAAGAGCTTTAGAACAAGATTTCTAAGGCTAAAAAATGCAATCTTGATCTGGGAGAGTTCGACGATACTGAAATGGCCAGAGAGCTGAAGCGTACCATAGACTTCCTTGACAAGGCTCAAACGCTCGAAAAATAACTTTCAGCAGCCAAACTCAACAAAGCTCTATGTGAGAAACGCATTCAGAATCACAAGGTCAACTTCCTTGATATGAAGTCAAAGCTCCCTTTCTGATTATCATATGATTTCTTGTTTGTAGTTCCACTTTTTATTCATCATGTTTTATGGCCCTTTTAAGGCCCCATGTACAGACAAACTTAATGCCCTATGGCCTTCATCTAAATTCTTCTGTTTGCTACTAACTCTTCGACTTGCAAAAATTTTCTCTCAAACTTTGCTAACTGAGTAATTAAAGTATTCTGCCTCTTTTCTTGGAAATCATGAAAATAGCGCAACTTTTAAACAGCTTAGTGTTCCAACGGCACAAGTTTCCATTTCATAGAGGAATATTAATAGCGCAACCCAAGGGTCTATTCCCAAGGGTCATTTCACGTATTTCCATCGTTGACTGGCCAATCCTTACAAAGCTTTACCTCTATAAAATCGTCTTCCCTCTTGGGATATCTTGCACCTACTACAGTAAGCATGAGTACTTCTTCAAAGAAGACAATGACCAAGAAGGTGGCTGGAGAGACAAAGAAAATTGAGGCAACAACTACTGCCCTGAATAACACTTCAACTAGAGCAACATCTCGCGCCAAGAAGAGAGAAACCAAGATGAGGGTCCCCAAGAAAGAACATTCCAAAGCACTAAACTCTGATGATGAAGCTGACGAAGATTATGTTGCCTTCCTCAACTCTATTAATTGGAGAGACTATGAATAACCTTTCTCCTGGGTTTTTTGTTATTGTAACTGTTGTTTTTTTGTATGCCATTTTGGCCTCACGTGGCCTATTTTGGCTTTTATAATTTGAATAAAATTTACGTCTTAATATGAATTTCTTGTAAAATAGGCTTATATTTTTTCAAATATTTCCCATTTACCCTTAAGACTCTTAGATCACCCTCCATCTATTGAATCTCATAAGCATTATTACTAAACGCCTTAATAATTTGAAAAGGACCTTCCCACTTAGGAGACCACTTCCCCAAAGATCTGGTCTTTTGATCCATAGGTAAGATCACTTTCCACACTAGATCTCCAGTTGAAAAGGTTTTAATCTTGACCTTTTTGTTATAAGACTTCTCGACCCTTTTCTTTTGCCTTTTCAGCAACTCTAATGCATGGAGCCTTTCTTCATCTAAGTCTACTAATTCATCAAGCATCATATTCCAATAAGACTCAGATGGAATCTCATGATGCCTTTGAATCCTTATTGATTGAAGATAAATTTCCACAGGCAGAACTGTATCATGACCAAAAGTCAGTCGAAATGGGGTAGTATTAGTTGCCTCTTTAGGGGACGTTCGACATGCCCAGAGTATTTGGTCCAATGTCCTGTGCCAATTTCTTGGCTTTTTCCCCACATGTTTTTTTATCAACCCAATAACTACTTTATTTGCTGCTTCGACATGGCCATTAGCTTGAGCATAATAAGGTGTGGACGTTACAAGCTTGAATCCCATTTCTTTAGAAAACTCTTGCATTTTTCGACCAGTGAAGACTGATCCTTGTTCTGTTGTAATTGTCTATGGGATTCCAAGCCTATAGATGATGTGCTTCTGGATAAATTCAATCACATCTTCTTGATCAACATTTGGTAATGGGATAGCCTCTACCCATTTGGTAAAATAATCAATACCTACCAAAATGTACTTATGATTTTTAGATGAGGCTGGTCGAATCTCTCCGACCAAATCCAAAGCCCATCCTCTAAAAGGCCAAGGTTTCACTATAGAGTGTAATTCACTTGCAGGGACATGTTGGATGCCAGCGTGAACTTGACATTCCTAACAACCCTTAGCAAATTCCATACAATCTTTTAATATGGTAGGCTAATACATGCCTTGTCGAAACAATAACCATTTCATTTTATGGCCTACCTGATGTGCCCCACATGCCCCACTATGGACAGTCGAAAGGGCTAAATATGCTTCTGCCTCACTGAGGCACTTAAGCAATACTCCCTCAGGAGTCTTTTTGAATAATTCATTACCCAACAAGACATAACTTAAAGCTTGATACTTGATTTTCCTTTCTGTCGAAGCTATTGAATTTTTCAGGTAATCCATTATAGGTTTCCTCCAATCCTTGTCAGTTATACTATCAACTGCCAGAATTGCAAAATTATCTTCATCGGCGTATCCAAGCTTGGTTTCTTCCAAATCTGATGGGGCTAATCCTACCGACACCACCCTTCCTCTGACTTCGACTTCGATTGCATCTTGTAATTTGTCTTTCGAAACTTTATACCCTGATGTAATTTGAGCCAAGTCATTAGCTACCTGGTTTTCCAGCCTAGGGATGTGTCAAAAACTAACTGCGTCGAATTTTTTCAACAGTCGATTCACAACTACAAAGTAAATAATCAAGTTTTCTTTTATGCACTTGTACTCTTTGGTCACTTATTTTATGACCAGTTCTGAATCTCCCATTATTTCGACATGAGTTGCCCCCAATTCCAACAATACTTCAAGTCCAGCAATTAAAGCTTCATATTCAGCTTCGTTGTTAGAACAACGGCCTTCGATTTTATACTGAAGTGTTGTTGGAATTTTATTAGGAGAAATAACAAGTACTCCTATGCCTGTCCCATCTTTGTGGCTCGACCCGTCGAAATATAACTTCCAAGGTTCCACATCAAGATAGTTCAGGGGGGTCTCATTTGTAGAATGGTCAGCTGTAAAGTCTACCACTATTTGTCCTTTAACAGCTTTTAAAGGCTTATAAGTTAAAGAATATTCAGTTAATGCTAATGCCCATTTTCCAATTCGACTATGCAAAATAGGTTTGGACAACATATGTTTAATAATGTCATAACGAGAAGAAACATACACATCAACTGGTTTTATATAATGCTTCAATTTGGTACAAGAGTAATACAAACATAAACATAATTTTTCAATCATGCTATATCTAGTTTCTGCATCATTTAAAACTCTACTAAGGTAATAAACGGCTCTTTCGACGCCATCGTCATCCTCTTGAGCTAACATGCTCCCTAAAGTTCTATCTGACGCAGCTATGTATAATCTCATACACTTATTTCCACGAGGTGGTGAGAGAATGGGGGGTGACTCAGGTACTCCTTGATCTTGTCGAAGGCTTCCTGCTGATCTTGCCCCCAGTCGAACCCATCCTTGCTAGCTCGAAGCAATGGTGAAAAGGCTTGCGTTTTCCCACTTAAGTTACATATAAACCTCCTCAAGAAATTTATTTTGCCCTAGAGAGACTGAAATTCCTTCTTTGTTGATGGTGCTTTTGCTTCCATAATGGCTTTGGTTTTATTCTGGTTAATTTCGATCCCCTTTCTTGTGGACCACAAAGCCTAAGAAATCCCCTACCTGCACACAAAAAGCACATTTGAGAGGATTCATTTTCAGACCATGCTTTCTCATCCTTTCAAAGGAATGTCGAAGATGGCTTATATGATCTTTTCCTGAAAAGGACTTAACAACAATATCATCAATATATATTTGCATAAAAGTCTCAATAAAATCATGAAAGATCGAATTCATTGCTCTCTGGTAAGTTGCCCCAGCATTTTTTAGACCGAAAGGCATTACTACCCATTCATAAGTGCCTAATGCCCCTGGACATCGAAAAGCAGTTTTTGGGACATCTTCCTCAGCAATGAATATTTGGTTATAACCAGAATAACCATCCAACATGCTCAAATATTCATGTCCTGCAGCTGAATCAATCAGCATTTCTGCCACATGCATAAGATATTCGTCTTTAGGGGTTGCAGAATTCGTATCTCTAAAATCTATACAAACCCTTAAAGAACCATTCTTTTTAATGACTGGTACAATATTAGCTAGCCATTCGACATACCTAGCTGTACGGATAAACTTGCATCTAAGTAGCCTTTCGATTTCCTCTTTGATCTTGGAAAGGATTGTTGGGGCAAACCGTCTTGGATTTTGCTTGACTGGCTTTTTCCCAGGTATGATTGGCAACTTATGTTCAACAAGCTCTCTCCTCAAACCAGGCATTTCATCATAGTCCAAAGCGAAGCAATCCTTGAATTCCTTTAATAGTTGGACTATTTCGACTTTGAGTAGTGGGTCGAGATTAGCACTAATATAAGTAGGCCTTTTTACTCCCCCTTCGCCCAAGTCAATTTCTTCCAAAGGATCCTGCGCCAGCATTTTAATATTATCCGACAGTGGATCCTTTTCAAAACCTAAAGGCTCATTATGATACACAGCATCAAGCCTTTAGTCTTGGTCTTTAATTTGAGGCCCATCAGGTGGCTCAGGTTCAAAGTCCTTACCAGGGCCTACTTCACAAATTTGAGTTTTGGCTTCGACAGCCATGTGGTTGTGTGCAGCCTCTAAAGCCGCTTATAACTTGGATTCGGCCACATAGGCCGAAATTCTTTGTAATGCGTCGAATTTAGTCATTGTTACTGAATTCACTCCCCCAGCCTGTGGGGTCAACCTCAGGCAGCCCATAGTACGGGACATTGCCTTCTTCTCTTACGACTTCTCTGTCCCATCGAAACCCCTCTAGTGGGTGCAAGTGTAATGAGCAGAATGCGTGGTCATCTGGGGTGAGATCAAACTCTGCTGGAGTACAAGGCGCAATATGCGCCAAATTTTTGTCGAACTCAGCACCATCGACATGATTAACAGGCACCTTAAAGTAGCCTTGATCAGCTTCAATGTTTTCTACTATTCCATTAGGCCTCCAGATTGTTATTCGTTGGTGCATTGATGAAGGTACTGCCCCAATGCCATGGATCCATTCCCTTCCTAGCAAAAGGTTGTAGTTAGCTTTGCTTTCGACCACCATGAACAAGGTGGGTCTTGTCACTGTACCTACAGTCAAGTCAACCTGTAAGACACCTATAGTGGTCCCAATCTTCCCTTCATAGTTGGAGAGGACCATGTTGTGGGGTTTAAGATCAGTGTCGAATTTCCCAATTTTACTTAGCAGAAAATGTGACATTAAATTGACAGTAGCCCCACAATCCACCAAGATCTTATTAACAGCTACGTTCTCTACTTTCTCTGTAATATACAGAGGTTTCAAGTGTCCCTTCATGGCTTCAGTTGGTCGCTCAAAGAAAGCATTATGTTCTTCGACACAACCATTGTTCATTACATAATAGCACACATGTTGGTGTGCTGCCATTTCTGCCTCAGCGTTGGCATCCAAATTCTCCACTTCAGTTACTCTTTCATACTCCCTTGGCATTACTGACACTACGTTGACAATGATGCTTAAAGAAGCATCAAAGTCTGAATCAAAATTGTGGGTCGATGCTTTGTCATCAACTGTTTCAACAGCAAATTTCTCAGCTTCTTCCTTCTTGGAAGTAAACAGCTTTCGACCCACCGGCAGCTGGTTTGTTGTTCTCATGCCAACACCTTTATTGCTAGCTAGTAGAACATTAGTGCTAGTCTCCGTCGAATCTTTAGCCTGAGCTTCTCTTAAAGCCTTCCTTCGCCTCTGCTCTCTCCTCCACTGGGACCTAGACATGGGATTTTTTCCTTTGTAATTCTCAGACACATAGGCAGCTTTGTTGGAGGACTTGAATTCTTTCCTATACTCAAGTGAAGAACCACTAGCCACATCGAAACTTTTCCATCTTTGGTTCCCTTTTCCTGCTGCTTCGACGGGTTTAACCCACCTCCCAGTTGGTACTTCGCCGCTGGGTTTGAAAGTAGCTTGCTTGGCCCTTGGAATTTGTGGCCTTAGGCCATATTGTTTCTGAACAGCTTTCCTTGGGTCGAAACGCCCTGGATTTTGAGCAGGTCTCCTCTCACGTCCAGATTTGGCCTCTTTCCCCGCTTTGAGGCCATGAGCAGCTTCTTTGTCGAAGATAGCACTGCATCGAGGGCACAACATGACTTCAGAGTTCTTCCCCTGGCACCTGTGGAGAAAATCAATGATGGTCTCATCCTCTCTGGGATAATCCAGTTTGTCGCAGTCCTCTTGTTCATCAATATCCATGGCCTGTCTGTCAGTAACTTCGACCATGTTCACGTTGACTTCATCTTTTAAACACATCTTAGAAAAGTCAATATCAAGGCTTGCAGCAGCCTCGTCCATCTGTCTAAAATAATCAGCAATCTCTTTTGTCACCATCTGCAATTTTGGTGCTTCAACTTCAGCATGGGTCTCGACTGTAGTTTCAGTGTCGAACCTTTGAACTTCAGAAGACGTACTAAAGTAATGTTCAGCAGCCATACATATCAAATGCTCAAGCTGATAGCCATCCATTTCTTCAGCCTCTCTAATAAACACAACTTCATTGGTAAGGTCCTCAGTAACCTCCACCACCGTGGCATTTCTGCCAAGAGCTTCGTTGGTATTAACACTATCCGAACTTCTGTCAGATGATCGCTATTTAGTGTGCCTAAATGATTCTGACTGCAAGTATACAGTCGTATCGCGTAGTTTTAAAAGATTATCGATCCCACAAAGACTAAAAATCGAACGTATCGTTATCTTATGTTACTATGTAAATCTAAGGCTAATCTGATATGGTTTTAGGTTCAAAAGGGAAATTAAAGGGGAAATTAAAATTTAGGAATAAACTAGTTATGATTAGGATATCGGTATATAATTCAGTATACCATCGTGGATTTCATTAAACCTAAGCGTATAGAAATTTATCACAATATAATTCTGTAGAAAAAACCAGTTTAAAAGCCCTCACCTCACACTCTCGTGGTTATTGCTTCGGACTATATCTTTAAGTCAATATGTCTGCTCTCGCTAGCCCATACGAGTTTAAAAATAATTTTTGAAAACTAATAAGTCCTAGTTAACTTTAAAGCGCTCTCGCTGTTTTTAAACCTAATGCTCGATTTCAGCTATCCGGGTAAAATCTCACACTCTCGTGGTCTTGACCTTAACCTTTGATACCTTTTTACTCTCGTAATAAAAGTTGGTTTTAAATTAAGAAATCAAAGCCAGAAAATAAGTTGATTTATGATTTTAGCATAGAAATAACTAATCCATTCCAGTTACTCAATTACATACCGATAAAATCGGTTTAGCTCGACATACTAATTAAAATGAACTTGAATGCGAATAAACAATTAAACTTAAATTCAGACGTAATAAAAGAAAAAAAAACAATTGCTATAAATTGAAATGATAGAAACCTGGTAAATGCGGTCTAAGCAATTCCTCCACAGGTCGGCAGGCTTTTTGCTTGAATAAATTTAAACAACAAAATAATGAAGGCAGAAAACAAAAACTTAAACTAAGGTGCAATAGTTCCTCAATGTGAGAAACTATTACTTTGTTCGGTGGTAATAGGGGACAAGGAAACGGTAAAGGAAACTAAGCAAAACAAGAATAGAATTCTGGAAATAATTCTGCAGCAATACGGCACTTTGGAAAGAAAATGGACCACACCCCTTGTTCTTGGAATCCTTCTCATATATATAGCCTCAGCTATGGCAATGGTTGGAGAAAATGTAGGCACACTCCTTTGTCAGTTATTTTCATTTGGGACCTAGAATTTCTCGGAGAAAATGCAACGTGAAAACTGAATTTCGGAGTCTTCGTGACCACGTCCGAGCTTAACGTATCAATTCTGTTTTTGCTTCCATGACGAACGTGAGGGGTTGTGACGAGCGTGATGACTTTAAAGTCCATGACGACCACCAGCAAATTTTGAAATCTTCTATTTTCTGCTCTTTTCTTGCTCTTTTCTTGCTCGTTCGGCTTCCTTTCTACACTTTGCGTATTTTTGGCTTGGCAACTGAAATACCTGCAAAACACTTAAATATTCTCGGAAAAATCGGAGATTAGACTGAAATGGAATAAGATTTTAACATAAATCAAAGTAAAAATACGATATGTTTTCGTGTTATCATCAGACAATTCAACCAGTTCGACCATGTTGACCTCCTCAGGCTCTGCATAATTTGCTTCAGCTACTTCAAGGGGGCTGGTATCAATCTTCATCTGGGTCTTAGTCTTCTCCCCAAATTTGAGCCTTCCCTCATGAATAGCATTCTGCACCAAATCCCTGAAAAGAAAACATTGAGACGTCTTATGAGACAAGTAATTATGGTATTTACAAAAACCTCTCTTTTTTCTTTGCTCTAAAGGTGATATTTTAGCACCAGGAGGCCCTAATATTTGACCATCCTTAACTAATAAATCAAAAGTTTCGTCACATTTAGTGATGTCAAAAGTGTATGTTTTCTTTGGGAACCTATCATTCTTTTCGGTTTCGACAGGGTTTTTTCCATTCGAAGGAACTAATAATTTACAAGAATAAGGAGGGCCCTTCTTAAGTTCAGCAAGGTCTATTTCATTTTCGTCGAACCTAACGGATTCATCATATAACTCGTCGATACCCTCCTGGTATTCGACGTAAGCTACCTTCCTGTTCTTATTTACCTTAGCTTTCTCATCCTTGAGACGCTCTAGCTGTCGAACTCTGTCAGCTAACTGGGCATATCCCTCAAATACTGGGTGTCCAGTTTTTTCCTGATAGAGTAATCAAGGCCACCAGCGGCCATTTCGACAAGCTCATGCTCAGGCACTTGTGTAAAGCATCTAGCCTTGAGTAGTCGAAACCTATTTAAGTAATCATCTATTGGCTCATTGAACTTTCGTTTCACACTAGCCAATTCTTTCAAACTAATTTTCGTCTGACCCATGTAAAATTGCTCATGGAACAAACATTCTAACTGGGTCCAATTACAAATCGAACCAGATGGCAACGCAGTGAACCATGTGAACGTATTTTTAGTGAGGGAACTAGGGAAATACTTCACCCTCAGACTCTCATCATTTGCAATCTCACCAGCTTCGATCAGGTAACGCGCCACATGTTCGACGGTAGATTCTGTAGTATCTCCTGAGAATTTAGTAAACTTTGGTACTTTTGTCCTGGGAGGCAATTCAGTTTCAAGTATATAGTCTACTATAGGAGAAGTAAAGTTTGGCCTAGAAAAACCCATATTCAGGCCATTTCGAGCCATTATTCTTTTGACCAAGGCTTCCAAATTATTCTCTGCTGCTACATTGTTGCGTCGAACCTGATTCACCACACGATCAGCGTCTTGATTTCTGTTCACTAGCACCATCCTTGGTTCCTCCTCTTCAAGTATTGGTATTTGATTTCTAGGAGGCTCATCCCTAGGTGGTTCAACCAACCCTGGATTCACTGGGTTAACTTATTGAGCATTCTCCCTCATCTCGACTCCTTAATTTTGGTGTTGAACAGGAGCTGACACTCCCATGAACTCTGTTATTCGTGTCATCTGGGTTGTCATCATTTGATTGGTTTGAGTAGTATTCTGGATCAATGGCTGGAAAATTTCTCCCATCGTTTGAGACAAAGTATGTACCATTTGCATGTTGCTCTCATCCATCTGTTACCTCAAATATGTTGCAGATTCATTTATTAAATTGGGCCCTTGAGCAGAATATCCCAAACCTATGGACTGGCTATTTTGGCCCATGTTAATTCCAGAATCTGACTCCTGCAAAGGGGAAGATATCACATTTTCTGAATATACTAGGGGTGCAGTACACAGATTCTGCATCATTGCCGTTGGCATGCCATAGATTGGGTTCCTAGGCAAAGACTATGAAAATCCTGGGGGAGGAAACTGCCGGTACGTCGAACTTCCTCCTGGAGGAGTCTGAGGATTTGTCACTGATGGGCCAATGTACTCCAAGATTGGCTGAGTGTAAGGCCTCACGTATGTCTCCCCTGGTCCCGCTGTCGAAGACGCTGGCTCTGTCACCATGGTTAACACTGTCGACCCTCCTGTCGAAGGAACTGGAGTTGGCGCCACAGTACTTCTTGGTAATTCTTGAGAATTGATGGTGCTGTTCTGAACACTTGAACTGCTTTGTTGAGTATTGGTCCCAGCAGAACTGGGATTCAAATTTCCTTGGCCAGATGCCATTCTCCTCACGTTTCTTCTCTTTGGTCTATATTCGTTTGAATTGGCTACCTTTCCACTTCTCAAGTGCATACGATAGTTTGCCACAATCTCGACCAATGAAAAAAATACTTAAGAAGGCAGTTATAAAACTTCCTTTTAGCGGTTATTTAAAAGTTGAAAACTTCCAAATCCACCTTTAGCATTGTCCCACTGGGCGTGCCAATTTGTTTACCTTGAAAATTGGTAAACAACCGCTGATCTTCTAAAACTATAAAGTTCTAGTAACTTACAGGATAGATCAGATTGATCCTAGGACATGTGTTGTACGTGTATTTGGGATATTTCACAATTTGGTAAAGTATGCCTTTCGACAATGCACATAAATGAAAAAAGGGGTTTGAAGTGTAAAGGATAGCGATAAAGATTAAAGAAACAACTAAATCGACCAATACGTCAAAGAAAAGAAAAGGTTGAATGTAAAAGTTTGATAAAGAAAAACTGAAGTTAAATGCTGGAAAGAAATGCATAAAGATCTTAAAATTCAAGAAGTAAATGCTTGAAAGTAAAGGCTTGGTAATGTAATTGACTTGAAAGGTAAAAGTTCGTGGAAAAAGATTTCAAAGTAAAGAATCTAAAACAAAAACTTCAAAGTAAGTTGCATTGTAATAAACGATAATGGTGATTACAATCACGTACATTCTCACTTCACTGGTTTCTTGACACACTGGATACTTTGAGTGAATATAGAGTTACTTGTACAATTTGATTTTTTCACACTATTCTAACTCTAAGACTAACCTATTTATAATACTCTAATGTAACCACCCTTTGACGGTTTTATTCTTAGATTACGCAACTTGGCACTTCGCATGTCTTCACGATCTGGATCTTCGCCACCTGTCCTCTTTTCAAATTCAAATAGTGGAACTTCCCTCCACTATTCAGTTGTAACTGCAGCGCATTATCCATAGCCACTTCATCGTGTCAAATTGACTCCTTGGACTTAGCTATATTTGAAGTCCTAAAATCATTCTCTTCGACTCAGGTATTGCACAAACATGGTCGAAGGCCTTCTAGTCGAAGCCTTCTTTTTTAGCTTTATTATTTTAAAGAATAACCTCTTTTAAAGCCAAATTGTCTGAAATCATGTAGCGTCGAAATTAGGAGCTAACAGTTGCTCAGGTAGTTGAGGTGGTGCTTGTTCGGGAGGTTGTCGAGGAGGTTGCTCGGGAGGCTGTTGAGGAGGTACATCCAGATGTTGTTGTTGGCGAGTCGGACACATTAGTTACTGTTGAGACAGAGGTTACGATTCCTTCGACTAAGCCTTATGTGCACACTGCTGGAGGATTTCCAAGAGAACCCATCGACCGATCTGTGCTTACAGAGTATGGAAAACATGTGGCCTCACGATTATAGCAGGGCGTGGTATATGTCTTTTACGTTTAAATTTAAATTTTGTTTATATATGTATAATTTTTTTAAGTATGAACTAATTTGTTCATATTTTGTTGTCACATGAGCGACCCGCACTGAAGATCATAACTCACGGGTCGAAGATGAAGGGCTTCCCGAAGATTCGATGCCTGAGCAGGTCAGTCGAATTATACGGGACTTCCACCTGTTTGATTTCGCCCACTGCTCTCTTACCATGTTGGACGCTTCATTGCTTAGTTCCTTTGTTGAGAGGTGGCACAAGGAGACATCATTATTTCATCTTCCGTTCGGGGAGTTGACTGTCACTCTGGATGATGTCGTTGTGTTGTTCCATCTCTTTATCGGCGGCAGATTATGGACTACTCTGATTCTTAGTGTGACCACTGCTTCTCAAATTGTGTCACATGATTTGAGTTTTACTGAGGCGGAGGTGCTGGAGGAGTTTGGTGTTACCAGAGGTGTACACTTACGTATGCACTGGCTTCAGAGGATTTACGACCAGCTTGTAGCTATTGGGAGATATGAGGCTGACGATATGGCGTACATGTTACATGTAGTAGCATGTACTCTTTTTGCAGACAAGTTTGGTGTTTATGTTGATGCCTGGTATTTGTGTCTCTTCAGTAACCTCGAGGAGACCAATTGGGCTTGGGGTGTGCAGCACTGACCCATTTGTATACAGCGCTTAGAGTGGCGACGATCTTTGAGACCAGACAGCTTACTGGGTATTTGAGTCTGTTACAGGTATATTTTAAATTATTGTATGTTATTGCTTTCGTATTTTTTTTACGAATATTATTTCTAAATTGTTATTTGTTGTGATTTCAATGATGAATCTACGAGCATTTCCCTACAATCTGTAACAGGAGGGTGCAGCATTGCGAGGTGGGGGGCCCATAGGCGAAGAAGTGGAAAGTGAGGCAGGCATATCCTGGTGGTGTAGCTGAGTATAGGATGAGGTTGGATGTGCTGACCGTAGATGATGTTATCTGGACACCATATGATGCTCATAGAGTCCACTGTGACTTGGAGGCGTCCTCATTATATTCATGTTATATGCGGTGGGAGACCTTGGTTGCTATACACTTGCCTGAGAGATGTCTACGACAGTATGGTTATGTTCAGAGTATACCATGACCAGTTCCAGATATACCGTCTGTAGGTATTGATTAGTGGTTTTAGAGTAACTTCCTCAGGTCTAGTCGTGCCATCAGAGATCGAGCGGTCCCTATTTAGCACCCATCGCAGTGTGAGAATGGTTACTTAGAGTGGTACATCATTGTATCACATCCACGCATCACCCCACCCCCAGCTGATGATGGGCCTTCTGATGACCGGGTGCCTGTTGATGATGCATCATTGCTGCCTCCTCTAGTAGATCATGCCGATGACCAGCAGCGCTTCTAGATGATTGCAATGATTAAGGGTTGGCTCATGGGTTTGGTAAACCCAGATGGTGACGTTTATTCTGGATTAGCTCGGATTGCACATATTGCCCGTGGGGGGCCTATTTAGATACATTTTGTATTATTTGTATTATATGTATATTATTCATACATCTTTCTCATAACATTTTATTAACTAATATTAGTGATCTTCCATAAATTGCAGTGTGAAGGTTAACTTACATTTGACAATTGTTTTCATAACTTAAACATAAAACACTTAACATTACAATATGATTAATAAATAAGAAAAACCTAAACACTGCCAGACACTTCAGGACGTTTCAGCATCTTCATTATATCGTCAACGGATCTTGACAGCTTCGCATCTAACTCGATCAGACCCTTTGTTATCCTACGGCGAAATGATCTCCACATTTCCTTCACATCTTCGTCAGTCTTCAACTCAATAAGGTTGTATTTCACCCTCCCGTTTGTGTCGATCCAATCTTCACGAAACTCGATATTTATCACCTTTCTATTTTCGTCATCAGGCAACAATTTATTCAACTTCGACGTCAGGTCGTAAAAAGAGGTGGTGCCATCGGGAAGCTTGAACTCTATAGTAGGATAAGCTTTGTTGAAGTAAACTTTTGCCTTAATCAAAAACTGAGGAAGAGGCATTTTTTTAGATGTGTTTATCAACAAGAGGTGACCCTAATTTATACAACTGTGAATCAATTCTGGATCACACAAACTGTCGGTGCAATCACAGCCGCACAATAATGTCAGCAAAATCATGACCATCCAAAAAACCCTAAAAATGAAACTACCGGAAATTTCACCTTAAGTGAAATTTTTTGTATCAACACGGAAATTTCATATTTCCAGAACATTTTGCACTTCACCGGAAATTTAAAATTTTCGGTACACCAGAAATTTCAAATGAACTATCAGAAATTTTGATATAACTACCGAAAATTTCTAACGGAAATTTGATGTGTTTTTCTCCCAAGGTTATGAAAATTAGGGGGTGTCAGGTTTAATTTTGGGGGGGTGGCAGGTAGAATCCTCCAAAGCAGGTTATTTTCAATCCAAACAAAGTCCATAGACGTACTATGGCTCAGGCTACGATTAGGGGTAGGAATAAGCTGGGTCGAGCTAGACTTTGTCAAGTCTGAGACTAACCTATAAAAAATCCAAAGCCTAAGTATGACTTATGGCTTATTGTAGGTTTATTTTTAGGTCTGAGTCTGGCCTTTTCGAATGATTGTTTGGCCTATTAGCCTACATAAGAGTTTATTATATTTAAACGTTTATAAATAAGCAATTACATTAATGTTTAAATAGACTAACAAATTAAAATATCAATGAGAATAAATGCTTATTTGCATTGACTTATTCAAGTTTACATATTAACATAAATTTTATATATTATTTGTTTGAGAGAACTTATAAAAACAACTTATGACATTGTTCATAAGGTTATTTTGAAACTTATTTCCATATGTTGTTCAAGATAACTAAGCTTTTCTTTTTATTTTAATTCAAAATACAAATATAATAATAATAATAATAATAATAATAATAATAATAAATTTTTTATATTTATTTAAATAGGTCGGTCTGATGGACTTAAAAGGTTTTGTATGGTTTATAGCCTAGCTTCTTTATCTAAATAGGCTTATAAAAAATCATAAGCCTTTTCTATTTGAAAAAAAAAAAATGACTTGACTTGAGCATCTGTATGTTAGATCATAGATCCATGTTAGTTTATCTAGCCTATTACCACTCCTAACTACGATGTGTGATGTCCATAGGTCTTTCATGTGAGATGTTTCGTTTTTTTTTTCTTCTTAAATGAATATCAACCGTTAGATATGGTGTGGATATGGTGTGCTTGCACTGCACTCTCAGTAACTTGAAACACTTCAACCAAACATTGTCAGCAAAAATAAAGTTTTAAAAATATTAATGTTTTAAAAATAAATTAAAAAAATATCAACATTTTAAAAATAAATTAAATTAAATTAAAAATGAATATTTTTTATTCAATTCAATTAACCAAATATTGTTTTAAAGATTTCATCTTTTTATTATAACATTTTTTTTAAATATATTTTAAAAATAATGTTGCACTCCAATTATTAAAAACATATTATAATAAATTAATAGAAAATATTATATTCAGAAAAAATAACGTTTAAAAAATATTAAAGCTTTAAAAATAAATTAAAAGAAAATATTAACGTTTTAAAAATGAAATAATTTAAATTAAAAAGGAACATTTTTTATTCAATTCAATTAATAAAATATTATTTTAAAAACTTTATCTTTTTACTATAACATAAGATGATGAACTCAGATAAGTATGGTAAGATGAGGATGGTAAGATCATACAAGGACATCATGTGATTGTTCTAAGATTATATAAAGACATCTTGTGACTATTCTAAGATGGCAGGATGATATGAGAACATCCTGTGACTGTTCTAAAATGACAGGATTATTTGAGGAGATCATGTGATTGTTCTAAGATGATACGAGGACATCCTGTGACTATTCTAAGATGACATATTGATATGAGGATATCAGGTGACTGTTACAAGATGACAGATTGATATGAGGGCATCCTGTGAATATTACAAGATGATATGAGGACATCATGTGACTGTTCAAAGATGATACGAGGACATCCTGTGATTGTTCGAAGATGACAGGGTGATATAAGGACATCTTGTGGCTATTCTGAGATGAAAGGATGATATGAGCACATCATGTGACTATTCTAAAATGACAAGAGGATATGAGGTCATCATGTGACTATTCTAAGATGATAGAATGATATGAGGACATCCTGTGACTATTTTAAGATGACAAGTTGATATGGGGACATCCTGTGACTATTCTAAGATGACGGGATGATTTAATGATATCCCATGACTATTCAAAGATTATATGAGGACATCATGTGACTATTCTAAGATGAAGAGATTATATGAGGACATCCTGTGACTATTCTAAGATGACAGGATGATATGAGGACATCTTGTCACTATTCTAAGGTGACAGGATGATATGAGGACATCCTATGATTATTCAAAGATGACAGGGTGATATGAAGACATCAGGTGACTATTCTAATATTAAAGGATGATATGAGGACATCCGGTGATTGTTCTAAGATGTAATGAGGACATCTTGTGATGGTTTTATAATAACAGGATTATATGTGGACATCATGTGACTGTTCTAAGATGACAGGATGCTATGTTGACATCATATGATTGTCCTAAGATGACAGGATGATATGAGGACATCATGTGAATGTCTTGAGATGACAGGATGATATGAGGAAATCCTGGGACTATTCTAAGATGATAGGATGGTATGAGGAAATCTTGTGACTATTCTAAGATGACAGGATGATATGAGGAAATCTTGTGACTAATATAAGATGATTGGATGATATAAGGACATCTTGTGACTGTTCTAAGATGATATGAGGACATCTTGTGACTGTTCTAAGATGATATGAGGACATCCCGCGAATGTTCTAAGATGACATATTGATATGAATACATCTTGTGACTATTATAAGATGACAGGATGATATGAGGACACCTTGTGATTATTCTAAGATGACAGGATGATATGAGGACATCATATGACTATTCTAAGATGACAGGATGATATGAGGACATCCTGTGACTATTCTAAGATGAAAGGGTGATATGAGTATATCCTGTGACTATTCTAAGATGACAGGATGATATGAGAACATCCTATGATTGTTCAAAGATGAAATGAGGATATCATGTGACTGTTCTAAGATGACAGGATGATATGAGGACATCTTGTGACTATTCTAAGATGACAAGATGATATGTGGACATCCTTTGACTATTATAAGTTGACATGATGATATGAGGACATCTTGTGGCTGTTCAAAGATGATATGAGGATTTCCTATGATTGTTCTAAGATGACAAGATGATTTGAGGACATCGTATGACTATTCTAAGACGACGAGATGATATGAGGACATCCTGTGACTATTCTAAGATGACAGGATGATATGAGGACATCCAGTGACTATTATAAGATATAGTTATGGGTAACGAATTATTTAAAAAGACTCCTGAATAACTTCTCCTCAAAGATTATATAGACTAGGGGTATACTGGCCAACTATGTTAAAAGATTATATAGACTTCGCCAAAGGTTGCCAAGAGTGCTAGAAATGAAATTGGTGAAATTGGTGAGATTAAACCCTCTTCGTCAAAAGGACATAGGTATATTTTAGTGGGAATAGACTATTTCACTAAGTGGATAGAGGTTATACCTTTACCTAATGTTAACCAAGAGGAGGAGATACGTTTCATCCAAAACCATATCATATACAGGTTTGGGATTCCTGAAACTATTACCACTGACCAAGGCTTAGTTTTTATAGGGCGTAAAATGGTGGTTAAACTCTTAACCTCGACACCATATTATGCTCAGGCCAACGGTCAGGTCGAAGCGACCAATAAGATATTGATTGGAATAATTAAAAAAACGTGGGGCAGAAGCCAAAGAATTAGCATAAAACCCGAAACCAATTTCTATGGGCAAGTCACAACTCTCCCAAAGATTCAACTAATTCTACGCCTTTCCGACTTGTGTATGGGTATGACGCAATATTGCCCCTATAAATCTACCTGCAGTCAGTCAGGATTCAAAGGCAATTTAAAATCTCAACTGAGTTCTATTAGGGAATGATGTTCCACGAGATGGCTCGGTTAGATGAGGATAGATTAACTGCTCTAGACTTCTTAATAAGACAAAAGGAGAGGGTTGCTAAAGCCTACAACAAAAAGGTTAAGTCCAAAACATTTAATGAGGACGGCCTAGTTTGGAAGGCCATATTGCCTATGGATCGAAAAGATAGGATATTGGGCAAGTAGTCCCCGAATTGGGAATGACCTTTTAAAATTCTACAAACATTTTCAAATAATGATATGAGATTGAAGAGTTGATCCTTGAAGGTCGAACCCTGTGAATAAATGGCAAGTATTTAAAATAGTATCGGACCATTTTGTAGGAAATACACAAAGATGCAGAATAATCAATAAATTTCATAACCAAGAAGGCTTCAGAGAACTGATAGCCTTGAACATTGTCAACATGCCATGAAAGGTATATGTAAAGATTACATTGGTTTTAAAAGTCAAAACGTCATCACAAGCGGTGAAAGATAGATCAACAAAAGATAAACAAAGTTGTTATCCTAGAAAGGGAAATTTGGCTTGAGTCGCTCATATTGAACTTTGACTGAGGTGAGTAAGAAATGATTGAGGCATAGGTCAAAATCTCGTTGTCAAGGGAGGCAACTGTCTCCAAGCATTGAATACCTTTCTGAGTTTCCTCGTTCAATTAGATTAGGCTAACTCTTTGGAGGTTAGTTTTCTCTGCCTCAGCATCCTGTATCCTTTTCTGTAGCGCCTCTATCTCCTTCTTCCAACCAACAATTTGAGTATCCAAGGCAGTTACAATGATGTTTTCTTGACGAAGGCTTTCTTCAAGTTCTTTTGCGCGTTGGTCCGACTCACTAGCCAAGTTCCCCGCTTTAGACCTCTCGGTCACTTTGGGCGCCATCTTCTTCTTGGCGACATGCCCACGTTGAAATTCAGCCTGAACTTGGTCAAAAAGAGGTCCAAAAGTGACTAAAAAGTCAACCACTTCGACAGGAGCATTAGGGATGTCCGGTTTATTCAGAAGAGTTTTAATGTTATAGCCATATATGAAATCTTTCTCTAAAGCTTTGAAAAGGTCAACATCCCCAACAAGGGCCTTTAGTTGCTTTAGAATCGAGTCAACAAGCTCAGGACCGATGGTTCCGCCAGATACGATAAAGAACTTGAACATCTGCCAGTGGAACTGCCTTTGATACACATAACCATTTTCATGTAAGCCCTGGGGATTGGTCGTTTTCAGCACATCCATTTCTTCCTGTGATAAGGGAGTGGCTGGCGGAGTAGTCTTTTTGGCAGTTGAGGCGTCTGGTTTCTCTATTCCGGAAGTAGAGGCAGTCTTGAAACTAGGATTTTTGCCACCTTTTGACATATCAACAATCTCCTCATGCGGTTGGTTTTTTGTGACAGGTTGAGATATTTCAGTAGGTTGTTAAGGCTCTTCTTTATCAAGAGCAACTTCTGGGAAAATGTCGTCCATATCCATCTAGGTTCCTCTTCCTCAATCGATGTTGAATAAGAGGAGTCAGTGAGAGACACTTTGCTAGTAGATTGGTGAGAAGTGATATCTTCAACTTCTAAAGCCTTGTTGACTTCGTCCATAATAGTTGTAGTAGTGAAAGGTTGATGTGCTGGCGAACTGTTGGTCGGCGCAGGCTTAACACTCAATGTCGTCCCAGGTTGAGTTGTTGGTTTGTCCTGTAGATGAGGTACTTGTTAATATTTAACAAAGAAGTAACATAGTAAACAAGATAAAGTTGAAAGTACCTTTAAGGTTTTACCGTCAGAACTTGAATTGGCACTCTCATCCGACGCCAATTTCTAAGCCGCTGGAGTAACCTTCACAACTTTTCCAGTGGGGGCTTTCTTCCCTTATTTGATTTTGGGAGCGGGAGCCACTTTGGGACTCGCTGGGATTTTCTTTATTCCATCCCCTTTGTTCTTCTTCTTGTGGGGGGGGATTTAGAGATGATTCTTCTAAGATAACGGGTTCAATGGTTAGGGCGGCGGACGCACCTTCTGCAGTAGTGTCATCAACCTGCATGGCAAAGATCTAAGATGAGTAAAAAAGAATAAGTTGCAAGATACCAGGAGTGCACATCTCTGTAGTACATGCCTAGTCAGAGTTAAAAGAGGTCCCCTCGGCCTTGGGCTGGTTGAGCGTCTCTTCAGCCCTGATAACTTCCCTCTTCCTCTTCTTATGTTCGACGGTTGTGAAGAAACAAAAACAACGACAAATTCAAGGTTAAAGAAAAGAAAGTGGAAAGTGGAGGAGATTTGAAATGATCTCTTTGCTTTCCTCACCCTCATGTATGGGAGTTTCGACCCTGACATTATTTATGTCGACATGAAGGTGGCCTTTGAAACTGTATAGATCCAGCTTAGTCGGAGTCACTCGGTGTGCAGGATTTAGACTCTCATTTTCGTGTACCTTTAAGAATTCCATGAAAATGAACCAGCGTGGAAATGGGGGGAGCGAATACCAGAGCCATGCCATTGGTCGGCAAGGGGGGAAATTCGTAAAGATAAAACTTGAGAGCGAAATTATATTTGTCTTTCACATAGGCAGGAATCTTTAGATCGGGAAGCTTCGCCTACATTTTGTCCTTCAGAGTCCTAGTTGCCTCATTGGTCGTCCGTCTAAGATCATTTGGGTCATATAGAGTTTTAAAGTATTTTTGGAAAGCCTGAATCTCTTTGATGTGTTTTGATCTACCTTTTTTTGTTACAAAGAGGGAAAAAAACATCAGTGAGATGTTGTCGTACTGTTGCAGCATCCATAAATTCTTGGGCATGATAAGCT
This sequence comes from Lathyrus tuberosus, assembly GCA_022829125.1. NCBI lineage: Eukaryota > Viridiplantae > Streptophyta > Magnoliopsida > Fabales > Fabaceae > Lathyrus > Lathyrus tuberosus. The sequence continues at coordinate 7,677,198 of JALAZF010000280.1, forward strand.
CTCCACCAAGTGTCAAACTCTGGGTGCAGTAATAAGCGGACTCAAAGCCAAAGAGGCTAAGAGCGGGTCAACTATCAACATGTCGAGTGAACTGTTGGAGGTAGTCATCCTCAAAATAGTCGCCAGTGTTAAGGCATAACTCATTATTCTTCTTGAAAAAAAAGGGCAAGGAATGGTTTGAGTGATTCCGAACTGGCATGCTACCAGATTGGGTTGGTAACTGAGGATTCTCACGTGATCTTTAGATGGTTTGAGTCAGACGGAAAGAAGTTTAGGTGTCAGGATTGATGACCAGGGCCTTTTAGATTCTTTTTCCTTTTCTCTAGTGCCTGGAAGTGGTCGGGTAAACCATTCTGGTCCATGAGTCCTTCTGGAGAAATGGGCCATAGTCGAGTTGAAGTTATATCGTTTTGCAAACATTATTAAATAGGAGCCAAATGCGTCCTAATCCGACCTGCTCTTATTAGTAGGAGTCGTAAGATTTAGCCTAATACCTTCAATACTTCGGCCATTGATGGTAGGGTCATCGTTGACAGGGTGTTCGACTTTCAATGAAGCTTCAAAGGTGGCATTTAGCCATAACTAAAGTAGCCAGAATGGTCTAGCAAGCAGAAATTCGTCTTTAGATTTGATGTTTCTCAGGGCTTCAGTGGCTTCTCCCAGTGATGCGTACAAGTACCCTAAGATTAGTTGGCTGAGACACACATGTTTCCCTCATGTAGATGGTTGGCAAGTGTTAAATATCTTTTGGCTACCTTTAGGGATCGACAGCATAAAACACATCTAGACAACCACAAAGCCAAGAAGGTGATGTGTTCTTCAGTGGTGACCTTAGGAGCGTCAGTGACATGATAGTGTGCGATGTACCTAGTGAAATCAGCGTGACTGCTGTCAAACGCAATGTTATCTTCATCTTGTTCACTATGTTCAAAGTTGCCACCATTAGGGCAAAGGTCAATAATGGCTGCCACGTCGAAGAGCGTGGGTGTCAACATTCCGCAAGAAAGTTGGAAGGTGTTAGTCATGCTCTCCCAATAGTAAAGGGAGGTGACAAGCATGTTTTGGAAATATGTTGGGTCAATCCTCGACAGTTGAATCAAGTCAAAGATGCCCATTTCTTTCGAGACATCGCTCATTTTGGCTTCTATCTTATCTGGCCCAGAGATGTAGTTCTTATGTTATTTGGTAGGGGGAGCAAAGCGAGAAACTCGCAGAGTGTTGGTTTGTTAATCTAAGTCTATCGGTTCCTTAATGCTAACTACAGGTTTGGTTATATGGTAAGCAGGAAAGAAATATTTAAACTTGGTAAGATTCTTTGCAGGGTCAAGTGTAGGACCCATGAGAGCATGGTTAGTTCTAGAAATGGTAAAAGGGATGAGTACATGGGACTTGTAGATTCAAAGTTTCTCTTCAAGGTTTGGAGTTTCTGGGACATATTCCAGATTCCCTATTACAGTGTCGTTGTTCAGGATGTAGGCTTGAGGAAGGGGTTCCTTGGAAGCCTTGACGTTCTTGGTTGAAGGTTCCATTTTTGAGAGACTTTAAGTTTTTGAAGGAAATTTGGAGAAGAATATTTCTGCAAGGAAGATTTGGGAAAAATGCTAGAAAAGTGTTGAAAAATGTGAAGACTCACTATTTATATTGGGAGAATTTAAGACTCTTCAGTCCCCTCAATTGAGTAGTTGGTACAAGGCAAGGGTCACGTGGCACTTCCCTAAAGGAAGAAGTTAAGGAGGCCTACTACACGTAGCTACCCTACCCTATGAATCTGACGCCATGATGAGAAGAGGTATGGCGGAGTGGGAAGAGTACGTTTTCGAGGTAACGGTTGAGAGAAACATCGTGATGAGAATGACGTCAGCCCACTAGGTGAATAATGACTAGAAAAATCAAAAAAGGCCCATATCTCCTAAAATCAGCGAAAGAGGCCTTTTGGGGGGCAATTTGTTAGCTGGGATTTTCGACGAAGGAAAAAGCCCAGTAAACAAGGGCAAGGTTGAAGAAGTCTCGGTTCAACCAGAGTCTGCACTTAGTGAAATTTTTGGATGTTTCAAAATACATTTTGACTAAGTGGTATCATCGACCGCATAGTCCGTGCGACATGGGAGAAACAGTCGACAAGGTGGTTATTTGGACGTGCAGTGTCACGTTTGAATATCAATAACTTCCTGAAATTTTCCCTCTGAAAAGACACGTGGAGAAAGTACGGAGACAGGCTGCATATAGAGCATCATGTGGTGAACTCTGAAGATAGAAACGTTAGGGGTGGTTATTTTATACTTATATGTATAGGAATTCATTAAGTTGAATTCAGGGTGTTCATTGTATTACAAAAATCTCACTGAATACTCAAAGTATCAATATCTAGAGAAACGAGCGAATGACTGAGAGAATGTAAGAGCAAATGAATCACCATTCTTTACTTTCAATACAAAATTTCTAATTTTAGCTTTACGTTTTGCTTTGTGTCCTTTACTTTCGATTTCTTTTAAGTCTTTTCATTTCGCAATTCCAATCTTTGTCTTTTCTTTTATACATTTCTAGAGTAGTCAAAGTTAACATTTTCACGTATTCATACAGTTACTTAAAACCATACTTCGACCAAGTCGAAAACAGTCACTTTAACATAAGGAATCAAAAACGGAATGGTTATTTGGCACTATGTTCTAAGATTCACTGATTGATCCTGCAAGTATCCTATAATGTGGAGACCCGCGATTCTTTACCATTTTCAACTTAATCACTATCAAAATTTAAACGGTTCTAACGGATCGCCTTGACACAATCCACTCCCAACTACAAATTTTTAGTTGGGTTTCCATTTATCAAAATTAACAAATGACTATTGAAAATTGTCATACCCTAATTTTTGACCATAAGATCCCACCATCTTTGTGCATCATCTTGCATAGCATTTTCAGGTCATAGGTCTTTGTGCGTGTTTATTGTGACTATCCAACTTGTGCAGGTGCAATTATTTCAAGTATGGATGGTATTTGTTTTCACAGTTAAGTACTTCAAGACGTGACCAGTTGGTTCTGATTCAGAATGGTTCCAAGGTCACTTTCCTCAAAATTCCTCAGAAGTTTCAGTGAATACTCCTGAAGAGGATCAGGGTTTTCCTTTTCTTGGTGTTGAGTATGGTCGTTCGAGGACTAGTTATGGTTTTTTGTAGCAAGTGGTATTAAAAATTGTGTCCTCATGGTTCTTGTACTGAGTTCATCATCATATAAGATTTTGATGGTGCAAGGAATAAAGGTCGAGCAAGACTTTGTTCATGAAGTGGATCATGGTTCATGTTCCTTTTTATGTTAAGAGAAAAAGTTTGGATTTCCTTAGTTGATGTTATTAAGTGGTGAGTTTGGATAAAAAATTTAAATCAAGTTTTAGCATGGAGATCTTAAAATGAAATTCAAGAATTATGTTCTTTACAAATTTCTTTCACTATTTTGCTACGAAGTTCAAATCCAAAATTATAGAGCATCTTTTACTTGTTCCATACGATCCATATGCCATGATTTTTTTTTGGACAGTTCTTTTTTTGGACGTTTCTAAAGAACTGTTAAAGAATTATTATTGTTACATCAGCAAAAGACAACAAGTGTATCAGAACAATGATTCAAACTCCAACTCAAATAGTAGTGAGAGATATAAAGTGATTTCAAAGGTGTTGCTCCCTCAATACTTGATGCTTCATATTCTTACTAACTCTGGGCCACTATTGTTCAAACCTTCCCATTTGTACTCAAAGCAAGTTCTTTTATTGATGATCATGGTATTGGAAAATGCATTCATGGTTGCATTATGAAATATGGGTTTGGAGCAAATGTTTATGTTGCTACTGGGTTACTTCATATGTATGTTACATGTAATGACATGGAGTATGGGTTGAAGCTGTTTGATAATATTCCTAAGTCGAATGTGGTTGCTTGGACTTGTTTGATTTATGGGTATGTTAATAATAACCAGCCATGGGAAGCTTTGGATGTGTTTAAAGATATGGGTAATTGGAGTGTAAAGCCTCATGAGGTTACTGAATGCTTTGATTGCATGAGCTCGAAGTAGAAATATTGATACTGGGAGATGGGTTCCTAAGTGCATCTGTAAGGCTGGCTATGATCTTTTTGTGTGTGCATCTAATAATAATTCTTCCATTCTTGAAACGTTTACGAAATGTGGTAGTTTAAACCTTGCAAAGGACTTGTTCGGCAAAATGCCGAATAACCAAAGTGCATTACAATACAAATTTAAAGTCTAAGGGTACATGATGCGTCCGCAAGTGCACGAAAATATCGAAGTAATATAAAAGATTGTCGAACCCACAGAGACCAATGTCAACCTACCGTTATCTATCGTTGCTTTGTAAAGCTAAGGCTAATGATAATTGATAAAAGGGAAACTAAGACTAGAGCTAAAATAAAACTAAGAAAATATAACAGAAAAGAGAGGTCGGAATATGGATTCCGCGTTCCTAAAGGACTTTGTAGAATTCGGGTACTAATTACAACTATAACTTAGTTCTATAGAATATACCGACTTAAAAACTCCGCCTCACGCTCTCGCGGTATTAACTAAAGTCATGTTCCCTAATCCCAAGATTTTGCTCTCGCTCACCCGGTAACTAGGAAATATATTTTGAAAGCCAATAATATCCTAAACGTATCTGAAGCGCTCTCGCTGTATTCAGATATGTTGCCTAATTTCCACTATCTGGTTCGACCCCCACGCTCTCGCAGTGCCGACTCTAACCTTAATTAATTTCTCACTCTCGTGACAAAATTGTGTTAAATAACCTTTCACTCTCGTGACAAAGCTATTTAAATTAGACTTGGAAATTAAAACCAAAACAGAATTTTAAATCATAAGTTCGCACCTATTATTTTCTACCGAGTCCCGTCGGTAACGACGGTCCTCATACGCCGGACTCAAGAATATTTAGAAAGACATAGATAGGAAAATAAGCATGCTATTACGAAAATTTAATATAAGACAAGGCATAATTAAGAAATTAATTGAAAACATAAACAACAAAGTAAACAATAAAAATAGAACCTGTAATTAAATGGGAACGAGAAACAATGCTCGAACTGAATTCTTAATACGCCGGCATGCTTTGAATCAAATACATAGATTAAACTACAGGAAAAAATCCTAAAAATAAATCCTAAAACTATATTTGTAATAGTCCTCCGATGTGGAGAACTATTACTTTTACAAAGTGAATCAAAACTGCTTAAAATCTAAAGAAATAAAATCTGGCGAAGAGAAGAGTCGACCCCCACAATGGAGGTTTTAGATTGCATTTATAGTGGATTGGTCGTGGAATTATTTTGCAGTCGTGGCATGAGAATCAGATGGAAGGAGAGTCGTTTGAGTGCTGAAAAAAAACAGAGAAATAAAAGGACAGAGTGGGAGAATTTTTCTCCTCACAAATACAGGTGGCTTGCGCCACCTCCCCACTCCCACAACAAGTGGCTTGCGCCACATTTGAATGAGGTGGTGGGCGCCACTCCTTAGGTGTGGCTTGCGCCACCCTTTGTTGAGTGGTGGGCCCCACCCTTTTATTTTTTTTTTCTTTTCTTCATTTTCTTTCTCTTCCTTTTCCTTCCTCCTATTTTCTTTCCATTCTTCTCTTTTTCTTTAATTAATTCTTTTCTTTTCTTTCTTTTGTACTTTAATTCGATTTAATCCAAGCTACCTGGAAAAGGAAATAAATACTGGCATAATAAAATATAAATCAAGGAAAATAAATAAAACGAAACTAAAATCATGTGAATCACGTCTAAAAATATTATACATTTTCTTGTTATCAAACTCCCCCACACATAAACATTTGCTTGTACTCAAGCAAACCATGACTCACGAGAAAAATAGTGTATATGGATACTCATCCTAGGCTACCAACTCTACTTTGGTTAAGTTTGTGTCGATAGGTACTTGCTCACACACTAAGGATATCGTAACAACACAATTTTGCTTTTGCTGTCATCAACCTCCCTCCTATACAAACCAATCCGAATCATGTCATTATACCTAAGCCTATCTCACTCATCCTTCTTTTATCCCTTTTCATTCTGGCACAATCACATTAAGCCGGTTATCCTTTCACACTCATGGTAGGATAGCCTGTTAGTGACTATGATCTCTTTATCATCATTTTTTTTTCTTTTGCACATATCAATAAAATAAAGAAGTTTGCACTGTTTGGCTAAATGATCAGGTGAGGACCACCTAACTTAGAAGGAGCATTTCTTTTCATTCAATTCATTTTTTTTCTTCTTAATTTACCTTTTAAGCCTGAGATCATAGACTTATTTGCATCGGCTTCCTACTTAGTGCGTGCTTAGGATGGTGCTGATTGCTAAATAAACTACTTAGGGACTACTAAAGGGGTGAGAACTTAAGGCTACAACATAACAAGTACTCAAATTGATTTCCATAATTTAGAGGCTCACGGTGTTAAAACGATAACGATCCTGCGGAATTTTCCCAAGTCTCACAATCTAACCTCAAGTTCGTCTGTAACCTAAGATTTTCAAAAGAAACAATATTTTTAACTCAAAATTTTCAAAATATTCGGTGTGGCTCAAGAGAATGGGAAAATCGATAGACAACATAAAATCACGCATAAAGACTCGACAGCACATGCACAGACGCACAAAACATTAAAACAGAAAAAAAATTAAAATCATGCAAGAAAACAGTAAATCTAACTAGAAAGCGGTAAAATAAAAGCGGTAAATATTCCTCCCCCACACTTAAACCAAACATTGTCCTCAATATTTTAATAAAAGGTGAAAAAGGAACGATAGAACCTGTATGAGTGCCACGACCAAATTCGCTCCGATTCTTCCCATATTCTCCCTGTCTTCGCTGGCCACTTCTACTCCGGCGTCTTGTACTACGAGTTATCTGAATTTGCTGAAACTTCACTTTACTGAAGCCGCTCATCATACTATTTATTTTCGAAGGAAGTACATGCAAAAAATGTTAAAAGAATACGGTGCGGTGTGTGCAGGTGGAACCTGACCATGCGAAAGGACAAGGAGGAGGTGAGTTACGAACTAGAGAGATACGCTCTCTCATATCATACTCATCATCGGTGTCACCACCAGCAGCGACATTCGTAGGAATGTGCGTGGGCACCATCTCATCTTAAGGGATTGTCATCTAGAGATCGTTCGCCTAAATGTAGCTGAGACGTGACAAGCGATACAATTCTTTATTTTCTGCAAACACAAACAATAAAAGGAAAACATTAAATTAAAATTTTGTGGGTTTCCTCTCACGCAGGGCTTTGTTCGACGTCGATAGCTCGACGGTTAGGAGTGTTAGTCTTCGGTTTCCATGGTCATTTATCAAGCCATCTCACATATCCCTCGCCTTTTCTTTTCTTCCTTCTGTGGGGTGGTTCATTCTTTTGAACTTGTGGTGGTGGTTAGGGACCTATCCTAAGTATTAGTTTTTCGAGTTTGGGCTCAGTTATCTCATCCACCATCTCAAAGTCTAACCTTACCCTCTTAGCAATAATGATATCCCTAGTTTCATGGTCCTCGAATTTTCTCTTTTTATGCGTGACCTCAAACAAAGATGCATCGGTGTGGATATTTTCCAATACCTCCACATGCGTTTCGGATTGGGAGTCTACAAACCTATGTGGGAAAGGGATCGGTGGGGTATAGGGATGAGGAACATCCTTAGGTGCTACTTTCTCTACCTCTTTGACGACCTCCCATTCAGGTGGTTCCAGTGAATTTTTCTCAGTCTCTACTTCTTCCTCACCAGAACTCTCCTCAACCTCAATATCACTCTCCTCACCCTCATTATCACTCTCCTCGGGATTCTCGATTTGTTTTTCATTAACGGTTGTTACAACATCCACATGCTCCTCAGGGGAGGGTCCTATAGGTGTCTGTGCAAGCAAAGAGATTTGAGTCTCCAATGCCTCAGTGTGAGTCGCGAGGGACTCGACCATAGTGTTTATGTGCCTAAGGTTTTCATAAGTATCGAGATGTTGTCTTCTAAGCTCTTCATTCTGGAGAGTTTGTGTCTCCACAAAGTGCTCCATCATAGATTCTAACCTAGAATTAGTTGTTGTTTCAATGAAATCCTCCATTAATGTTTCGAGGTTGGAATTAACAGATTCTTGTGGTTCCTCAAAATATTGGGAGTGGTAATTTGGGTGGAAATGAGTTAGTGTCGCGTTGAAAACCTCCATTAGTATTTTGAGATTGGAATTATGTGATTCTTGCGGTTCCTCGAAATTTTGGGAATGGTAATCATAGGAAAAATTTGGTTGCGGTTCCTCAAAATATTGGGAGTATTGCGGTTGGTAATTGTAGAGAAAATTTGGGTGCGGCTCCTCAAGATATTGTGAGTGGTTATCATAGAGAAAATTTGGGTGATACATAGTTTTTAATTTTTTATTTTTTTTATGGGAGTGCCTTAGTCTATACGGTGCAACAACGGAATAACAATATTGACTGTTGGTCCCCGACAACGGCGCCAAAAACTTGATGCGTCCGCAAGTGCACGGAAATATCGAAGTAATATAAAAGATTGTCGAACCCACAGAGACCAATGTCAACCTACCGTTATCTATCGTTGCTTTGTAAAGCTAAGGCTAATGATAATTGATAAAAGGGAAACTAAGACTAGAGCTAAAATAAAACTAAGAAAATATAACAGAAAAGAGAGGTCGGAATATGGATTCCGCGTTCCTAAAGGACTTTGTAGAATTCGGGTACTAATTACAACTATAACTTAGTTCTGTAGAATATACCGACTTAAAAACTCCGCCTCACGCTCTCGCGGTATTAACTAAAGTCATGTTCCCTAATCCCAAGATTTTGCTCTCGCTCGCCCGGTAACTAGGAAATATATTTTGAAAGCCAATAATATCCTAAACGTATCTGAAGCGCTCTCGCTGTATTCAGATATGTTGCCTAATTTCCACTATCTGGTTCGACCCCCACGCTCTCGCAGTGCCGACTCTAACCTTAATTAATTTCTCACTCTCGTGACAAAATTGTGTTAAATAACCTTTCACTCTCGTGACAAAGCTATTTAAATTAGACTTGGAAATTAAAACCAAAACAGAATTTTAAATCATAAGTTCGCACCTATTATTTTCTACCGAGTCCCGTCGGTAACGACGGTCCTCATACGCCGGACTCAAGAATATTTAGAAAGACATAGATAGGAAAATAAGCATGCTATTATGAAATTTTAATATAAGACAAGGCATAATTAAGAAATTAATTGAAAACATAAACAACAAAGTAAACAATAAAAATAGAACCTGTAATTAAATGGGAACGAGAAACAATGCTCGAACTGAATTCTTAATACGCCGGCATGCTTTGAATCAAATACATAGATTAAACTACAGGAAAAAATCCTAAAAATAAATCCTAAAACTATATTTGTAATAGTCCTCCGATGTGGAGAACTATTACTTTTACAAAGTGAATCAAAACTGCTTAAAATCTAAAGAAATAAAATCTGGCGAAGAGAAGAGTCGACCCCCACAATGGAGGTTTTAGATTGCATTTATAGTGGATTGGTCGTGGAATTATTTTGCAGTCGTGGCATGAGAATCAGATGGAAGGAGAGCCGTTTGAGTACTGGAAAAAAACGGAGAAATAAAAGGGCAGAGTGGGAGAATTTTTCTCCTCACAAATACAGGTGGCTTGCGCCACCTCCCCACTCCCACAACAAGTGGCTTGCGCCACATTTGAATGAGGTGGTGGGCGCCACTCCTTAGGTGTGGCTTGCGCCACCCTTTGTTGAGTGGTGGGCCCCACCCTCTTATTTTTTTTTTTCTTTTCTTCATTTTCTTTCTCTTCCTTTTCCTTCCTCCTATTTTCTTTCCATTCTTCTCTTTTTCTTTAATTAATTCTTTTCTTTTCTTTCTTTTGTACTTTAATTCGATTTAATCCAAGCTACCTGGAAAAGGAAATAAATACTGGCATAATAAAATATAAATCAAGGAAAATAAATAAAACGAAACTAAAATCCATGTGAATCACGTCTAAAAATATTATACATTTTCTTGTTATCAAACTCCCCCACACTTAAACATTTGCTTGTCCTCAAGCAAACCATGACTCGCGAGAAAAATAGTGTATATGGATACTCATCCTAGGCTACCAACTCTACTTTGGTTAAGTTTGTGTCGATAGGTACTTGCTCACACACTAAGGATATCGTAACAACACAATTTTGCTTTTGCTGTCATCAACCTCCCTCCTATACAAACCAATCTGAATCATGTCATTATACCTAAGCCTATCTCACTCATCCTTCTTTTATCCCTTTTCATTCTGGCACAATCACATTAAGCCTGTTATCCTTTCACACTCATGGTAGGATAGCCTGTTAGTGACTATGATCTCTTTATCATCATTTTTTTTTCTTTTGCACATATCAATAAAATAAAGAAGTTTGCACTGTTTGGCTAAATGATCAGGTGAGGACCACCTAACTTAGAAGGAGAATTTCTTTTCATTCAATTCATTTTTTTTCTTCTTAATTTACCTTTTAAGCCTGAGATCATACACTTATTTGCATCGGCTTCCTACTTAGTGCGTGCTTAGGATGGTGCTGATTGCTAAATAAACTACTTAGGGACTACTAAAGGGGTGAGAACTTAAGGCTACAACATAACAAGTACTCAAATTGATTTCCATAATTTAGAGGCTCACGGTGTTTAAAACGATAACGATCCTGCGGAATTTTCCCAAGTCTCACAATCTAACCTCAAGTTCGTCTGTAACCTAAGATTTTCAAAAGAAACAATATTTTTAACTCAAAATTTTCAAAATATTCGGTGTGGCTCAAGAGAATGGGAAAATCGATAGACAACATAAAATCACGCAAAAGACTCGACAGCACATGAACAGACGCACAAAACATTAAAACAGAAAAAAATTTAAAATATGCAAGAAAACAGTAAATCTAACTAGAAAGCGGTAAAATAAAAGCGGTAAATATTCCTCCCCCACACTTAAACCAAACATTGTCCTCAATATTTTAATAAAAGGTGAAAAAGGAACGATAGAACCTGTATGAGTGCCACGACCAAATTCGCTCCGATTCTTCCCATTTTCTCCCTGTCTTCGCTGGCCACTTCTACTCCGGCGTCTTGTACTACGAGTTATCTGAATTTGCTGAAACTTCACTTTACTGAAGCCGCTCATCATACTATTTGTTTTCGAAGGAAGTACATGCAAAAAATGTTAAAAGAATACGGTGCGGTGTGTGCAGGTGGAACCTGACCATGCGAAAGGACAAGGAGGAGGTGAGTTACGAACTAGAGAGATACGCTCTCTCATATCATACTCATCATCGGTGTCACCACCAGCAGCGATATTCGTAGGAATGTGCGTGGGCACCATCTCATCTTAAGGGATTGTCATCTAGAGATCGTTCGCCTAAATGTAGCTGAGACGTGATAAGCGATACAATTCTTTATTTTCTGCAAACACAAACAATAAAAGGAAAACATTAAATTAAAAGTTTGTGGGTTTCCTCTCACGCAGGGCTTTGTTCGACGTCGATAGCTCGACGGTTAGGAGTGTTAGTCTTCGGTTTCCATGGCCATTTATCAAGCCATCTCACATATCCCTCGCCTTTTCTTTTCTTCCTTCTGTGGGGTGGTTCATTCTTTTGAACTTGTGGTGGTGGTTCGGGATCTATCCTAAGTATTAGTTTTTCGAGTTTGGGCTCAGTTATCTCATCCACCATCTCAAAGTCTAACCTTACCCTCTTAGCAATAATGATATCCCTAGTTTCATGGTCCTCGAATTTTCTCTTTTTATGCGTGACCTCAAACAAAGATGCATCGGTGTGGATATTTTCCAATACCTCCACATGCGTTTCGGATTGGGAGTCTACAAACCTTTGCGGGAAAGGGATCGGTGGGGTATAGGGATGAGGAACATCCTTAGGTGCTACTTTCTCTACCTCTTTGACGACCTCCCATTCAGGTGGTTCCAGTGAATTTTTCTCAGTCTCTACTTCTTCCTCACCAGAACTCTCCTCAACCTCAATATCACTCTCCTCACCCTCATTATCACTCTCCTCGGGATTCTCGATTTGTTTATCATTAACGGTTGTTACAACATCCACATGCTCCTCAGGGGAGGGTCCTATAGGTGTCTGTGCAAGCAAAGAGATTTGAGTCTCCAATGCCTCAGTGTGAGTCGCGAGGGACTCGACCATAGTGTTTATGTGCCTAAGGTTTTCATAAGTATCGAGATGTTGTCTTCTAAGCTCTTCATTCTGGAGAGTTTGTGTCTCCACAAAGTGCTCCATCATAGATTCTAACCTAGAATTAGTTGTTGTTTCAATGAAATCCTCCATTAATGTTTCGAGGTTGGAATTAACGGATTCTTGTGGTTCCTCAAAATATTGGGAGTGGTAATTTGGGTGGAAATGAGTTAGTGTCGCGTTGAAAACCTCCATTAGTATTTTGAGATTGGAATTATGTGATTCTTGCGGTTCCTCAAAATTTTGGGAATGGTAATCATAGGAAAAATTTGGTTGCGGTTCCTCAAAATATTGGGAGTATTGCGATTGGTAATTGTAGAGAAAATTTGGGTGCGGCTCCTCAAGATATTGTGAGTGGTTATCATAGAGAAAATTTGGGTGATACATAGTTTTTAATTTTTTATTTTTTTTATGGGAGTGCCTTAGTCTATACGGTGCAACAACGGAATAACAATATTGACTGTTGGTCCCCGACAACGGCGCCAAAAACTTGATGCGTCCGCAAGTGCACGGAAATATCGAAGTAATATAAAAGATTGTCGAACCCACAGAGACCAATGTCAACCTACCGTTATCTATCGTTGCTTTGTAAAGCTAAGGCTAATGATAATTGATAAAAGGGAAACTAAGACTAGAGCTAAAATAAAGCTAAGAAAATATAACAGAAAAGAGAGGTCGGAATATGGATTCCGCGTTCCTAAAGGACTTTGTAGAATTCGGGTACTAATTACAACTATAACTTAGTTCTGTAGAATATACCGACTTAAAAACTCCGCCTCACGCTCTCGCGGTATTAACTAAAGTCATGTTCCCTAATCCCAAGATTTTGCTCTCGCTCGCCCGGTAACTAGGAAATATATTATGAAAGCCAATAATATCCTAAACGTATCTGAAGCGCTCTCGCTGTATTCAGATATGTTGCCTAATTTCCACTATCTGGTTCGACCCCCACGCTCTCGCAGTGCCGACTCTAACCTTAATTAATTTCTCACTCTCGTGACAAAATTGTGTTAAATAACCTTTCACTCTCGTGACAAAGCTATAAATTAGACTTGGAAATTAAAACCAAAACAGAATTTTAAATCATAAGTTCGCACCTATTATTTTCTACCGAGTCCCGTCGGTAACGACGGTCCTCATACGCCGGACTCAAGAATATTTAGAAAGACATAGATAGGAAAATAAGCATGCTATTACGAAAATTTAATATAAGACAAGGCATAATTAAGAAATTAATTGAAAACATAAACAACAAAGTAAACAATAAAAATAGAACCTGTAATTAAATGGGAACGAGAAACAATGCTCGAACTGAATTCTTAATACGCCGGCATGCTTTGAATCAAATACATAGATTAAACTACAGGAAAAAATCCTAAAAATAAATCCTAAAACTATATTTGTAATAGTCCTCCGATGTGGAGAACTATTACTTTTACAAAGTGAATCAAAACTGCTTAAAATCTAAAGAAATAAAATCTGGCGAAGAGAAGAGTCGACCCCCACAATGGAGGTTTTAGATTGCATTTATAGTGGATTGGTCGTGGAATTATTTTGCAGTCGTGGCATGAGAATCAGATGGAAGGAGAGTCGTTTGAGTGCTGAAAAAAAACGGAGAAATAAAAGGGCAGAGTGGGAGAATTTTTCTCCTCACAAATACAGGTGGCTTGCGCCACCTCCCCACTCCCACAACAAGTGGCTTGCGCCACATTTGAATGAGGTGGTGGGCGCCACTCCTTAGGTGTGGCTTGCGCCACCCTTTGTTGAGTGGTGGGCCCCACCCTCTTATTTTTTTTTTCTTTTCTTCATTTTCTTTCTCTTCCTTTTCCTTCCTCCTATTTTCTTTCCATTCTTCTCTTTTTCTTTAATTAATTCTTTTCTTTTCTTTCTTTTGTACTTTAATTCGATTTAATCCAAGCTACCTGGAAAAGGAAATAAATACTGGCATAATAAAATAGAAATCAAGGAAAATAAATAAAACGAAACTAAAATCCATGTGAATCACGTCTAAAAATATTATACATTTTCTTGTTATCAAACTCCCCCACACTTAAACATTTGCTTGTCCTCAAGCAAACCATGACTCGCGAGAAAAATAGTGTATATGGATACTCATCCTAGGCTACCAACTCTACTTTGGTTAAGTTTGTGTCGATAGGTACTTGCTCACACACTAAGGATATCGTAACAACACAATTTTGCTTTTGCTGTCATCAACCTCCCTCCTATACAAACCAATCCGAATCATGTCATTATACCTAAGCCTATCTCACTCATCCTTCTTTTATCCCTTTTCATTCTGGCACAATCACATTAAGCCGGTTATCCTTTCACACTCATGGTAGGATAGCCTGTTTGTGACTATGATCTCTTTATCATCATTTTTTTTTCTTTTGCACATATCAATAAAATAAAGAAGTTTGCACTGTTTGGCTAAATGATCAGGTGAGGACCACCTAACTTAGAAGGAGCATTTCTTTTCATTCAATTCATTTTTTTTCTTCTTAATTTACCTTTTAAGCCTGAGATCATAGACTTATTTGCATCGGCTTCCTACTTAGTGCGTGCTTAGGATGGTGCTGATTGCTAAATAAACTACTTAGGGACTACTAAAGGGGTGAGAACTTAAGGCTACAACATAACAAGTACTCAAATTGATTTCCATAATTTAGAGGCTCACGGTGTTAAAACGATAACGATCCTGCGGAATTTTCCCAAGTCTCACAATCTAACCTCAAGTTCGTCTGTAACCTAAGATTTTCAAAAGAAACAATATTTTTAACTCAAAATTTTCAAAATATTCGGTGTGGCTCAAGAGAATGGGAAAATCGATAGACAACATAAAATCACGCATAAAGACTCGACAGCACATGCACAGACGCACAAAACATTAAAACAGAAAAAAATTTAAAATCATGCAAGAAAACAGTAAATCTAACTAGAAAGCGGTAAAATAAAAGCGGTAAATATTCCTCCCCCACACTTAAACCAAACATTGTCCTCAATATTTTAATAAAAGTTGAAAAAGGAACGATAGAACCTGTATGAGTGCCACGACCAAATTCGCTCCGATTCTTCCCATATTCTCCCTGTCTTCGCTGGCCACTTCTACTCCGGCGTCTTGTACTACGAGTTATCTGAATTTGCTGAAACTTCACTTTACTGAAGCCGCTCATCATACTATTTGTTTTCGAAGGAAGTACATGCAAAAAATGTTAAAAGAATACGGTGCGGTGTGTGCAGGTGGAACCTGACCATGCGAAAGGACAAGGAGGAGGTGAGTTACGAACTAGAGAGATACGCTCTCTCATATCATACTCATCATCGGTGTCACCACCAGCAGCGACATTCGTAGGAATGTGCGTGGGCACCATCTCATCTTAAGGGATTGTCATCTAGAGATCGTTCGCCTAAATGTAGCTGAGACGTGACAAGGGATACAATTCTTTATTTTCTGCAAACACAAACAATAAAAGGAAAACATTAAATTAAAATTTTGTGGGTTTCCTCTCACGCAGGGCTTTGTTCGACGTCGATAGCTCGACGGTTAGGAGTGTTAGTCTTCGGTTTCCATGGTCATTTATCAAGCCATCTCACATATCCCTCGCCTTTTCTTTTCTTCCTTCTGTGGGGTGGTTCATTCTTTTGAACTTGTGGTGGTGGTTAGGGACCTATCCTAAGTATTAGTTTTTCGAGTTTGGGCTCAGTTATCTCATCCACCATCTCAAAGTCTAACCTTACCCTCTTAGCAATAATGATATCCCTAGTTTCATGGTCCTCGAATTTTCTCTTTTTATGCGTGACCTCAAACAAAGATGCATCGGTGTGGATATTTTCCAATACCTCCACATGCGTTTCGGATTGGGAGTCTACAAACCTATGCGGGAAAGGGATCGGTGGGGTATAGGGATGAGGAACATCCTTAGGTGCTACTTTCTCTACCTCTTTGACGACCTCCCATTCAGGTGGTTCCAGTGAATTTTTCTCAGTCTCTACTTCTTCCTCACCAGAACTCTCCTCAACCTCAATATCACTCTCCTCACCCTCATTATCACTCTCCTCGGGATTCTCGATTTGTTTTTCATTAACGGTTGTTACAACATCCACATGCTCCTCAGGGGAGGGTCCTATAGGTGTCTGTGCAAGCAAAGAAATTTGAGTCTCCAATGCCTCAGTGTGAGTCGCGAGGGACTCGACCATAGTGTTTATGTGCCTAAGGTTTTCATAAGTATCGAGATGTTGTCTTCTAAGCTCTTCATTCTGGAGAGTTTGTGTCTCCACAAAGTGCTCCATCATAGATTCTAACCTAGAATTAGTTGTTGTTTCAATGAAATCCTCCATTAATGTTTCGAGGTTGGAATTAACGGATTCTTGTGGTTCCTCAAAATATTGGGAGTGGTAATTTGGGTGGAAATGAGTTAGTGTCGCGTTGAAAACCTCCATTAGTATTTTGAGATTGGAATTATGTGATTCTTGCGGTTCCTCGAAATTTTGGGAATGGTAATCATAGGAAAAATTTGGTTGCGGTTCCTCAAAATATTGGGAGTATTGCGGTTGGTAATTGTAGAGAAAATTTGGGTGCGGCTCCTCAAGATATTGTGAGTGGTTATCATAGAGAAAATTTGGGTGATACATAGTTTTTAATTTTTTATTTTTTTTATGGGAGTGCCTTAGTCTATACGGTGCAACAACGGAATAACAATATTGACTGTTGGTCCCCGACAACGGCGCCAAAAACTTGATGCGTCCGCAAGTGCACGGAAATATCGAAGTAATATAAAAGATTGTCGAACCCACAGAGACCAATGTCAACCTACCGTTATCTATCGTTGCTTTGTAAAGCTAAGGCTAATGATAATTGATAAAAGGGAAACTAAGACTAGAGCTAAAATAAAACTAAGAAAATATAACAGAAAAGAGAGGTCGGAATATGGATTTCGCGTTCCTAAAGGACTTTGTAGAATTTGGGTACTAATTACAACTATAACTTAGTTCTGTAGAATATACCGACTTAAAAACTCCGCCTCACGCTCTCGCGGTATTAACTAAAGTCATGTTCCCTAATCCCAAGATTTTGCTCTCGCTCGCCCGGTAACTAGGAAATATATTTTGAAAGCCAATAATATCCTAAACGTATCTGAAGCGCTCTCGCTGTATTCAGATATGTTGCCTAATTTCCACTATCTGGTTCGACCCCCACGCTCTCGCAGTGCCGACTCTAACCTTAATTAATTTCTCACTCTCGTGACAAAATTGTGTTAAATAACCTTTCACTCTCGTGACAAAGCTATTTAAATTAGACTTGGAAATTAAAACCAAAACAGAATTTTAAATCATAAGTTCGCACCTATTATTTTCTACCGAGTCCCGTCGGTAACGACGGTCCTCATACGCCGGACTCAAGAATATTTAGAAAGACATAGATAGGAAAATAAGCATGCTATTACGAAAATTTAATATAAGACAAGGCATAATTAAGAAATTAATTGAAAACATAAACAACAAAGTAAACAATAAAAATAGAACCTGTAATTAAATGGGAACGAGAAACAATGCTCGAAATGAATTCTTAATACGCCGGCATGCTTTGAATCAAATACATAGATTAAACTATAGGAAAAAATCCTAAAAATAAATCCTAAAACTATATTTGTAATAGTCTTCCGATGTGGAGAACTATTACTTTTACAAAGTGAATCAAAACTGCTTAAAATCTAAAGAAATAAAATCTGGCGAAGAGAAGAGTCGACCCCCACAATGGAGGTTTTAGATTGCATTTATAGAGGATTGGTCGTGGAATTATTTTGCAGTCGTGGCATGTGAATCAGATGGAAGGAGAGTCGTTTGAGTGCTGAAAAAAAACGGAGAAATAAAAGGGCAGAGTGGGAGAATTTTTCTCCTCACAAATACAGGTGGCTTGCGCCACCTCCCCACTCCCACAACAAGTGGCTTGCGCCACATTTGAATGAGGTGGTGGGCGCCACTCCTTAGGTGTGGCTTGCGCCACCCTTTGTTGAGTGGTGGGCCCCACCCTCTTATTTTTTTTTTCTTTTCTTCATTTTCTTTCTCTTCCTTTTCCTTCCTCCTATTTTCTTTCCATTCTTCTCTTTTTCTTTAATTAATTCTTTTCTTTTCTTTCTTTTGTACTTTAATTCGATTTAATCCAAGCTACCTGGAAAAGGAAATAAATACTGGCATAATAAAATATAAATCAAGGAAAATAAATAAAACGAAACTAAAATCCATGTGAATCACGTCTAAAAATATTATACATTTTCTTGTTATCAAACTCCCCCACACTTAAACATTTGCTTGTCCTCAAGCAAACCATGACTCGCGAGAAAAATAGTGTATATGGATACTCATCCTAGGCTACCAACTCTACTTTGGTTAAGTTTGTGTCGATAGGTACTTGCTCACACACTAAGGATATCGTAACAACACAATTTTGCTTTTGCTGTCATCAACCTCCCTCCTATACAAACCAATCCGAATCATGTCATTATACCTAAGCCTATCTCACTCATCCTTCTTTTATCCCTTTTCATTCTGGCACAATCACATTAAGCCCGTTATCCTTTCACACTCATGGTAGGATAGCCTGTTAGTGACTATGATCTCTTTATCATCATTTTTTTTTTCTTTTGCACATATCAATAAAATAAAGAAGTTTGCACTGTTTGGCTAAATGATCAGGTGAGGACCACCTAACTTAGAAGGAGCATTTCTTTTCATTCAATTCATTTTTTTTCTTCTTAATTTACCTTTTAAGCCAGAGATCATAGACTTATTTGCATCGGCTTCCTACTTAGTGCGTGCTTAGGATGGTGCTGATTGCTAAATAAACTACTTAGGGACTACTAAAGGGGTGAGAACTTAAGGCTACAACATAACAAGTACTCAAATTGATTTCCATAATTTAGAGGCTCACGGTGTTAAAACGATAACGATCCTGCGGAATTTTCCCAAGTCTCACAATCTAACCTCAAGTTCGTCTGTAACCTAAGATTTTCAAAAGAAACAATATTTTTAACTCAAAATTTTCAAAATATTCGGTGTGGCTCAAGAGAATGGGAAAATCGAAAGACAACATAAAATCACGCATAAAGACTCGACAGCACATACACAGACGCACAAAACATTAAAACATAAAAAAATTTAAAATCATGCAAGAAAACAGTAAATCTAACTAGAAAGCGGTAAAATAAAAGCGGTAAATATTCCTCCCCCACACTTAAACCAAACATTGTCCTCAATATTTCAATAAAAGGTGAAAAAGGAACGATAGAACCTGTATGAGTGCCACGACCAAATTTGCTCTGATTCTTCCCATTTTCTCCCTGTCTTCGCTGGCCACTTCTACTCCGGCGTCTTGTACTACTAGTTATCTGAATTTTCTGAAACTTCACTTTACTGAAGCCGCTCATCATACTATTTGTTTTCGAAGGAAGTACATGCAAAAAATGTTAAAAGAATACGGTGCGGTGTGTGCAGGTGGAACCTGACCATGCGAAAGGAGAAGGAGGAGGTGAGTTACGAACTAGAGAGATACGCTCTCTCATATCATACTCATCATCGGTGTCACCACCAGCAGCGACATTCGTAGGAATGTGCGTGGGCACCATCTCATCTTAAGGGATTGTCATCTAGAGATCGTTCGCCTAAATGTAGCTGAGACGTGACAAGCGATACAATTCTTTATTTTCTGCAAACACAAACAATAAAAGGAAAACATTAAATTAAAAGTTTGTGGGTTTCCTCTCACGCAGGGCTTTGTTCGACGTCGATAGCTCGACGGTTAGGAGTGTTAGTCTTCGGTTTCCATGGCCAATTATCAAGCCATCTCACATATCCCTCGCCTTTTCTTTTCTTCCTTCTGTGGGGTGGTTCATTCTTTTGAACTTGTGGTGGTGGTTCGGGATCTATCCTAAGTATTAGTTTTTCGAGTTTGGGCTCAGTTATCTCATCCACCATCTCAAAGTCTAACCTTACCCTCTTAGCAATAATGATATCCCTAGTTTCATGGTCCTCGAATTTTCTCTTTTTATGCGTGACCTCAAACAAAGATGCATCGGTGTGGATATTTTCCAATACCTCCACATGCGTTTCGGATTGGGAGTCTACAAACCTATGCGGGAAAGGGATCGGTGGGGTATAGGGATGAGGAACATCCTTAGGTGCTACTTTCTCTACCTCTTTGACGACCTCCCATTCAGGTGGTTCCAGTGAATTTTTCTCAGTCTCTACTTCTTCCTCACCAGAACTATCCTCAACCTCAATATCACTCTCCTCACCCTCATTATCACTCTCCTCGGGATTCTCGATTTGTTTTTCATTAACGATTGTTACAACATCCACATGCTCCTCAGGGGAGGGTCCTATAGGTGTCTGTGCAAGCAAAGAGATTTGAGTCTCCAATGCCTCAGTGTGAGTCGCGAGGGACTCGACCATAGTGTTTATGTGCCTAAGGTTTTCATAAGTATCGAGATGTTGTCTTCTAAGCTCTTCATTCTGGAGAGTTTGTGTCTCCACAAAGTGCTCCATCATAGATTCTAACCTAGAATTAGTTGTTGTTTCAATGAAATCCTCCATTAATGTTTCGAGGTTGGAATTAACGGATTCTTGTGGTTCCTCAAAATATTGGGAGTGGTAATTTGGGTGGAAATGAGTTAGTGTCGCGTTGAAAACCTCCATTAGTATTTTGAGATTGGAATTATGTGATTCTTGCGGTTCCTCGAAATTTTGGGAATGGTAATCATAGGAAAAATTTGGTTGCGGTTCCTCAAAATATTGGGAGTATTGCGGTTGGTAATTGTAGAGAAAATTTGGGTGCGGCTCCTCAAGATATTGTGAGTGGTTATCATAGAGAAAATTTGGGTGATACATAGTTTTTAATTTTTTATTTTTTTTATGGGAGTGCCTTAGTCTATACGGTGCAACAACGGAATAACAATATTGACTGTTGGTCCCCGACAACGGCGCCAAAAACTTGATGCGTCCGCAAGTGCACGGAAATATCGAAGTAATATAAAAGATTGTCGAACCCACAGAGACCAATGTCAACCTACCGTTATCTATCGTTGCTTTGTAAAGCTAAGGCTAATGATAATTGATAAAAGGGAAACTAAGACTAGAGCTAAAATAAAACTAAGAAAATATAACAGAAAAGAGAGGTCGGAATATGGATTTCGCGTTCCTAAAGGACTTTGTAGAATTTGGGTACTAATTACAACTATAACTTAGTTCTGTAGAATATACCGACTTAAAAACTCCGCCTCACGCTCTCGCGGTATTAACTAAAGTCATGTTCCCTAATCCCAAGATTTTGCTCTCGCTCGCCCGGTAACTAGGAAATATATTTTGAAAGCCAATAATATCCTAAACGTATCTGAAGCGCTCTCGCTGTATTCAGATATGTTGCCTAATTTCCACTATCTGGTTCGACCCCCACGCTCTCGCAGTGCCGACTCTAACCTTAATTAATTTCTCACTCTCGTGACAAAATTGTGTTAAATAACCTTTCACTCTCGTGACAAAGCTATTTAAATTAGACTTGGAAATTAAAACCAAAACAGAATTTTAAATCATAAGTTCGCACCTATTATTTTCTACCGAGTCCCGTCAGTAACGACGGTCCTCATACGCCGGACTCAAGAATATTTAGAAAGACATAGATAGGAAAATAAGCATGCTATTACGAAAATTTAATATAAGACAAGGCATAATTAAGAAATTAATTGAAAACATAAACAACAAAGTAAACAATAAAAATAGAACCTGTAATTAAATGGGAACGAGAAACAATGCTCGAACTGAATTCTTAATACGCCGGCATGCTTTGAATCAAATACATAGATTAAACTACAGGAAAAAATCCTAAAAATAAATCCTAAAACTATATTTGTAATAGTCCTCCGATGTGGAGAACTATTACTTTTACAAAGTGAATCAAAACTGCTTAAAATCTAAAGAAATAAAATCTGGCGAAGAGAAGAGTCGACCCCCACAATGGAGGTTTTAGATTGCATTTATAGAGGATTGGTCGTGGAATTATTTTGCAGTCGTGGCATGTGAATCAGATGGAAGGAGAGTCGTTTGAGTGCTGAAAAAAAACGGAGAAATAAAAGGGCAGAGTGGGAGAATTTTTCTCCTCACAAATACAGGTGGCTTGCGCCACCTCCCCACTCCCACAACAAGTGGCTTGCGCCACATTTGAATGAGGTGGTGGGCGCCACTCCTTAGGTGTGGCTTGCGCCACCCTTTGTTGAGTGGTGGGCCCCACCCTCTTATTTTTTTTTTCTTTTCTTCATTTTCTTTCTCTTCCTTTTCCTTCCTCCTATTTTCTTTCCATTCTTCTCTTTTTCTTTAATTAATTCTTTTCTTTTCTTTCTTTTGTACTTTAATTCGATTTAATCCAAGCTACCTGGAAAAGGAAATAAATACTGGCATAATAAAATATAAATCAAGGAAAATAAATAAAACGAAACTAAAATCCATGTGAATCACGTCTAAAAATATTATACATTTTCTTGTTATCAAACTCCCCCACACTTAAACATTTGCTTGTCCTCAAGCAAACCATGACTCGCGAGAAAAATAGTGTATATGGATACTCATCCTAGGCTACCAACTCTACTTTGGTTAAGTTTGTGTCGATAGGTACTTGCTCACACACTAAGGATATCGTAACAACACAATTTTGCTTTTGCTGTCATCAACCTCCCTCCTATACAAACCAATCCGAATCATGTCATTATACCTAAGCCTATCTCACTCATCCTTCTTTTATCCCTTTTCATTCTGGCACAATCACATTAAGCCCGTTATCCTTTCACACTCATGGTAGGATAGCCTGTTAGTGACTATGATCTCTTTATCATCATTTTTTTTTTCTTTTGCACATATCAATAAAATAAAGAAGTTTGCACTGTTTGGGTAAATGATCAGGTGAGGACCACCTAACTTAGAAGGAGCATTTCTTTTCATTCAATTCATTTTTTTTCTTCTTAATTTACCTTTTAAGCCAGAGATCATAGACTTATTTGCATCGGCTTCCTACTTAGTGCGTGCTTAGGATGGTGCTGATTGCTAAATAAACTACTTAGGGACTACTAAAGGGGTGAGAACTTAAGGCTACAACATAACAAGTACTCAAATTGATTTCCATAATTTAGAGGCTCACGGTGTTAAAACGATAACGATCCTGCGGAATTTTCCCAAGTCTCACAATCTAACCTCAAGTTCGTCTGTAACCTAAGATTTTCAAAAGAAACAATATTTTTAACTCAAAATTTTCAAAATATTCGGTGTGGCTCAAGAGAATGGGAAAATCGAAAGACAACATAAAATCACGCATAAAGACTCGACAGCACATACACAGACGCACAAAACATTAAAACAGAAAAAAATTTAAAATCATGCAAGAAAACAGTAAATCTAACTAGAAAGCGGTAAAATAAAAGCGGTAAATATTCCTCCCCCACACTTAAACCAAACATTGTCCTCAATATTTCAATAAAAGGTGAAAAAGGAACGATAGAACCTGTATGAGTGCCACGACCAAATTTGCTCTGATTCTTCCCATTTTCTCCCTGTCTTCGCTGGCCACTTCTACTCCGGCGTCTTGTACTACTAGTTATCTGAATTTTCTGAAACTTCACTTTACTGAAGCCGCTCATCATACTATTTGTTTTCGAAGGAAGTACATGCAAAAAATGTTAAAAGAATACGGTGCGGTGTGTGCAGGTGGAACCTGACCATGCGAAAGGAGAAGGAGGAGGTGAGTTACGAACTAGAGAGATACGCTCTCTCATATCATACTCATCATCGGTGTCACCACCAGCAGCGACATTCGTAGGAATGTGCGTGGGCACCATCTCATCTTAAGGGATTGTCATCTAGAGATCGTTCGCCTAAATGTAGCTGAGACGTGACAAGCGATACAATTCTTTATTTTCTGCAAACACAAACAATAAAAGGAAAACATTAAATTAAAAGTTTGTGGGTTTCCTCTCACGCAGGGCTTTGTTCGACGTCGATAGCTCGACGGTTAGGAGTGTTAGTCTTCGGTTTCCATGGCCAATTATCAAGCCATCTCACATATCCCTCGCCTTTTCTTTTCTTCCTTCTGTGGGGTGGTTCATTCTTTTGAACTTGTGGTGGTGGTTCGGGATCTATCCTAAGTATTAGTTTTTCGAGTTTGGGCTCAGTTATCTCATCCACCATCTCAAAGTCTAACCTTACCCTCTTAGCAATAATGATATCCCTAGTTTCATGGTCCTCGAATTTTCTCTTTTTATGCGTGACCTCAAACAAAGATGCATCGGTGTGGATATTTTCCAATACCTCCACATGCGTTTCGGATTGGGAGTCTACAAACCTATGCGGGAAAGGGATCGGTGGGGTATAGGGATGAGGAACATCCTTAGGTGCTACTTTCTCTACCTCTTTGACGACCTCCCATTCAGGTGGTTCCAGTGAATTTTTCTCAGTCTCTACTTCTTCCTCACCAGAACTCTCCTCAACCTCAATATCACTCTCCTCACCCTCATTATCACTCTCCTCGGGATTCTCGATTTGTTTTTCATTAACGGTTGTTACAACATCCACATGCTCCTCAGGGGAGGTTCCTATAGGTGTCTGTGCAAGCAAAGAGATTTGAGTCTCCAATGCCTCAGTGTGAGTCGCGAGGGACTCGACCATAGTGTTTATGTGCCTAAGGTTTTCATAAGTATCGAGATGTTGTCTTCTAAGCTCTTCATTCTGGAGAGTTTGTGTCTCCACAAAGTGCTCCATCATAGATTCTAACCTAGAATTAGTTGTTGTTTCAATGAAATCCTCCATTAATGTTTCGAGGTTGGAATTAACGGATTCTTGTGGTTCCTCAAAATATTGGGAGTGGTAATTTGGGTGGAAATGAGTTAGTGTCGCGTTGAAAACCTCCATTAGTATTTTGAGATTGGAATTATGTGATTCTTGCGGTTCCTCGAAATTTTGGGAATGGTAATCATAGGAAAAATTTGGTTGCGGTTCCTCAAAATATTGGGAGTATTGCGGTTGGTAATTGTAGAGAAAATTTGGGTGCGGCTCCTCAAGATATTGTGAGTGGTTATCATAGAGAAAATTTGGGTGATACATAGTTTTTAATTTTTTATTTTTTTTATGGGAGTGCCTTAGTCTATACGGTGCAACAACGGAATAACAATATTGACTGTTGGTCCCCGACAACGGCGCCAAAAACTTGATGCGTCCGCAAGGGCACGGAAATATCGAAGTAATATAAAAGATTATCGAACCCACAGAGACCAATGTCAACCTACCGTTATCTATCGTTGCTTTGTAAAGCTAAGGCTAATGATAATTGATAAAAGGGAAACTAAGACTAGAGCTAAACTAAAACTAAGAAAATATAACAGAAAAGAGAGGTCGGAATATGGATTCCGCGTTCCTAAAGGACTTTGTAGAATTTGGGTACTAATTACAACTATAACTTAGTTCTGTAGAATATACCGACTTAAAAACTCCGCCTCACGCTCTCGCGGTATTAACTAAAGTCATGTTCCCTAATCCCAAGATTTTGCTCTCGCTCGCCCGGTAACTAGGAAATATATTTTGAAAGCCAATAATATCCTAAACGTATCTGAAGCGCTCTCGCTGTATTCAGATATGTTGCCTAATTTCCACTATCTGGTTCGACCCCCACGCTCTCGCAGTGCCGACTCTAACCTTAATTAATTTCTCACTCTCGTGACAAAATTGTGTTAAATAACCTTTCACTCTCGTGACAAAGCTATTTAAATTAGACTTGGAAATTAAAACCAAAACAGAATTTTAAATCATAAGTTCGCACCTATTATTTTCTACCGAGTCCCGTCGGTAACGACGGTCCTCATACGCCGGACTCAAGAATATTTAGAAAGACATAGATAGGAAAATAAGCATGCTATTACGAAAATTTAATATAAGACAAGGCATAATTAAGAAATTAATTGAAAACATAAACAACAAAGTAAACAATAAAAATAGAACCTGTAATTAAATGGGAACGAGAAACAATGCTCGAACTGAATTCTTAATACGCCGGCATGCTTTGAATCAAATACATAGATTAAACTACAGGAAAAAATCCTAAAAATAAATCCTAAAACTATATTTGTAATAGTCCTCCGATGTGGAGAACTATTACTTTTACAAAGTGAATCAAAATTGCTTAAAATCTAAAGAAATAAAATCTGGCGAAGAGAAGAGTCGACCCCCCACAATGGAGGTTTTAGATTGCATTTATAGTGGATTGGTCGTGGAATTATTTTGCAGTCGTGGCATGAGAATCATATGGAAGGAGAGTCGTTTGAGTGCTGAAAAAAAACGGAGAAATAAAAGGGCAGAGTGGGAGAATTTTTCTCCTCACAAATACAGGTGCCTTGCGCCACCTCCCCACTCCCACAACAAGTGGCTTGCGCCACATTTGAATGAGGTGGTGGGCGCCACTCCTTAGGTGTGGCTTGCGCCACCCTTTGTTGAGTGGTGGGCCCCACCCTCTTATTTTTTTTTTCTTTTCTTCATTTTCTTTCTCTTCCTTTTCCTTCCTCCTATTTTCTTTCCATTCTTCTCTTTTTCTTTAATTAATTCTTTTCTTTTCTTTCTTTTGTACTTTAATTCGATTTAATCCAAGCTACCTGGAAAAGGAAATAAATACTGGCATAATAAAATATAAATCAAGGAAAATAAATAAAACGAAACTAAAATCCATGTGAATCACGTCTAAAAATATTATACATTTTCTTGTTATCAAACTCCCCCACACTTAAACATTTGCTTGTCCTCAAGCAAACCATGACTCACGAGAAAAATAGTGTATATGGATACTCATCCTAGGCTACCAACTCTACTTTGGTTAAGTTTGTGTCGATAGGTACTTGCTCACACACTAAGGATATCGTAACAACACAATTTTGCTTTTGCTGTCATCAACCTCCCTCCTATACAAACCAATCCGAATCATGTCATTATACCTAAGCCTATCTCACTCATCCTTCTTTTATCCCTTTTCATTCTGGCACAATCACATTAAGCCCGTTATCCTTTCACACTCATGGTAGGATAGCCTGTTAGTGACTATGATCTCTTTATCATCATTTTTTTTTCTTTTGCACATATCAATAAAATAAAGAAGTTTGCACTGTTTGGCTAAATGATCAGGTGAGGACCACCTAACTTAGAAGGAGCATTTCTTTTCATTCAATTCATTTTTTTTCTTCTTAATTTACCTTTTAAGCCTGAGATCATACACTTATTTGCATCGGCTTCCTACTTAGTGCGTGCTTAGGATGGTGCTGATTGCTAAATAAACTACTTAGGGACTACTAAAGGGGTGAGAACTTAAGGCTACAACATAACAAGTACTCAAATTGATTTCCATAATTTAGAGGCTCACGGTGTTAAAACGATAACGATCCTGCGGAATTTTCCCAAGTCTCACAATCTAACCTCAAGTTCGTCTGTAACCTAAGATTTTCAAAAGAAACAATATTTTTAACTCAAAATTTTCAAAATATTCGGTGTGGCTCAAGAGAATGGGAAAATCGATAGACAACATAAAATCACGCATAAAGACTCGACAGCACATGCCCAGACGCACAAAACATTAAAACAGAAAAAAATTTAAAATCATGCAAGAAAACAGTAAATCTAACTAGAAAGCGGTAAAATAAAAGCGGTAAATATTCCTCCCCCACACTTAAACCAAACATTGTCCTCAATATTTTAATAAAAGGTGAAAAAGGAAGGATAGAACCTGTATGAGTGCCACGACCAAATTCGCTCCGATTCTTCCCATTTTCTCCCTGTCTTCGCTGGCCACTTCTACTCCGGCGTCTTGTACTACGAGTTATCTGAATTTGCTGAAACTTCACTTTACTGAAGCCGCTCATCATACTATTTGTTTTCGAAGGAAGTACATGCAAAAAATGTTAAAAGAATACGGTGCGGTGCGTGCAGGTGGAACCTGACCATGCGAAAGGACAAGGAGGAGGTGAGTTACGAACTAGAGAGATACGCTCTCTCATATCATACTCATCATCGGTGTCACCACCAGCAGCGACATTCGTAGGAATGTGCGTGGGCACCATCTCATCTTAAGGGATTGTCATCTAGAGATCGTTCGCCTAAATGTAGCTGAGACGTGACAAGCGATACAATTCTTTATTTTCTGCAAACACAAACAATAAAAGGAAAACATTAAATTAAAAGTTTGTGGGTTTCCTCTCACGCAGGGTTTTGTTCGACGTCGATAGCTCGACGGTTAGGAGTGTTAGTCTTCGGTTTCCATGGCCATTTATCAAGCCATCTCACATATCCCTCGCCTTTTCTTTTCTTCCTTCTGTGGGGTGGTTCATTCTTTTGAACTTGTGGTGGTGGTTCGGGACCTATCCTAAGTATTAGTTTTTCGAGTTTGGGCTCAGTTATCTCATCCACCATCTCAAAGTCTAACCTTACCCTCTTAGCAATAATGATATCCCTAGTTTCATGATCCTCGAATTTTCTCTTTTTATGCGTGACCTCAAACAAAGATGCATCGGTGTGGATATTTTCCAATACCTCCACATGCGTTTCGGATTGGGAGTCTACAAACCTATGCGGGAAAGGGATCGGTGGGGTATAGGGATGAGGAACATCCTTAGGTGCTACTTTCTCTACCTCTTTGACGACCTCCCATTCAGGTGGTTCCAGTGAATTTTTCTCAGTTTCTACTTCTTCCTCACCAGAACTCTCCTCAACCTCAATATCACTCTCCTCACCCTCATTATCACTCTCCTCGGGATTCTCGATTTGTTTTTCATTAACGGTTGTTACAACATCCACATGCTCCTCAGGGGAGGGTCCTATAGGTGTCTGTGCAAGCAAAGAGATTTGAGTCTCCAATGCCTCAGTGTGAGTCGCGAGGGACTCGACCATAGTGTTTATGTGCCTAAGGTTTTCATAAGTATCGAGATGTTGTCTTCTAAGCTCTTCATTCTGGAGAGTTTGTGTCTCCACAAAGTGCTCCATCATAGATTCTAACCTAGAATTAGTTGTTGTTTCAATGAAATCCTCCATTAATGTTTCGAGGTTGGAATTAACGGATTCTTGTGGTTCCTCAAAATATTGGGAGTGGTAATTTGGGTGGAAATGAGTTAGTGTCGCGTTGAAAACCTCCATTAGTATTTTGAGATTGGAATTATGTGATTCTTGCGGTTCCTCGAAATTTTGGGAATGGTAATCATAGGAAAAATTTGGTTGCGGTTCCTCAAAATATTGGGAGTATTGCGGTTGGTAATTGTAGAGAAAATTTGGGTGCGGCTCCTCAAGATATTGTGAGTGGTTATCATAGAGAAAATTTGGGTGATACATAGTTTTTTATTTTTTATTTTTTTTATGGGAGTGCCTTAGTCTATACGGTGCAACAACGGAATAACAATATTGACTGTTGGTCCCCGACAACGGCGCCAAAAACTTGATGCGTCTGCAAGTGCACGGAAATATCGAAGTAATATAAAAGATTGTCGAACCCACAGAGACCAATGTCAACCTACCGTTATCTATCGTTGCTTTGTAAAGCTAAGGCTAATGATAATTGATAAAAGGGAAACTAAGACTAGAGCTAAAATAAAACTAAGAAAATATAACAGAAAAGAGAGGTCGGAATATGGATTTCGCGTTCCTAAAGGACTTTGTAGAATTTGGGTACTAATTACAACTATAACTTAGTTCTGTAGAATATACCGACTTAAAAACTCCGCCTCACGCTCTCGCGGTATTAACTAAAGTCATGTTCCCTAATCCCAAGATTTTGCTCTCGCTCGCCCGGTAACTAGGAAATATATTTTGAAAGCCAATAATATCCTAAACGTATCTGAAGCGCTCTCGCTGTATTCAGATATGTTGCCTAATTTCCACTATCTGGTTCGACCCCCACGCTCTCGCAGTGCCGACTCTAACCTTAATTAATTTCTCACTCTCGTGACAAAATTGTGTTAAATAACCTTTCCCTCTCGTGACAAAGCTATTTAAATTAGACTTGGAAATTAAAACCAAAACAGAATTTTAAATCATAAGTTCGCACCTATTATTTTCTACCGAGTCCCGTCGGTAACGACGGTCCTCATACGCCGGACTCAAGAATATTTAGAAAGACATAGATAGGAAAATAAGCATGCTATTACGAAAATTTAATATAAGACAAGGCATAATTAAGAAATTAATTGAAAACATAAACAACAAAGTAAACAATAAAAATAGAACCTGTAATTAAATGGGAACGAGAAACAATGCTCGAACTGAATTCTTAATACGCCGGCATGCTTTGAATCAAATACAAAGATTAAACTACAGGAAAAAATCCTAAAAATAAATCCTAAAACTATATTTGTAATAGTCCTCCGATGTGGAGAACTATTACTTTTACAAAGTGAATCAAAACTGCTTAAAATCTAAAGAAATAAAATCTGGCGAAGAGAAGAGTCGACCCCCCACAATGGAGGTTTTAGATTGCATTTATAGTGGATTGGTCGTGGAATTATTTTGCAGTCGTGGCATGAGAATCAGATGGAAGGAGAGCCGTTTGAGTGCTAAAAAAAACGGAGAAATAAAAGGGCAGAGTGGGAGAATTTTTCTCCTCACAAATACAGGTGGCTTGCGCCACCTCCCCACTCCCACAACAAGTGGCTTACGCCACATTTGAATGAGGTGGTGGGCGCCACTCCTTAGGTGTGGCTTGCGCCACCCTTTGTTGAGTGGTGGGCCCCACCCTCTTATTTTTTTTTTCTTTTCTTCATTTTCTTTCTCTTCCTTTTCCTTTCTCCTATTTTCTTTCCATTCTTCTCTTTTTCTTTAATTAATTCTTTTCTTTTCTTTCTTTTGTACTTTAATTCGATTTAATCCAAGCTACCTGGAAAAGGAAATAAATACTGGCATAATAAAATATAAATCAAGGAAAATAAATAAAACGAAACTAAAATCCATGTGAATCACGTCTAAAAATATTATACATTTTCTTGTTATCAAACTCCCCCACACTTAAACATTTGCTTGTCCTCAAGCAAACCATGACTCGCGAGAAAAATAGTGTATATGGATACTCATCCTAGGCTACCAACTCTACTTTGGTTAAGTTTGTGTCGATAGGTACTTGCTCACACACTAAGGATATCGTAACAACACAATTTTGCTTTTGCTGTCATCAACCTCCCTCCTATACAAACCAATCCGAATCATGTCATTATACCTAAACCTATCTCACTAATCCTTCTTTTATCCCTTTTCATTCTGGCACAATCACATTAAGCCCGTTATCCTTTCACACTTATGGTAGGATAGCCTGTTAGTGACTATGATCTCTTTATCATCATTTTTTTTTCTTTTGCACATATCAATAAAATAAAGAAGTTTGCACTGTTTGGCTAAATGATCAGGTGAGGACCACCTAACTTAGAAGGAGCATTTCTTTTCATTCAATTCATTTTTTTTCTTCTTAATTTACCTTTTAAGCCTGAGATCATACACTTATTTGCATCGGCTTCCTACTTAGTGCGTGCTTAGGATGGTGCTGATTGCTAAATAAACTACTTAGGGACTACTAAAGGGGTGAGAACTTAAGGCTACAACATAACAAGTACTCAAATTGATTTCCATAATTTAGAGGCTCACGGTGTTAAAACGATAACGATCCTGCGGAATTTTCCCAAGTCTCACAATCTAACCTCAAGTTCGTCTATAACCTAAGATTTTCAAAAGAAACAATATTTTTAACTCAAAATTTTCAAAATATTCGGTGTGGCTCAAGAGAATGGGAAAATCGATAGACAACATAAAATCACGCATAAAGACTCGACAGCACATGCACAGACGCACAAAACATTAAAACAGAAAAAAATTTAAAATCATGTAAGAAAACAGTAAATCTAACTAGAAAGCGGTAAAATAAAAGCGGTAAATATTCCTCCCCCACACTTAAACCAAACATTGTCCTCAATATTTTAATAAAAGGTGAAAAAGGAACGATAGAACCTGTATGAGTGCCACGACCAAATTTGCTCTGATTCTTCCCATTTTCTCCCTGTCTTCGCTGGCCACTTCTACTCCGGCGTCTTGTACTACGAGTTATCTGAATTTTCTGAAACTTCACTTTACTGAAGCCGCTCATCATACTATTTTTTTCGAAGGAAGTACATGCAAAAAATGTTAAAAGAATACGGTGCGGTGTGTGCAGGTGGAACCTGACCATGCGAAAGGACAAGGAGGAGGTGAGTTACGAACTAGAGAGATACGCTCTCTCATATCATACTCATCATCGGTGTCACCACCAGCAGCGACATTCGTAGGAATGTGCGTGGGCACCATCTCATCTTAAGGGATTGTCATCTAGAGATCGTTCGCCTAAATGTAGCTGAGACGTGACAAGCGATACAATTCTTTATTTTCTGCAAACACAAACAATAAAAGGAAAACATTAAATTAAAAGTTTGTGGGTTTCCTCTCACGCAGGGCTTTGTTCGACGTCGATAGCTCGACGGTTAGGAGTGTTAGTCTTAGGTTTCCATGGCCATTTATCAAGCCATCTCACATATCCCTCGCCTTTTCTTTTCTTCCTTCTGTGGGGTGGTTCATTCTTTTGAACTTGTGGTGGTGGTTCGGGATCTATCCTAAGTATTAGTTTTTCGAGTTTGGGCTCAGTTATCTCTTCCACCATCTCAAAGTCTAACCTTACCCTCTTAGCAATAATGATATCCCTAGTTTCATGGTCCTCGAATTTTCTCTTTTTATGCGTGACCTCAAACAAAGATGCATCGGTGTGGATATTTTCCAATACCTCCACATGCGTTTCGGATTGGGAGTCTACAAACCTATGCGGGAAAGGGATCGGTGGGGTATAGGGATGAGGAACATCCTTAGGTGCTACTTTCTCTACCTCTTTGACGACCTCCCATTCAGGTGGTTCCAGTGAATTTTTCTCAGTCTCTACTTCTTCCTCACCAGAACTATCCTCAACCTCAATATCACTCTCCTCACCCTCATTATCACTCTCCTCGGGATTCTCGATTTGTTTTTCATTAACGGTTGTTACAACATCCACATGCTCCTCAGGGGAGGGTCCTATAGGTGTCTGTGCAAGCAAAGAGATTTGAGTCTCCAATGCCTCAGTGTGAGTCGCGAGGGACTCGACCATAGTGTTTATGTGCCTAAGGTTTTCATAAGTATCGAGATGTTGTCTTCTAAGCTCTTCATTCTGGAGAGTTTGTGTCTCCACAAAGTGCTCCATCATAGATTCTAACCTAGAATTAGTTGTTGTTTCAATGAAATCCTCCATTAATGTTTCGAGGTTGGAATTAACGGATTCTTGTGGTTCCTCAAAATATTGGGAGTGGTAATTTGGGTGGAAATGAGTTAGTGTCGCGTTGAAAACCTCCATTAGTATTTTGAGATTGGAATTATGTGATTCTTGCGGTTCCTCGAAATTTTGGGAATGGTAATCATAGGAAAAATTTGGTTGCGGTTCCTCAAAATATTGGGAGTATTGCGGTTGGTAATTGTAGAGAAAATTTGGGTGCGGCTCCTCAAGATATTGTGAGTGGTTATCATAGAGAAAATTTGGGTGATACATAGTTTTTAATTTTTTATTTTTTTTATGGGAGTGCCTTAGTCTATACGGTGCAACAACGGAATAACAATATTGACTGTTGGTCCCCGACAACGGCGCCAAAAACTTGATGCGTCCGCAAGTGCACGGAAATATCGAAGTAATATAAAAGATTGTCGAACCCACAGAGACCAATGTCAACCTACCGTTATCTATCGTTGCTTTGTAAAGCTAAGGCTAATGATAATTGATAAAAGGGAAACTAAGACTAGAGCTAAAATAAAACTAAGAAAATATAACAGAAAAGAGAGGTCGGAATATGGATTTCGCGTTCCTAAAGGACTTTGTAGAATTTGGGTACTAATTACAACTATAACTTAGTTCTGTAGAATATACCGACTTAAAAACTCCGCCTCACGCTCTCGCGGTATTAACTAAAGTCATGTTCCCTAATCCCAAGATTTTGCTCTCGCTCGCCCGGTAACTAGGAAATATATTTTGAAAGCCAATAATATCCTAAACGTATCTGAAGCGCTCTCGCTGTATTCAGATATGTTGCCTAATTTCCACTATCTGGTTCGACCCCCACGCTCTCGCAGTGCCGACTCTAACCTTAATTAATTTCTCACTCTCGTGACAAAATTATGTTAAATAACCTTTCCCTCTCGTGACAAAGCTATTTAAATTAGACTTGGAAATTAAAACCAAAACAGAATTTTAAATCATAAGTTCGCACCTATTATTTTCTACCGAGTCCCGTCGGTAACGACGGTCCTCATACGCCGGACTCAAGAATATTTAGAAAGACATAGATAGGAAAATAAGCATGCTATTACGAAAATTTAATATAAGACAAGGCATAATTAAGAAATTAATTGAAAACATAAACAACAAAGTAAACAATAAAAATAGAACCTGTAATTAAATGGGAACGAGAAACAATGCTCGAACTGAATTCTTAATACGCCGGCATGCTTTGAATCAAATACAAAGATTAAACTACAGGAAAAAATCCTAAAAATAAATCCTAAAACTATATTTGTAATAGTCCTCCGATGTGGAGAACTATTACTTTTACAAAGTGAATCAAAACTGCTTAAAATCTAAAGAAATAAAATCTGGCGAAGAGAAGAGTCGACCCCCCACAATGGAGGTTTTAGATTGCATTTATAGTGGATTGGTCGTGGAATTATTTTGCAGTCGTGGCATGAGAATCAGATGGAAGGAGAGCCGTTTGAGTGCTAAAAAAACGGAGAAATAAAAGGGCAGAGTGGGAGAATTTTTCTCCTCACAAATACAGGTGGCTTGCGCCACCTCCCCACTCCCACAACAAGTGGCTTACGCCACATTTGAATGAGGTGGTGGGCGCCACTCCTTAGGTGTGGCTTGCGCCACCCTTTGTTGAGTGGTGGGCCCCACCCTCTTATTTTTTTTTTCTTTTCTTCATTTTCTTTCTCTTCCTTTTCCTTTCTCCTATTTTCTTTCCATTCTTCTCTTTTTCTTTAATTAATTCTTTTCTTTTCTTTCTTTGTACTTTAATTCGATTTAATCCAAGCTACCTGGAAAAGGAAATAAATACTGGCATAATAAAATATAAATCAAGGAAAATAAATAAAACGAAACTAAAATCCATGTGAATCACGTCTAAAAATATTATACATTTTCTTGTTATCAAACTCCCCCACACTTAAACATTTGCTTGTCCTCAAGCAAACCATGACTCGCGAGAAAAATAGTGTATATGGATACTCATCCTAGGCTACCAACTCTACTTTGGTTAAGTTTGTGTCGATAGGTACTTGCTCACACACTAAGGATATCGTAACAACACAATTTTGCTTTTGCTGTCATCAACCTCCCTCCTATACAAACCAATCCGAATCATGTCATTATACCTAAGCCTATCTCACTCATCCTTCTTTTATCCCTTTTCATTCTGGCACAATCACATTAAGCCCGTTATCCTTTCACACTTATGGTAGGATAGCCTGTTAGTGACTATGATCTCTTTATCATCATTTTTTTTTCTTTGGCACATATCAATAAAATAAAGAAGTTTGCACTGTTTGGCTAAATGATCAGGTGAGGACCACCTAACTTAGAAGGAGCATTTCTTTTCATTCAATTCATTTTTTTTCTTCTTAATTTACCTTTTAAGCCTGAGATCATACACTTATTTGCATCGGCTTCCTACTTAGTGCGTGCTTAGGATGGTGCTGATTGCTAAATAAACTACTTAGGGACTACTAAAGGGGTGAGAACTTAAGGCTACAACATAACAAGTACTCAAATTGATTTCCATAATTTAGAGGCTCACGGTGTTAAAACGATAACGATCCTGCGGAATTTTCCCAAGTCTCACAATCTAACCTCAAGTTCGTCTGTAACCTAAGATTTTCAAAAGAAACAATATTTTTAACTCAAAATTTTCAAAATATTCGGTGTGGCTCAAGAGAATGGGAAAATCGATAGACAACATAAAATCACGCATAAAGACTCGACAGCACATGCACAGACGCACAAAACATTAAAACAGAAAAAAATTTAAAATCATGTAAGAAAACAGTAAATCTAACTAGAAAGCGGTAAAATAAAAGCGGTAAATATTCCTCCCCCACACTTAAACCAAACATTGTCCTCAATATTTTAATAAAAGGTGAAAAAGGAACGATAGAACCTGTATGAGTGCCACGACCAAATTTGCTCTGATTCTTCCCATTTTCTCCCTGTCTTCGCTGGCCACTTCTACTCCGGCGTCTTGTACTACGAGTTATCTGAATTTTCTGAAACTTCACTTTACTGAAGCCGCTCATCATACTATTTGTTTTCGAAGGAAGTACATGCAAAAAATGTTAAAAGAATACGGTGCGGTGTGTGCAGGTGGAACCTGACCATGCGAAAGGACAAGGAGGAGGTGAGTTACGAACTAGAGAGATACGCTCTCTCATATCATACTCATCATCGGTGTCACCACCAGCAGCGAAATTCGTAGGAATGTGCGTGGGCACCATCTCATCTTAAGGGATTGTCATCTAGAGATCGTTCGCCTAAATGTAGCTGAGACGTGACAAGCGATACAATTCTTTATTTTCTTCAAACACAAACAATAAAAGGAAAACATTAAATTAAAATTTTGTGGGTTTCCTCTCACGCAGGGCTTTGTTCGACGTCGATAGCTCGACGGTTAGGAGTGTTAGTCTTAGGTTTCCATGGCCATTTATCAAGCCATCTCACATATCCCTCACCTTTTCTTTTCTTCCTTCTGTGGGGTGGTTCATTCTTTTGAACTTGTGGTGGTGGTTCGGGATCTATCCTAAGTATTAGTTTTTCGAGTTTGGGCTCAGTTATCTCATCCACCATCTCAAAGTCTAACCTTACCCTCTTAGCAATAATGATATCCCTAGTTTCATGGTCCTCGAATTTTCTCTTTTTATGCGTGACCTCAAACAAAGATGCATCGGTGTGGATATTTTCCAATACCTCCACATGCGTTTCGGATTGGGAGTCTACAAACCTATGCGGGAAAGGGATCGGTGGGGTATAGGGATGAGGAACATCCTTAGGTGCTACTTTCTCTACCTCTTTGACGACCTCCCATTCAGGTGGTTCCAGTGAATTTTTCTCAGTCTCTACTTCTTCCTCACCAGAACTATCCTCAACCTCAATATCACTCTCCTCACCCTCATTATCACTCTCCTCGGGATTCTCGATTTGTTTTTCATTAACGGTTGTTACAACATCCACATGCTCCTCAGGGGAGGGTCCTATAGGTGTCTGTGCAAGCAAAGAGATTTGAGTCTCCAATGCCTCAGTGTGAGTCGCGAGGGACTCGACCATAGTGTTTATGTGCCTAAGGTTTTCATAAGTATCGAGATGTTGTCTTCTAAGCTCTTCATTCTGGAGAGTTTGTGTCTCCACAAAGTGCTCCATCATAGATTCTAACCTAGAATTAGTTGTTGTTTCAATGAAATCCTCCATTAATGTTTCGAGGTTGGAATTAACGGATTCTTGTGGTTCCTCAAAATATTGGGAGTGGTAATTTGGGTGGAAATGAGTTAGTGTCGCGTTGAAAACCTCCATTAGTATTTTGAGATTGGAATTATGTGATTCTTGCGGTTCCTCGAAATTTTGGGAATGGTAATCATAGGAAAAATTTGGTTGCGGTTCCTCAAAATATTGGGAGTATTGCGGTTGGTAATTGTAGAGAAAATTTGGGTGCGGCTCCTCAAGATATTGTGAGTGGTTATCATAGAGAAAATTTGGGTGATACATAGTTTTTAATTTTTTATTTTTTTTATGGGAGTGCCTTAGTCTATACGGTGCAACAACGGAATAACAATATTGACTGTTGGTCCCCGACAACGGCGCCAAAAACTTGATGCGTCCGCAAGTGCACGGAAATATCGAAGTAATATAAAAGATTGTCGAACCCACAGAGACCAATGTCAACCTACCGTTATCTATCGTTGCTTTGTAAAGCTAAGGCTAATGATAATTGATAAAAGGGAAACTAAGACTAGAGCTAAAATAAAACTAAGAAAATATAACAGAAAAGAGAGGTCGGAATATGGATTTCGCGTTCCTAAAGGACTTTGTAGAATTTGGGTACTAATTACAACTATAACTTAGTTCTGTAGAATATACCGACTTAAAAACTCCGCCTCACGCTCTCGCGGTATTAACTAAAGTCATGTTCCCTAATCCCAAGATTTTGCTCTCGCTCGCCCGGTAACTAGGAAATATATTTTGAAAGCCAATAATATCCTAAACGTATCTGAAGCGCTCTCGCTGTATTCAGATATGTTGCCTAATTTCCACTATCTGGTTCGACCCCCACGCTCTCGCAGTGCCGACTCTAACCTTAATTAATTTCTCACTCTCGTGACAAAATTGTGTTAAATAACCTTTCACTCTCGTGACAAAGCTATTTAAATTAGACTTGGAAATTAAAACCAAAACAGAATTTTAAATCATAAGTTCGCACCTATTATTTTCTACCGAGTCCCGTCGGTAACGACGGTCCTCATACGCCGGACTCAAGAATATTTAGAAAGACATAGATAGGAAAATAAGCATGCTATTACGAAAATTTAATATAAGACAAGGCATAATTAAGAAATTAATTGAAAACATAAACAACAAAGTAAACAATAAAAATAGAACCTGTAATTAAATGGGAACGAGAAACAATGCTCGAAATGAATTCTTAATACGCCGGCATGCTTTGAATCAAATACATAGATTAAACTACAGGAAAAAATCCTAAAAATAAATCCTAAAACTATATTTGTAATAGTCCTCCGATGTGGAGAACTATTACTTTTACAAAGTGAATCAAAACTGCTTAAAATCTAAAGGAATAAAATCTGGCGAAGAGAAGAGTCGACCCCCACAATGGAGGTTTTAGATTGCATTTATAGTGGATTGGTCGTGGAATTATTTTGCAGTCGTGGCATGTGAATCAGATGGAAGGAGAGTCGTTTGAGTGCTGAAAAAAAACGGAGAAATAAAAGGGCAGAGTGGGAGAATTTTTCTCCTCGCAAATACAGGTGGCTTGCGCCACCTCCCCACTCCCACAACAAGTGGCTTGCGCCACATTTGAATGAGGTGGTGGGCGCCACTCCTTAGGTGTGGCTTGCGCCACCCTTTGTTGAGTGGTGGGCCCCACCCTCTTTTTTTTTTTTCTTTTCTTCATTTTCTTTCTCTTCCTTTTCCTTCCTCCTATTTTCTTTCCATTCTTCTCTTTTTCTTTAATTAATTCTTTTCTTTTCTTTCTTTTGTACTTTAATTCGATTTAATCCAAGCTACCTGGAAAAGGAAATAAATACTGGCATAATAAAATATAAATCAAGGAAAATAAATAAAACGAAACTAAAATCCATGTGAATCACGTCTAAAAATATTATACATTTTCTTGTTATCAAACTCCCCCACACTTAAACATTTGCTTGTCCTCAAGCAAACCATGACTCGCGAGAAAAATAGTGTATATGGATACTCATCCTAGGCTACCAACTCTACTTTGGTTAAGTTTGTGTCGATAGGTACTTGCTCACACACTAAGGATATCGTAACAACACAATTTTGCTTTTGCTGTCATCAACCTCCCTCCTATACAAACCAATCTGAATCATGTCATTATACCTAAGCCTATCTCACTCATCCTTCTTTTATCCCTTTTCATTCTGGCACAATCACATTAAGCCCGTTATCCTTTCACACTCATGGTAGGATAGCCTGTTAGTGACTATGATCTCTTTATCATCATTTTTTTTTCTTTTGCACATATCAATAAAATAAAGAAGTTTGCACTGTTTGGCTAAATGATCAGGTGAAGACCACCTAACTTAGAAGGAGCATTTCTTTTCATTCAATTCATTTTTTTTCTTCTTAATTTACCTTTTAAGCCTGAGATCATACACTTATTTGCATCGGCTTCCTACTTAGTGCGTGCTTAGGATGGTGCTGATTGCTAAATAAACTACTTAGGGACTACTAAAGGGGTGAGAACTTAAGGCTACAACATAATAAGTACTCAAATTGATTTCCATAATTTAGAGGCTCACGGTGTTAAAACGATAACGATCCTGCGGAATTTTCCCAAGTCTCACAATCTAACCTCAAGTTCGTCTGTAACCTAAGATTTTCAAAAGAAACAATATTTTTAACTCAAAATTTTCAAAATATTCGGTGTGGCTCAAGAGAATGGGAAAATCGATAGACAACATAAAATCACGCATAAAGACTCGACAGCACATGCACAGACGCACAAAACATTAAAACAGAAAAAAATTTAAAATCATGCAAGAAAACAGTAAATCTAACTAGAAAGCGGTAAAATAAAAGCGGCAAATATTCCTCCCCCACACTTAAACCAAACATTGTCCTCAATATTTTAATAAAAGGTGAAAAAGGAACGATAGAACCTGTATGAGTGCCACGACCAAATTTGCTCTGATTCTTCCCATTTTCTCCCTGTCTTCGCTGGCCACTTCTACTCCGGCGTCTTGTACTACGAGTTATCTGAATTTTCTGAAACTTCACTTTACTGAAGCCGCTCATCATACTATTTGTTTTCGAAGGAAGTACATGCAAAAAATGTTAAAAGAATACGGTGCGGTGTGTGCAGGTGGAACCTGACCATGCGAAAGGAGAAGGAGGAGGTGAGTTACGAACTAGAGAGATACGCTCTCTCATATCATACTCATCATCGGTGTCACCACCAGCAGCGACATTCGTAGGAATGTGCGTGGGCACCATCTCATCTTAAGGGATTGTCATCTAGAGATCGTTCGCCTAAATGTAGCTGAGACGTGACAAGCGATACAATTCTTTATTTTCTGCAAACACAAACAATAAAAGGAAAACATTAAATTAAAAGTTTGTGGGTTTCCTCTCACGCAGGGCTTTGTTCGACGTCGATAGCTCGACGGTTAGGAGTGTTAGTCTTCGGTTTCCATGGCCATTTATCAAGCCATCTCACATATCCCTCGCCTTTTCTTTTCTTCCTTCTGTGGGGTGGTTCATTCTTTTGAACTTGTGGTGGTGGTTCGGGATCTATCCTAAGTATTAGTTTTTCGAGTTTGGGCTCAGTTATCTCATCCACCGTCTCAAAGTCTAACCTTACCCTCTTAGCAATAATGATATCCCTAGTTTCATAGTCCTCGAATTTTCTCTTTTTATGCGTGACCTCAAACAAAGATGCATCGGTGTGGATATTTTCCAATACCTCCACATGCGTTTCGGATTGGGAGTCTACAAACCTATGCGGGAAAGGGATCGGTGGGGTATAGGGATGAGGAACATCCTTAGGTGCTACTTTCTCTACCTCTTTGACGACCTCCCATTCAGGTGGTTCCAGTGAATTTTTCTCAGTCTCTACTTCTTCCTCACCAGAACTCTCCTCAACCTCAATATCACTCTCCTCACCCTCATTATCACTCTCCTCGGGATTCTCGATTTGTTTTTCATTAACGGTTGTTACAACATCCACATGCTCCTCAGGGGAGGTTCCTATAGGTGTCTGTGCAAGCAAAGAGATTTGAGTCTCC
This sequence comes from Lathyrus tuberosus, assembly GCA_022829125.1. NCBI lineage: Eukaryota > Viridiplantae > Streptophyta > Magnoliopsida > Fabales > Fabaceae > Lathyrus > Lathyrus tuberosus. The sequence goes on from JALAZF010000280.1 coordinate 7,719,135, forward strand.
AATGCCTCAGTGTGAGTCGCGAGGGACTCGACCATAGTGTTTATGTGCCTAAGGTTTTCATAAGTATCGAGATGTTGTCTTCTAAGCTCTTCATTCTGGAGAGTTTGTGTCTCCACAAAGTGCTCCATCATAGATTCTAACCTAGAATTAGTTGTTATTTCAATGAAATCCTCCATTAATGTTTCGAGGTTGGAATTAACGGATTCTTGTGGTTCCTCAAAATATTGGGAGTGGTAATTTGGGTGGAAATGAGTTAGTGTCGCGTTGAAAACCTCCATTAGTATTTTGAGATTGGAATTATGTGATTCTTGCGGTTCCTCGAAATTTTGGGAATGGTAATCATAGGAAAAATTTGGTTGCGGTTCCTCAAAATATTGGGAGTATTGCGGTTGGTAATTGTAGAGAAAATTTGGGTGCGGCTCCTCAAGATATTGTGAGTGGTTATCATAGAGAAAATTTGGGTGATACATAGTTTTTAATTTTTTATTTTTTTTATGGGAGTGCCTTAGTCTATACGGTGCAACAACGGAATAACAATATTGACTGTTGGTCCCCGACAACGGCGCCAAAAACTTGATGCGTCCGCAAGTGCACGGAAATATCGAAGTAATATAAAAGATTGTCGAACCCACAGAGACCAATGTCAACCTACCGTTATCTATCGTTGCTTTGTAAAGCTAAGGCTAATGATAATTGATAAAAGGGAAACTAAGACTAGAGCTAAAATAAAACTAAGAAAATATAACAGAAAAGAGAGGTTGGAATATGGATTCCGCGTTCCTAAAGGACTTTGTAGACTTTGGGTACTAATTACAACTATAACTTAGTTCTGTAGAATATACCGACTTAAAAACTCCGCCTCACGCTCTCGCGGTATTAACTAAAGTCATGTTCCCTAATCCCAAGATTTTGCTCTCGCTCGCCCGGTAACTAGGAAATATATTTTGAAAGCCAATAATATCCTAAACGTATCTGAAGCGCTCTCGCTGTATTCAGATATGTTGCCTAATTTCCACTATCTGGTTCGACCCCCACGCTCTCGCAGTGCCGACTCTAACCTTAATTAATTTCTCACTCTCGTGACAAAATTGTGTTAAATAACCTTTCACTCTCGTGACAAAGCTATTTAAATTAGACTTGGAAATTAAAACCAAAACAGAATTTTAAATCATAAGTTCGCACCTATTATTTTCTACCGAGTCCCGTCGGTAACGACGGTCCTCATACGCCGGACTCAAGAATATTTAGAAAGACATAGATAGGAAAATAAGCATGCTATTACGAAAATTTAATATAAGACAAGGCATAATTAAGAAATTAATTGAAAACATAAACAACAAAGTAAACAATAAAAATAGAACCTGTAATTAAATGGGAACGAGAAACAATGCTCGAACTGAATTCTTAATACGCCGGCATGCTTTGAATCAAATATTTATAGATTAAACTACAGGAAAAAATCCTATAAATAAATCCTAAAACTATATTTGTAATAGTCCTCCGATGTGGAGAACTATTACTTTTACAAAGTGAATCAAAACTGCTTAAAATCTAAAGAAATAAAATATGGCGAAGAGAAGAGTCGACCCCCACAATGGAGGTTTTAGATTGCATTTATAGTGGATTGGTCGTGGAATTATTTTGCAGTCGTGGCATGAGAATCATATGGAAGGAGAGTCGTTTGAGTGCTGGAAAAAAACGGAGAAATAAAAGGGCAGAGTGGGAGAATTTTTCTCCTCACAAATACAGGTGGCTTGCGCCACCTCCCCACTCCCACAACAAGTGGCTTGCGCCACATTTGAATGAGGTGGTGGGCGCCACTCCTTAGGTGTCGCTTGCGCCACCCTTTGTTGAGTGGTGGGCCCCACCCTCTTATTTTTTTTTTCTTTTCTTCATTTTCTTTCTCTTCCTTTTCCTTCCTCCTATTTTCTTTCCATTCTTCTCTTTTTCTTTAATTAATTCTTTTCTTTTCTTTCTTTTGTACTTTAATTCGATTTAATCCAAGCTACCTGGAAAAGGAAATAAATACTGGCATAATAAAATATAAATCAAGGAAAATAAATAAAACAAAACTAAAATCCATGTGAATCACGTCTAAAAATATTATACATTTTCTTGTTATCAAACTCCCCCACACTTAAACATTTGCTTGTCCTCAAGCAAACCATGACTCACGAGAAAAATAGTGTATATGGATACTCATCCTAGGCTACCAACTCTACTTTGGTTAAGTTTGTGTCGATAGGTACTTGCTCACACACTAAGGATATCGTAACAACACAATTTTGCTTTTGCTGTCATCAACCTCCCTCCTATACAAACCAATCCGAATCATGTCATTATACCTAAGCCTATGTCACTCATCCTTCTTTTATCCCTTTTCATTCTGGCACAATCACATTAAGCCGGTTATCCTTTCACACTCATGGTAGGATAGCCTGTTAGTGACTATGATCTCTTTATCATCATTTTTTTTTCTTTTGCACATATCAATAAAATAAAGAAGTTTGCACTGTTTGGCTAAATGATCAGGTGAGGACCACCTAACTTAGAAGGAGCATTTCTTTTCATTCAATTCATTTTTTTTCTTCTTAATTTACCTTTTAAGCCTGAGATCATACACTTATTTGCATCGGCTTCCTACTTAGTGCGTGCTTAGGATGGTGCTGATTGCTAAATAAACTACTTAGGGACTACTAAAGGGGTGAGAACTTAAGGCTACAACATAACAAGTACTCAAATTGATTTCCATAATTTAGAGGCTCACGGTGTTAAAACGATAACGATCCTGCGGAATTTTCCCAAGTCTCACAATCTAACCTCAAGTTCGTCTGTAACCTAAGATTTTCAAAAGAAACAATATTTTTAACTCAAAATTTTCAAAATATTCGGTGTGGCTCAAGAGAATGGGAAAATCGATAGACAACATAAAATCACGCATAAAGACTCGACAGCACATGCCCAGACGCACAAAACATTAAAACAGAAAAAAATTTAAAATCATGCAAGAAAACAGTAAATCTAACTAGAAAGCGGTAAAATAAAAGCGGTAAATATTCCTCCCCCACACTTAAACCAAACATTGTCCTCAATATTTTAATAAAAGGTGAAAAAGGAACGATAGAACCTGTATGAGTGCCACGACCAAATTCGCTCCGATTCTTCCCATTTTCTCCCTGTCTTCGCTGGCCACTTCTACTCCGGCGTCTTGTACTACGAGTTATCTGAATTTGCTGAAACTTCACTTTACTGAAGCCGCTCATCATACTATTTGTTTTCGAAGGAAGTACATGCAAAAAATGTTAAAAGAATACGGTGCGGTGTGTGCAGGTGGAACCTGACCATGCGAAAGGACAAGGAGGAGGTGAGTTACGAACTAGAGAGATACGCTCTCTCATATCATACTCATCATCGGTGTTACCACCAGCAGCGACATTCGTAGGAATGTGCGTGGGCACCATCTCAGCTTAAGGGATTGTCATCTAGAGATCGTTCTCCTAAATGTAGCTGAGACGTGACAAGCGATACAATTCTTTATTTTCTGCAAACACAAACAATAAAAGGAAAACATTAAATTAAAAGTTTGTGGGTTTCCTCTCACGCAGGGCTTTGTTCGACGTCGATAGCTCGACGGTTAGGAGTGTTAGTCTTCGGTTTCCATGGCCATTTATCAAGCCATCTCACATATCCCTCGCCTTTTCTTTTCTTCCTTCTGTGGGGTGGTTCATTGTTTTGAACTTGTTGTGGTGGTTCGGGACCTATCCTGAGTATTAGTTTTTCGAGTTTGGGCTCAGTTATCTCATCCACCATCTCAAAGTCTAACCTTACCCTCTTAGCAATAATGATATCCCTAGTTTCATGGTCCTCGAATTTTCTCTTTTTATGCGTGACCTCAAACAAAGATGCATCGGTGTGGATATTTTCCAATACCTCCACATGCGTTTCGGATTGGGAGTCTACAAACCTATGCGGGAAAGGGATCGGTGGGGTATAGGGATGAGGAACATCCTTAGGTGCTACTTTCTCTACCTCTTTGACGACCTCCCATTCAGGTGGTTCCAGTGAATTTTTCTCAGTCTCTACTTCTTCCTCACCAGAACTCTCCTCAACCTCAATATCACTCTCCTCACCCTCATTATCACTCTCCTCGGGATTCTCGATTTGTTTTTCATTAACGGTTGTTACAACATCCACATGCTCCTCAGGGGAGGGTCCTATAGGTGTCTGTGCAAGCAAAGAGATTTGAGTCTCCAATGCCTCAGTGTGAGTCGCGAGGGACTCGACCATAGTGTTTATGTGCCTAAGGTTTTCATAAGTATCGAGATGTTGTCTTCTAAGCTCTTCATTCTGGAGAGTTTGTGTCTCCACAAAGTGCTCCATCATAGATTCTAACCTAGAATTAGTTGTTGTTTCAATGAAATCCTCCATTAATGTTTCGAGGTTGGAATTAACGGATTCTTGTGGTTCCTCAAAATATTGGGAGTGGTAATTTGGGTGGAAATGAGTTAGTGTCGCGTTGAAAACCTCCATTAGTATTTTGAGATTGGAATTATGTGATTCTTGCGGTTCCTCGAAATTTTGGGAATGGTAATCATAGGAAAAATTTGGTTGCGGTTCCTCAAAATATTGGGAGTATTGCGGTTGGTAATTGTAGAGAAAATTTGGGTGCGGCTCCTCAAGATATTGTGAGTGGTTATCATAGAGAAAATTTGGGTGATACATAGTTTTTAATTTTTTATTTTTTTTATGGGAGTGCCTTAGTCTATACGGTGCAACAACGGAATAACAATATTGACTGTTGGTCCCCGACAACGGCGCCAAAAACTTGATGCGTCCGCAAGTGCACGGAAATATCGAAGTAATATAAAAGATTGTCGAACCCACAGAGACCAATGTCAACCTACCGTTATCTATCGTTGCTTTGTAAAGCTAAGGCTAATGATAATTGATAAAAGGGAAACTAAGACTAGAGCTAAAATAAAACTAAGAAAATATAACAGAAAAGAGAGGTCGGAATATGGATTCCGCGTTCCTAAAGGACTTTGTAGAATTCGGGTACTAATTACAACTATAACTTAGTTCTGTAGAATATACGACTTAAAAACTCCGCCTCACGCTCTCGCGGTATTAACTAAAGTCATGTTCCCTAATCCCAAGATTTTGCTCTCGCTCGCCCGGTAACTAGGAAATATATTTTGAAAGCCAATAATATCCTAAACGTATCTGAAGCGCTCTCGCTGTATTCATATATGTTGCCTAATTTCCACTATCTGGTTCAACCCCCACGCTCTCACAGTGCCGACTCTAACCTTAATTAATTTCTCACTCTCGTGACAAAATTGTGTTAAATAACCTTTCACTCTCGTGACAAAGCTATTTAAATTAGACTTGGAAATTAAAACCAAAACAGAATTTTAAATCATAAGTTCGCACCTATTATTTTCTACCGAGTCCCGTCGGTAACGACGGTCCTCATACGCCGGACTCAAGAATATTTAGAAAGACATAGATAGGAAAATAAGCATGCTATTACGAAAATTTAATATAAGACAAGGCATAATTAAGAAATTAATTGAAAACATAAACAACAAAGTAAACAATAAAAATAGAACCTGTAATTAAATGGGAACGAGAAACAATGCTCGAACTGAATTCTTAATACGCCGGCATGCTTTGAATCAAATACATAGATTATACTACAGGAAAAAATCCTAAAAATAAATCCTAAAACTATATTTGTAATAGTCCTCCGATGTGGAGAACTATTACTTTTACAAAGTGAATCAAAACTGCTTAAAATCTAAAGAAATAAAATCTGGCGAAGAGAAGAGTCGACCCCCACAATGGAGGTTTTAGATTGCATTTATAGTGGATTGGTCGTGGAATTATTTTGCAGTCGTGGCATGAGAATCAGATGGAAGGAGAGCCGTTTGAGTGCTGAAAAAAAACGGAGAAATAAAAGGGCAGAGTGGGAGAATTTTTCTCCTCACAAATACAGGTGGCTTGCGCCACCTCCCCACTCCCACAACAAGTGGCTTGCGCCACATTTGAATGAGGTGGTGGGCGCCACTCCTTAGGTGTGGCTTGCGCCACCCTTTGTTGAGTGGTGGGCCCCACCCTCTTATTTTTTTTTTCTTTTCTTCATTTTCTTTCTCTTCCTTTTCCTTTCTCCTATTTTCTTTCCATTCTTCTCTTTTTCTTTAATTAATTCTTTTCTTTTCTTTCTTTTGTACTTTAATTCGATTTAATCCAAGCTACCTGGAAAAGGAAATAAATACTGGCATAATAAAATATAAATCAAGGAAAATAAATAAAACGAAACTAAAATCCATGTGAATCACGTCTAAAAATATTATACATTTTCTTGTTATCAAACTCCCTCACACTTAAACATTTGCTTGTCCTCAAGCAAACCATGACTCGCGAGAAAAATAGTGTATATGGATACTCATCCTAGGCTACCAACTCTACTTTGGTTAAGTTTGTGTCGATAGGTACTTGCTCACACACTAAGGATATCGTAACAACACAATTTTGCTTTTGCTGTCATCAACCTCCCTCCTATACAAACCAATCCGAATCATGTCATTATACCTAAGCCTATCTCACTCATCCTTCTTTTATCCCTTTTCATTCTGGCACAATCACATTAAGCCCGTTATCCTTTCACACTCATGGTAGGATAGCCTGTTAGTGACTATGATCTCTTTATCATCATTTTTTTTTCTTTTGCACATATCAATAAAATAAAGAAGTTTGCACTGTTTGGCTAAATGATCAGGTGAGGACCACCTAACTTAGAAGGAGCATTTCTTTTCATTCAATTCATTTTTTTTCTTCTTAATTTACCTTTTAAGCCTGAGATCATACACTTATTTGCATCGGCTTCCTACTTAGTGCGTGCTTAGGATGGTGCTGATTGCTAAATAAACTACTTAGGGACTACTAAAGGGGTGAGAACTTAAGGCTACAACATAACAAGTACTCAAATTGATTTCCATAATTTAGAGGCTCACGGTGTTAAAACGATAACGATCCTGTGGAATTTTCCCAAGTCTCACAATCTAACCTCAAGTTCGTCTGTAACCTAAGATTTTCAAAAGAAACAATATTTTTAACTCAAAATTTTCAAAATATTCGGTGTGGCTCAAGAGAATGGGAAAATCGATAGACAACATAAAATCACGCATAAAGACTCGACAGCACATGCACAGACGCACAAAACATTAAAACAGAAAAAATTTAAAATCATGCAAGAAAACAGTAAATCTAACTAGAAAGCGGTAAAATAAAAGCGGTAAATATTCCTCCCCCACACTTAAACCAAACATTGTCCTCAATATTTTAATAAAAGGTGAAAAAGGAACGATAGAACCTGTATGAGTGCCACGACCAAATTTGCTCTGATTCTTCCCATTTTCTCCCTGTCTTCGCTGGCCACTTCTACTCCGGCGTCTTGTACTACGAGTTATCTGAATTTTCTGAAACTTCACTTTACTGAAGCCGTTCATCATACTATTTGTTTTCGAAGGAAGTACATGCAAAAAATGTTAAAAGAATACGGTGCGGTGTGTGCAGGTGGAACCTGACCATGCGAAAGGAGAAGTAGGAGGTGAGTTACGAACTAGAGAGATACGCTCTCTCATATCATACTCATCATCGGTGTCACCACCAGCAGCGACATTCGTAGGAATGTGCGTGGGCACCATCTCATCTTAAGGGATTGTCATCTAGAGATCGTTCGCCTAAATGTAGCTGAGACGTGACAAGCGATACAATTCTTTATTTTCTGCAAACACAAACAATAAAAGGAAAACATTAAATTAAAAGTTTGTGGGTTTCCTCTCACGCAGGGCTTTGTTCGACGTCGATAGCTCGACGGTTAGGAGTGTTAGTTTTCGGTTTCCATGGCCATTTATCAAGCCATCTCACATATCCCTCGCCTTTTCTTTTCTTCCTTCTGTGGGGTGGTTCATTCTTTTGGACTTGTGGTGGTGGTTCGGGATCTATCCTAAGTATTAGTTTTTCGAGTTTGGGCCCAGTTATCTCATCCACCATCTCAAAGTCTAACCTTACCCTCTTAGCAATAATGATATCCCTAGTTTCATGGTCCTCGAATTTTCTCTTTTTATGCGTGACCTCAAACAAAGATGCATCGGTGTGGATATTTTCCAATACCTCCACATGTGTTTCGGATTGGGAGTCTACAAACCTATGCGGGAAAGGGATCGGTGGGGTATAGGGATGAGGAACATCCTTAGGTGCTACTTTCTCTACCTCTTTGACGACCTCCCATTCAGGTGGTTCCAGTGAATTTTTCTCAGTCTCTACTTCTTCCTCACCAGAACTCTCCTCAACCTCAATATCACTCTCCTCACCCTCATTATCACTCTCCTCGGGATTCTCGATTTGTTTTTCATTAACGGTTGTTACAACATCCACATGCTCCTCAGGGGAGGGTCCTATAGGTGTCTGTGCAAGCAAAGAGATTTGAGTCTCCAATGCCTCAGTGTGAGTCGCGAGGGACTCGACCATAGTGTTTATGTGCCTAAGGTTTTCATAAGTATCGAGATGTTGTCTTCTAAGCTCTTCATTCTGGAGAGTTTGTGTCTCCACAAAGTGCTCCATCATAGATTCTAACCTAGAATTAGTTGTTATTTCAATGAAATCCTCCATTAATGTTTCGAGGTTGGAATTAACGGATTCTTGTGGTTCCTCAAAATATTGGGAGTGGTAATTTGGGTGGAAATGAGTTAGTGTCGCGTTGAAAACCTCCATTAGTATTTTGAGATTGGAATTATGTGATTCTTGCGGTTCCTCGAAATTTTGGGAATGGTAATCATAGGAAAAATTTGGTTGCGGTTCCTCAAAATATTGGGAGTATTGCGGTTGGTAATTGTAGAGAAAATTTGGGTGCGGCTCCTCAAGATATTGTGAGTGGTTATCATAGAGAAAATTTGGGTGATACATAGTTTTTAATTTTTTATTTTTTTTATGGGAGTGCCTTAGTCTATACGGTGCAACAACGGAATAACAATATTGACTGTTGGTCCCCGACAACGGCGCCAAAAACTTGATGCGTCCGCAAGTGCACGGAAATATCGAAGTAATATAAAAGATTGTCGAACCCACAGAGACCAATGTCAACCTACCGTTATCTATCGTTGCTTTGTAAAGCTAAGGCTAATGATAATTGATAAAAGGGAAACTAAGACTAGAGCTAAAATAAAACTAAGAAAATATAACAGAAAAGAGAGGTCGGAATATGGATTCCGCGTTCCTAAAGGACTTTGTAGAATTTGGGTACTAATTACAACTATAACTTAGTTCTGTAGAATATACCGACTTAAAAACTCCGCCTCACGCTCTCGCGGTATTAACTAAAGTCATGTTCCCTAATCCCAAGATTTTGCTCTCGCTCGCCCGGTAACTAGGAAATATATTTTGAAAGCCAATAATATCCTAAACGTATCTGAAGCGCTCTCGCTGTATTCAGATATGTTGCCTAATTTCCACTATCTGGTTCGACCCCCACGCTCTCGCAGTGCCGACTCTAACCTTAATTAATTTCTCACTCTCGTGACAAAATTGTGTTAAATAACCTTTCACTCTCGTGACAAAGCTATTTAAATTAGACTTGGAAATTAAAACCAAAACAGAATTTTAAATCATAAGTTCGCACCTATTATTTTCTACCGAGTCCCGTCGGTAACGACGGTCCTCATACGCCGGACTCAAGAATATTTAGAAAGACATAGATAGGAAAATAAGCATGCTATTACGAAAATTTAATATAAGACAAGGCATAATTAAGAAATTAATTGAAAACATAAACAACAAAGTAAACAATAAAAATAGAACCTGTAATTAAATGGGAACGAGAAACAATGCTCGAACTGAATTCTTAATACGCCGGCATGCTTTGAATCAAATACATAGATTAAACTACAGGAAAAAATCCTAAAAATAAATCCTAAAACTATATTTGTAATAGTCCTCCGATGTGGAGAACTATTACTTTTACAAAGTGAATCAAAACTGCTTAAAATCTAAAGAAATAAAATCTGGCGAAGAGAAGAGTCGACCCCCACAATGGAGGTTTTAGATTGCATTTATAGTGGATTGGTCGTGGAATTATTTTGCAGTCGTGGCATGAGAATCAGATGGAAGGAGAGTCGTTTGAGTGCTGAAAAAAAACGGAGAAATAAAAGGGCAGAGTGGGAGAATTTTTCTCCTAACAAATACAGGTGGCTTGCGCCACCTACCCACTCCCACAACAAGTGGCTTGCGCCACATTTGAATGAGGTGGTGGGCGCCACTCCTTAGGTGTGGCTTGCGCCACCCTTTGTTGAGTGGTGGGCCCCACCCTCTTATTTTTTTTTTTTCTTTTCTTCATTTTCTTTCTCTTCCTTTTCCTTCCTCCTATTTTCTTTCCATTCTTCTCTTTTTCTTTAATTAATTCTTTTCTTTTCTTTCTTTTGTACTTTAATTCGATTTAATCCAAGCTACCTGGAAAAGGAAATAAATACTGGCATAATAAAATATAAATCAAGGAAAATAAATAAAACAAAACTAAAATCCATGTGAATCACGTCTAAAAATATTATACATTTTCTTGTTATCAAACTCCCTCACACTTAAACATTTGCTTGTCCTCAAGCAAACCATGACTCGCGAGAAAAATAGTGTATATGGATACTCATCCTAGGCTACCAACTCTACTTTAGTTAAGTTTGTGTCGATAGGTACTTGCTCACACACTAAGGATATCGTAACAACACAATTTTGCTTTTGCTGTCATCAACCTCCCTCCTATACAAACCAATCCGAATCATGTCATTATACCTAAGCCTATCTCACTCATCCTTCTTTTATCCCTTTTCATTCTGGCACAATCACATTAAGCCCGTTATCCTTTCACACTCATGGTAGGATAGCCTGTTAGTGACTATGATCTCTTTATCATCATTTTTTTTTCTTTTGCACATATCAATAAAATAAAGAAGTTTGCACTGTTTGGCTAAATGATCAGGTGAGGACCACCTAACTTAGAAGGAGCATTTCTTTTCATTCAATTCATTTTTTTTCTTCTTAATTTACCTTTTAAGCCTGAGATCATACACTTATTTGCATCGGCTTCCTACTTAGTGCGTGCTTAGGATGGTGCTGATTGCTAAATAAACTACTTAGGGACTACTAAAGGGGTGAGAACTTAAGGCTACAACATAACAAGTACTCAAATTGATTTCCATAATTTAGAGGCTCACGGTGTTAAAACGATAACGATCCTGCGGAATTTTCCCAAGTCTCACAATCTAACCTCAAGTTCGTCTGTAACCTAAGATTTTCAAAAGAAACAATATTTTTAACTCAAAATTTTCAAAATATTCGGTGTGGCTCAAGAGAATGGGAAAATCGATAGACAACATAAAATCACGCATAAAGACTCGACAGCACATGCCCAGACGCACAAAACATTAAAACAGAAAAAAATTTAAAATCATGCAAGAAAACAGTAAATCTAACTAGAAAGCGGTAAAATAAAAGCGGTAAATATTCCTCCCCCACACTTAAACCAAACATTGTCCTCAATATTTTAATAAAAGGTGAAAAAGGAACGATAGAACCTGTATGAGTGCCACGACCAAATTCGCTCCGATTCTTCCCATTTTCTCCCTGTCTTCGCTGGCCACTTCTACTCCGGCGTCTTGTACTACGAGTTATCTTAATTTGCTGAAACTTCACTTTACTGAAGCCGCTCATCATACTATTTGTTTTCGAAGGAAGTACATGCAAAAAATGTTAAAAGAATACGGTGCGGTGTGTGCAGGTGGAACCTGACCATGCGAAAGGACAAGGAGGAGGTGAGTTACGAACTAGAGAGATACGCTCTCTCATATCATACTCATCATCGTTGTCACCACCAGCAGTGACATTCGTAGGAATGTGCGTGGGCACCATCTCATCTTAAGGGATTGTCATCTAGAGATCGTTCGCCTAAATGTAGCTGAGACGTGACAAGCGATACAATTCTTTATTTTCTGCAAACACAAACAATAAAAGGAAAACATTAAATTAAAAGTTTGTGGGTTTCCTCTCACGCAGGGCTTTGTTCGACGTCGATAGCTCGACGGTTAGGAGTGTTAGTCTTCGGTTTCCATGGCCATTTATCAAGCCATCTCACATATCCCTCGCCTTTTCTTTTCTTCCTTCTGTGGGGTGGTTCATTCTTTTGAACTTGTGGTGGTGGTTCGGGACCTATCCTAAGTATTAGTTTTTCGAGTTTGGGCTCAGTTATCTCATCCACCATCTCAAAGTCTAACCTTACCCTCTTAGCAATAATGATATCCCTAGTTTCATGGTCCTCGAATTTTCTCTTTTTATGCGTGACCTCAAACAAAGATGCATCGGTGTGGATATTTTCCAATACCTCCACATGCGTTTCGGATTGGGAGTCTACAAACCTATGCGGGAAAGGGATCGGTGGGGTATAGGGATGAGGAACATCCTTAGGTGCTACTTTCTCTACCTCTTTGACGACCTCCCATTCAGGTGGTTCCAGTGAATTTTTCTCAGTCTCTACTTCTTCCTCACCAGAACTCTCCTCAACCTCAATATCACTCTCCTCACCCTCATTATCACTCTCCTCGGGATTCTCGATTTGTTTTTCATTAACGGTTGTGACAACATCCACATGCTCCTCAGGGGAGGGTCCTATAGGTGTCTGTGCAAGCAAAGAGATTTGAGTCTCCAATGCCTCAGTGTGAGTCGCGAGGGACTCGACCATAGTGTTTATGTGCCTAAGGTTTTCATAAGTATCGAGATGTTGTCTTCTAAGCTCTTCATTCTGGAGAGTTTGTGTCTCCACAAAGTGCTCCATCATAGATTCTAACCTAGAATTAGTTGTTGTTTCAATGAAATCCTCCATTAATGTTTCGAGGTTGGAATTAACGGATTCTTGTGGTTCCTCAAAATATTGGGAGTGGTAATTTGGGTGGAAATGAGTTAGTGTCGCGTTGAAAACCTCCATTAGTATTTTGAGATTGGAATTATGTGATTCTTGCGGTTCCTCGAAATTTTGGGAATGGTAATCATAGGAAAAATTTGGTTGCGGTTTCTCAAAATATTGGGAGTATTGCGGTTGGTAATTGTAGAGAAAATTTGGGTGCGGCTCCTCAAGATATTGTGAGTGGTTATCATAGAGAAAATTTGGGTGATACATAGTTTTTAATTTTTTATTTTTTTTATGGGAGTGCCTTAGTCTATACGGTGCAACAACGGAATAACAATATTGACTGTTGGTCCCCGACAACGGCGCCAAAAACTTGATGCGTCCGCAAGTGCACGGAAATATCGAAGTAATATAAAAGATTGTCGAACCCACAGAGACCAATGTCAACCTACCGTTATCTATCGTTGCTTTGTAAAGCTAAGGCTAATGATAATTGATAAAAGGGAAACTAAGACTAGAGCTAAAATAAAACTAAGAAAATATAACAGAAAAGAGAGGTCGGAATATGGATTCCGCGTTCCTAAAGGACTTTGTAGAATTCGGGTACTAGTTACAACTATAACTTAGTTCTGTAGAATATACCGACTTAAAAACTCCGCCTCACGCTCTCGCGGTATTAACTAAAGTCATGTTCCCTAATCCCAAGATTTTGCTCTCGCTCGCCCGGTAACTAGGAAATATATTTTGAAAGCCAATAATATCCTAAACGTATCTGAAGCGCTCTCGCTGTATTCAGATATGTTGCCTAATTTCCACTATCTGGTTCGACCCCCACGCTCTCGCAGTGCCGACTCTAACCTTAATTAATTTCTCACTCTCGTGACAAAATTGTGTTAAATAACCTTTCACTCTCGTGACAAAGCTATTTAAATTAGACTTGGAAATTAAAACCAAAACAGAATTTTAAATCATAAGTTCGCACCTATTATTTTCTACCGAGTCCCGTCGGTAACGACGGTCCTCATACGCCGGACTCAAGGATATTTAGAAAGACATAGATAGGAAAATACGCATGCTATTACGAAAATTTAATATAAGACAAGGCATAATTAAGAAATTAATTGAAAACATAAACAATAAAGTAAACAATAAAAATAGAACATGTAATTAAATGGGAACGAGAAACAATGCTCGAACTGAATTCTTAATACGCCGGCATGCTTTGAATCAAATACATAGATTAAACTACAGGAAAAAATCCTAAAAATAAATCCTAAAACTATATTTGTAATAGTCCTCCGATGTGGAGAACTATTACTTTTACAAAGTGAATCAAAACTGCTTAAAATCTAAAGAAATAAAATCTGGCGAAGAGAAGAGTCGACCCCCACAATGGAGGTTTTCGATTGCATTTATAGTGGATTGGTCGTGGAATTATTTTGCAGTCGTGGCATGAGAATCAGATGGAAGGAGAGCCGTTTGAGTGCTGAAAAAAAACGGAGAAATAAAAGGGCATAGTGGGAGAATTTTTCTCCTCACAAATACAGGTGGCTTGCGCCACCTCCCCACTCCCACAACAAGTGGCTTGCGCCACATTTGAATGAGGTGGTGGGCGCCACTCCTTAGGTGTGGCTTGCGCCACCCTTTGTTGAGTGGTGGGCCCCACCCTCTTTTTTTTTTTTTCTTTTCTTCATTTTCTTTCTCTTCCTTTTCCTTCCTCCTATTTTCTTTCCATTCTTCTCTTTTTCTTTAATTAATTCTTTTCTTTTCTTTCTTTTGTACTTTAATTCGATTTAATCCAAGCTACCTGGAAAAGGAAATAAATACTGGCATAATAAAATATAAATCAAGGAAAATAAATAAAACGAAACTAAAATCCATGTGAATCACGTCTAAAAATATTATACATTTTCTTGTTATCAAACTCCCCGACACTTAAACATTTGCTTGTCCTCAAGCAAACCATGACTCGCGAGAAAAATAGTGTATATGGATACTCATCCTAGGCTACCAACTCTACTCTGGTTAAGTTTGTGTCGATAGGTACTTGCTCACACACTAAGGATATCGTAACAACACAATTTTGCTTTTGCTGTCATCAACCTCCCTCCTATACAAACCAATCCGAATCATGTCATTATACCTAAGCCTATCTCACTCATCCTTCTTTTATCCCTTTTCATTCTGGCACAATCACATTAAGCCCGTTATCCTTTCACACTCATGGTAGGATAGCCTGTTAGTGACTATGATCTCTTTATCATCATTTTTTTTTCTTTTGCACATATCAATAAAATAAAGAAGTTTGCACTGTTTGGCTAAATGATCAGGTGAGGACCACCTAACTTAGAAGGAGCATTTCTTTTCATTCAATTCATTTT
Organism: Lathyrus tuberosus; assembly: GCA_022829125.1. NCBI lineage: Eukaryota > Viridiplantae > Streptophyta > Magnoliopsida > Fabales > Fabaceae > Lathyrus > Lathyrus tuberosus. The sequence continues at coordinate 7,734,468 of JALAZF010000280.1, forward strand.
TTTTCTTCTTAATTTACCTTTTAAGCCTGAGATCATACACTTATTTGCATCGGCTTCCTACTTAGTGCGTGCTTAGGATGGTGCTGATTGCTAAATAAACTACTTAGGGACTACTAAAGGGGTGAGAACTTAAGGCTACAACATAACAAGTACTCAAATTGATTTCCATAATTTAGAGGCTCACGGTGTTAAAACGATAACGATCCTGCGGAATTTTCCCAAGTCTCACAATCTAACCTCAAGTTCGTCTGTAACCTAAGATTTTCAAAAGAAACAATATTTTTAACTCAAAATTTTCAAAATATTCGGTGTGGCTCAAGAGAATGGGAAAATCGATAGACAACATAAAATCACGCATAAAGACTCGACAGCACATGCACAGACGCACAAAACATTAAAACAGAAAAAAAATTTAAAATCATGCAAGAAAACAGTAAATCTAACTAGAAAGCGGTAAAATAAAAGCGGTAAATATTCCTCCCCCACACTTAAACCAAACATTGTCCTCAATATTTTAATAAAAGGTGAAAAAGGAACGATAGAACCTGTATGAGTGCCACGACCAAATTCGCTCTGATTCTTCCCATTTTCTCCCTGTCTTCGCTGGCCACTTCTACTCCGGCGTCTTGTACTACGAGTTATCTGAATTTGCTGAAACTTCACTTTACTGAAGCCGCTCATCATACTATTTGTTTTCGAAGGAAGTACATGCAAAAAATGTTAAAAGAATACGGTGCGGTGTGTGCAGGTGGAACCTGACCATGCGAAAGGACAAGGAGGAGGTGAGTTACGAACTAGAGAGATACGCTCTCTCATATCATACTCATCATCGGTGTCACCACCAGCAGCGACATTCGTAGGAATGTGCCTGGGCACCATCTCATCTTAAGGGATTGTCATCTAGAGATCGTTCGCCTAAATGTAGCTGAGACGTGACAAGCGATACAGTTCTTTATTTTCTGCAAACACAAACAATAAAAGGAAAACATTAAATTAAAAGTTTGTGGGTTTCCTCTCACGCAGGGCTTTGTTCGACGTCGATAGCTCGACGGTTAGGAGTGTTAGTCTTCGGTTTCCATGGCCATTTATCAAGCCATCTCACATATCCCTCGCCTTTTCTTTTCTTCCTTCTGTGGGGTGGTTCATTCTTTTGAACTTGTGGTGGTGGTTCGGGATCTATCCTAAGTATTAGTTTTTCGAGTTTGGGCTCAGTTATCTCATCCACCATCTCAAAGTCTAACCTTACCCTCTTAGCAATAATGATATCCCTAGTTTCATGGTCCTCGAATTTTCTCTTTTTATGCGTGACCTCAAACAAAGATGCATCGGTGTGGATATTTTCCAATACCTCCACATGCGTTTCGGATTGGGAGTCTACAAACCTATGCGGGAAAGGGATCGGTGGGGTATAGGGATGAGGAACATCCTTAGGTGCTACTTTCTCTACCTCTTTGACGACCTCCCATTCAGGTGGTTCCAGTGAATTTTTCTCAGTCTCTACTTCTTCCTCACCAGAACTCTCCTCAACCTCAATATCACTCTCCTCACCCTCATTATCACTCTCCTCGGGATTCTCGATTTGTTTTTCATTAACGGTTGTTACAACATCCACATGCTCCTCAGGGGAGGGTCCTATAGGTGTCTGTGCAAGCAAAGAGATTTGAGTCTCCAATGCCTCAGTGTGAATCGCGAGGGACTCGACCATAGTGTTTATGTGCCTAAGGTTTTCATAAGTATCGAGATGTTGTCTTCTAAGCTCTTCATTCTGGAGAGTTTGTGTCTCCACAAAGTGCTCCATCATAGATTCTAACCTAGAATTAGTTGTTGTTTCAATGAAATCCTCCATTAATGTTTCGAGGTTGGAATTAACGGATTCTTGTGGTTCCTCAAAATATTGGGAGTGGTAATTTGGGTGGAAATGAGTTAGTGTCGCGTTGAAAACCTCCATTAGTATTTTGAGATTGGAATTATGTGATTCTTGCGGTTCCTCGAAATTTTGGGAATGGTAATCATAGGAAAAATTTGGTTGCGGTTCCTCAAAATATTGGGAGTATTGCGGTTGGTAATTGTAGAGAAAATTTGGGTGCGGCTCCTCAAGATATTGTGAGTGGTTATCATAGAGAAAATTTGGGTGATACATAGTTTTTAATTTTTTATTTTTTTTATGGGAGTGCCTTAGTCTATACGGTGCAACAACGGAATAACAATATTGACTGTTGGTCCCCGACAACGGCGCCAAAAACTTGATGCGTCCGCAAGTGCACGGAAATATCGAAGTAATATAAAAGATTGTCGAACCCACAGAGACCAATGTCAACCTACCGTTATCTATCGTTGCTTTGTAAAGCTAAGGCTAATGATAATTGATAAAAGGGAAACTAAGACTAGAGCTAAAATAAAACTAAGAAAATATAACAGAAAAGAGAGGTCGGAATATGGATTCCGCGTTCCTAAAGGACTTTGTAGAATTCGGGTACTAATTACAACTATAACTTAGTTCTGTAGAATATACCGACTTAAAAACTCCACCTCACGCTCTCGCGGTATTAACTAAAGTCATGTTCCCTAATCCCAAGATTTTGCTCTCGCTCGCCCGGTAACTAGGAAATATATTTTGAAAGCCAATAATATCTTAAACGTATCTGAAGCGCTCTCGCTGTATTCAAATATGTTGCCTAATTTCCACTATCTGGTTCGACCCCCACGCTCTCGCAGTGCCGACTCTAACCTTAATTAATTTCTCACTCTCGTGACAAAATTGTGTTAAATAACCTTTCACTCTCGTGACAAAGCTATTTAAATTAGACTTGGAAATTAAAACCAAAACAGAATTTTAAATCATAAGTTCGCACCTATTATTTTCTACCGAGTCTCGTCGGTAACGACGGTCCTCATACGCCGGACTCGAGAATATTTAAAAAGACATAGATAGGAAAATAAGCATGCTATTACGAAAATTTAATATAAGACAAGGCATAATTAAGAAATTAATTGAAAACATAAACAACAAAGTAAACAATAAAAATAGAACCTGTAATTAAATGGGAACGAGAAACAATGCTCGAACTGAATTCTTAATACGCCGGCATGCTTTGAATCAAATACATAGATTAAACTACAGGAATAAATCCTATAACTATATTTGTAATAGTCCTCCGATGTGGAGAACTATTACTTTTACAAAGTGAATCAAAACTGCTTAAAATCTAAAGAAATAAAATCTGGCGAAGAGAAGAGTCGACCCCCACAATGGAGGTTTTCGATTGCATTTATAGTGGATTGGTCGTGGAATTATTTTGCAGTCGTGGCATGAGAATCAGATAGAAGGAGAGTCGTTTGAGTGCTGAAAAACAACGGAGAAATAAAAGTGGAGAGTGGGAGAATTTTTCTCCTCACAAATACAGGTGGCTTGCGCTACCTCCCCACTCCCACAACAAGTGGCTTGCGCCACATTTGAATGAGGTGGTGGGCGCCACTCCTTAGGTGTGGCTTGCGCCACCCTTTGTTGAGTGGTGGGCCCCACCCTCTTATTTTATTTTTTTCTTTTCTTTTCTTTATTTTCTTTCTCTTCCTTTTCTTTCCTCCTATTTTCTTTCCATTCTTCTCTTTTTCTTCAATTAATTCTTTTCTTGTCTTTCTTTTGTACTTTAATCCGATTTAATACAAACTACATGAAAAAGGAAATAAATACCGGCATAATAAAATATAAATCAAGGAAAATAAATAAAACGAAACTAAAATCCATGTGAATCGCGTCTAAAAATACGATACATTTTCGTGTTATCAGTACAATGTTTAAAGGCTCATTACAAAACTCCATACAGATAAAAGATCATAATTTTATTCCAAGGTGGATTAACAATTCTTGCACCAGATGACAGCGCCTTCTCAAAACTTAAAGGATTCCTCAAGTCTCCTTCTGATGGACAGAAACTCGAACTCTTACGGTTTAACGTATCCTGAGCTAAGGAAAAGTAGAGCTGAATGTTGTGAGCTACGGTGGGAATGTGAACATACCAACAGTGGACAATATACATTATTTCCATTTGTCACAAGTTTGTTAGAATATGATTCTATCAAATATAATGGCAGCTACTAGTATTAATACTAAAACGGAAGAAAAGGTATATCCAAAATGGCCTAAAGGCAAAATTAAAGAACAAATCACTACAAAAACCGACATGTCTCAAACACAACCCCCTCAAAAAAGGAAACAAACACAAGATCCTCAGTGTAGTTACAGCAAGTTTCAAAAATGTTTAAAGCTTGGAAACACGGTTTATTTGATTTCCAAAACAAGCCCTAAACATGGTACGGCGAAAAGGAAAAGAGAATGAAAACATGTGTTCCAGGAAGGAATTTCAATTCATAATAAGGGTTCCAAAACAAGATTTGACAAGGCATTCATGAAGAATACCACGCATTTATCACGATTTGATAGGCATAGCTTATAAAAAGAGCATTCACAGAACGCACAAAGGACCAGAAATATCACACATACACACGAACCGTGAGCAGCTTACACAACCAAAAAGATTCACACGCTCATACACAAGAGCAAATACACAGCAGTAAAAAGAGAAATCCACAGAAAAACCTCATAGCAGAAAAGACATAGAGTTAGCAGTGAAAATCAAGATTCATACACAAAAATCTCACAAATACATACACAAAACAAGTTCACAACAGAAGAATCATCGCAAGAAAATTCTCAGAGTCCCAGAATTCTCAGTTTTTCGCAGAGAGGAAATTGAGAACACATACATTCAGAGAAAAAAATCATGATTTACATACTCACACAAAAGAAAAGTCCGTTCTCAGAAACCATACACAAGTCATAAACAGAAACAACATCATATCAGTGAAAGGAAATCTACGCATACCAGTACCTCCAATACGCACCTTTTGCCGAGAGGAAATCACAAATACGGCTTGGAGTTCAAAATTGTTGAGCCTCATCACGCCTGAAGATTGTTGCAAGGCCGCCGATTGTTTGCCGTCGCCGTTACGACATCTTTTACGATTCCGTATCGGTAACCAATTTCTCTGTTTCTCTCATGTTTGTTAGTTGATGTTTACCGATGTTTACTGTGTTTGTTTTATTCGGGTGAGTATGATGAGGGTTAACTGAGAGAGTATAAGCTTGAGAGAGAATCGGCGAGAGGGAAAGAGGAATTTGATAGCCATGTTTGCTTTCTCTTTTTCTGTGAAGAATACTGGTACGAGAGAGACGGATGGAAGAGGATTAATTCCTTTTTCACATTGGTCGTTAAATTAGGATTTAGGGTTCCTTGAGGAACCGGGTTTTTAAGCACACCGGGTCGGATGACCCGACCCATCACCACCTGTACCCAGCGCCCACATTGGCCTTTCTTTGTTCCAGTTTTTTTTTTATTAACCCAATTTTGTTTGTTTTATGTTCATAAAAAAATAGTTTTAGTTTTTTTAATATTTGAAGATTTGTCTATTAATTTTTACTTAATTATTTTTTAGTTAGAATTAATGGTTTTTTAGATTAATTATTCCTACTTGTTTTCATTTAATTAAAAACAAAAATCACAAAAATATTTTCTTTAAAGTTTTTTTTAATCTTTTCATTTAAAATTTAAGTACTTAGATTTTTTTTAGTTAATTTCTATATCGATGTAACTTCAAGTTTTTGTGAACTTGTGATTCTGGTCCTCATTCTTATTAGTATCCTATTCACTATCTTGCGTTCATCATGTTTTTTTTCATTTTGTTTCTCTTTGCTTGATTTCACTTCGTGTCTAATACTTTCATGCCTTAGTCCAGTTTCTCTTATAAATTGTTGATTGCTCATATACACATCTAGATCATTTACTAGCACTTATTTTCGCATAGTCCTTTAAGATTCCCCAGCTTGACTTAATTTTCGATTAAGTTCGAGGTAGGATAGATTTATATTCTTAACTTGTGCATGACAACATTAGTACAATACCTCATCCTCTGCTCCTTGTTGTTACTGGTATGCCTAATTCCAAAGGAAATGGGTCCCCGTTGACTACCATGTCATAAGCTTAACCTAACTTTAGGACTTTCCCTTTATCCTAGCCTTAGGATTAGAGTTGTTGTGCTCTATGTCTTCCTATAGACATTTCTTTCCCTTTTATCCTAGCCTTAGGATCGGAGTCGCCGCACTCAATGTAAGTGTTCTGCAATGAACGCTTACTTCCTTTTAACTTATCCTTAAGTTTAGAGTCGATGTACTCTATGTAAGTATCTTGCCATGGATTTGAACCTTGACCGCGGTCAAGAGTTCCTCACCCTTATTGAGGGGAACTACGGATGCTCTGATTCCATTTTCGTCAGGATACGTAGGCACAAAATGCGATGTCTTGGCGAGCATACTTAGAAACTAACCCCTAGGTCTTTTCCTTAGCACAATACCCTTAGCAAGCAAACAATAACATAACAAAAATAAAACAAGAGGTTCCTATAGAGTACTACAGATACTTAGGATGCTGATAAGTGCAAATTGTAGCTATTTTTGTATATAAGTTTTGTTGCACTTATCGATACTTTTTGTTAATATCGTACGAATAAACCCCGCTTTGTTTGTAAATATGTTTACTTTATGTTATAGTGTATATATTGCGTTATTGTGTAAATATTATTCAGTTTAATTGTTTTCCATTTATTTTTAATGGTATTCAAGCAAAAATATCTTGTCATATTCATAAAGATCATTGAATAAGCTTTCCAACGCTTCAAACCAGGCGAAAAACGGAGTTACGGTTTGAACGTTCTAGCCGGAATAGTGCAGGATTTTTGCTGTCATGACATCTCTCGCCCCAGGCTCTCCAGGCGAAGCTGTGGCGAGCCAGACAATCCATAAGCATGAAAAAAGTTCAGTATAAGCCGCCTAACTTCGCCAGGCGAACCAGAATTTTGCCAAGCGAATTTTGACGGACAGAAACACCGTATAAGGCATAAAAACACAATTTTTAGAGGATGGTTTTGGGGATTCTTGCTCCAACTCCATCAAACTTCATTTTTTAGTAGATTAGCTTAGAAAACAACATGGAAGCTTGCATACGGATGAACCGAGGTGGATTGATCGTCGATCGGCTCTGACAAACCGCGAGATGTTTGGTTCATTTCTCTTATTCTTTGTGTTTTTCTTCTTTGTTGGGTTTTGTATATGTATTGACTATGATCTCATGTATATTTTTTGCCCATGGCGTTGTATGATATTTGCTTTACGAATCTCTATTGGTGATTGTCTCTGATTTTTGCTTTATGCGCAGGGTTTGAGTTGCGTTAGAGATAATCCTCATAAACTTTAATTAGGGATGATTATCTGTTAGTTTCTGGATTCTAGAGATAGATTTAAGAGCTAACAATCTTCAATAGGTGTCGAAGCTTAATGCCTCCGTGTCTTGAGTCGCGTGCGAGAGTATCGGCGAGGGTAACCAGGTTAGTCTCTCAACTTTGCGTTAGACATAACCTTTGTTGTGAGTGATGTTGGGTGATATTGAGGAGTATTGTAGGTCGAGTATAACTGGTCGGTAAGTTTAAGTTTGTGAGGAGTCGGTTATGTGCATGCCAGAAAAGTTTGTCTTGCTGAAGAATGAATTTGTTTTATGTTTTAATGTTTACTTTTCTGTTTTTATGTTTAAAACCATTTAAACCCAAACTCATAAATGCGAGAGACTGTCGAACGGCATTCTTTCCCTCGAACCGATCTCTATAGACACAACATAAATCCCGAAGGGAATTCTTCTAAATCTTTTTGTTGCTTGCCGCTTTACCGCTTCAACAAATTGGCGCCGTTGCCGGGGATTGGTGTTTTTATTGGATCGCATTGCGATAGTTTCTTTGTTTTTGAGTTTTGTAGATATCATATATATTGTATATTTTCACTTGTTTATATTGATATTTATACTTGTGAATTTGTTATATCATTGTTTGTTTCTTTTCACGTTTGCTTGCGTGTTGGTTAGGAATAACCGAATGGAAGCAACTTGGAGTAACGTTCTTAAATAACAGGCGTCGAGCTTACAACGTAAAACAAGCATGTTTTATTGTTTTTTATTTCTAATGTTTTTGTTTGTTGTTTGGACACAAATTTTGGTCTGCTAATTTGAGGATGCTTGGTGATTTTCCAAGTTTGATCGTTTCAACTTGCGGATGTATGGTAATGATATTGTTAAGTTTTATACACGTCCAAGGTATGTGTTTATCGCTTTCTAGACTTTAGCATATTCATGATACTTAGGCATTTTACAAACTTCCATGCCATTCATTCTTTTGTATACTTGTTCTTGATGTGAATCACTTTAGTTCCCAACCTTTTTGTGAGGTAGCTTTCCATTGTTCATATATGCGCGGAGTACCAACATTCTTGTTCTAATTGGATTTTATTATGCTTAATATTTTGTTTGTGTTGATTATATGAAAGCATGAAAACGATCAAGGCAATTTTGTTTCATTTTGAGCACAACTACCTTAGCCAAATAGTCATTTACCTTGTGAGCGTGTGATCATTTGTAACCCCTTTGAGCTTTTTGATCCATGTTTTATTTGAACTTAATGTTTGTCTATGAGTATTTAGTTCACTTATTTTTGAATGAATTTTGTTTTTTCTTGAACCCTCAACTTTGAGTTGTTGTATGAATTTTTGTCTTGCCTTCGAAAGTAGGGAGTATTCACATGATGATGTGGTTGAATTCAAGTTGGGAAGAGAATGATTGTTTACTCATTGGTTGGTTTCTATGAGGATGAAAAAGAAGAGAAAAAAGAGAAAAATGTGAAAAAGAAAAAAAAAAGTGAAAAAGAAAAAAACAGAAAATCCTTGAAAAAGGAAACAAAAAGAGTTCAAATAATTGTGCTAAATAAGTATTGTGTTTTGTGTAACACTTGATATGAAAGAAGAAGTTTATTGGAATTTGGTGTTTGAACTTTTGTGAGTTGATCACTCCCTTAGGTTTAGGCAAGTTTTTGTTTCAATTACCTTTAGAAATTGCCCCTTGTTTGTTTACTTGACCACGCTACAACCTTGAAAGTCTTTGTGATTCTTGCCTTTGTATGTTCAATGTGAATTTTTGGATGGTTGCATAATTTAGTCTATTGTTTGCATGATTGTTGTGTGAGTGATAAATACCTTATTTTGTGTTTTTCATCTACCGATTATTGTTTTTGCTAGGTGTGATTCACGTTTGGACTTGTGTTGTTTTAGGATGTTTGGCATGATTTTTGTATTTTGCATTTGTTTCGTGACTATGTCATCGTCGTAGTTTAGTGGTAAGTATCTACTTTATGTGTACCATTTTTCATTTGAACCATTCATTTGTTTCTGTTTTTCAAAACTTGTTGATTCGTGATTCTTTGGTTGTTACTCTGTTTCTTTGAGTTGTTTGATTCTTGTTTGAGGAAAAACAAGTTTAAGTTGGGGAGAGTTTGATAAGTGCAAATTGTAGCTATTTTTGTATATAAGTTTTGTTGCACTTGTCGATACTTTTTGTTAATATCGTACGAATAAACTCCGCTTTGTTTGTAAATACGTTTACTTTACGTTATAGTGTATATATTGCGTTATTGTGTAAATATCATTGAGTTTAATTATTTTCCATTTATTTTTGTTGGTATTCAAGCAAGGATATCTTGTCATATTCATAAAGAGCATTGAATAAGCTTTCCAACGCTTCAAACCGGGCGAAAAACAGAGTTACGGTTCGAAAGTTATGGTCAGAACAATGCAGGATTTTTGTTGTCATGACATCTCTCGCCCCAGGCTCGCCAGGCGAAGCTGTGGCGAGCCAGACAGTCCAGAAGCGTGAAAAAAGTTCAGTATAAGCCGCCTAACTTCGCGAGGCGAACCAGAATTTCGCCAGGTGAATTTTGAGTTGCGTTAGAGATAATCCTCGCAAACTTCGATTAGGGATGATTATCTGTTAGTTTCTGGATTCTAGAGATAGATTTAAGAGCTAACAATCTTCAATAGGTGTCGAAGCTTAATGCCTCCGTGTCTTGAGTCGCGTGCGAAAGTGTCGGCGAGGGTAACACGGTTGTTCTCTCAACTTTGCGTTAGGCATAATCTTTGTTGTGAGCGATGCTGGGTGATATTGAGGAGTATTGTAGGTCGAGTATAACTGGTCGGTAAGTTTAAGTTTGTGAGGAGTCGGTTATGTGCATGCCAGAAAAGTTTGTCTTGCTGAAGAATGAATTTGTTTTATGTTTTAATGTTTACTTTTCTGTTTTTACGTTTAAAACCATTTAAACTCAAACTCATAAACGCGAGAGACTGTCGAACGGCATTCTTTCCCTCGAACCGATCTCTGTGGACACGACATAAATCCTGGAGGAAATTCTTCCGAAAATAAATATTTTTGATGCTTGCCCTATTCTGCATCCAACAGATGCTAATACATTTCATAGGTATAACCAACCCCTAAACCTTAGATCTCTAGTTGTGTTCCTACATAGCGCACTTAGGATTTTTTCGACCTTTACCCTTTCCTTGGGATAAATCAAAGTTCGGTGGTGAATTAAGATTTGTGAACCCAGTTAATATAATAATTATGGTATCCGATTCTTACCGCGACAAAAATGCAAGCTCTTGTTCATCTAATTCATTTTCGTTCAATTAGACATTGGTCTTTTCTTCTTTGAGCATGGTCAATTATTTCATGGACAATCATACCATTAAGAATTTGCCTCCCCAAAGTAAAAGTTGAATGACTCTTGGGCTTGCCAATAAATTGAGTCTAACAGTAAGTAGCTTAATTGTGATTTTATACAAACTTACAATTAGACATATACTCTTCTGTTCTATATTATAAATAAATTTTACTTTTTTATATTCATTAAAAAATTTATTAAAATTTATTTATTTAATTTATATAAAAAAAAAACAGATAGATTATATAATAAATTTTATTTATTTTATTTATTAGAATGGAATTCATTCACAAATTCAATAGTAATATCTTCCTCGATGACCCTCAAATATTTCTTTAAAAAGTTGATACTATACCCATGAAGACCGATGCTTTTGTTTCAATCTCTTTTTCCGATATTAAAATAGCTTCTCTAATTCTATCACATCATTATCACCTAATTAGATGAAATTTATTCCATCTATTATCGGTCTAATGAAACTTTTTTTTGAAGGAAATCTTTCTTCAAATGTGGATTTAATTTTAGTCGTAAATTTATCTCTCAAACACTTTTTGTAAAATTAATTTTAGAAAATCAAAGTTTAAATATATGATTAAAAAAAATCCAGTGGTATGTTACACTGTTTTAAGATGCCTTCTTTAGGTAGTTGGTTGAATTTTCGGTACTTGATTATATTTGTCTCTGTCACCATATTCATGTGATTGTGAACTAGTGTCACAATGGCTGCATAGGGTATCTTAAACCATCTCTCAACAGGAAGGTACCAAAATTAGAGTAGTCAATAGAGGCGCTATAGCGGAGCGGAGTTGAGGCTGACAACTGGGAAGAGACTTAGCTCCCTAATTCAATGCTAGTTGAGGCTGACCATTGGAAAGAGTCTTAGCTCCCTAATTCAATGCTCATTCGATGCTCATCCGATATGCATATCCTCAGCTTATTGCTGAGTTAGAGCTCCCGAAATCAATGCTCATCCAATATGCATATCCTCAGTTCGTCTTCATTTTTACTCTATATGTGACATTACTCATGAAGGAGGGATATATGAGCTATTGGAGAACCTGCTTAAAGGGGAAAAAAATAGCATAAGATGAAAGGCGAGGGAAAAAGAAAGAAAACATTACTTATTACTATTAGACAAAAAAAAGAAAAAATTACTTATTACTATTTAGACAAAAAAAAAGGTTTTGAAGATGGCAAATTCATTATTGGCAAAGCTTACAAATATTGTAATGGCGACTCATTCAATTAATGTTGAGGTTGGATATCAAACAATAGAACGCATAGAGTGGTTAGTTTAGTGCAAAGTGACCGGGGATCATTCAATTAATGTTGAGGTTGGACATCAAACAATAGAACACGTAGATAGAGTGGGAAGTTTAGTGCATAGTGACTGGGATCATTTAATTAATGTTGAGGTTGGACATCAAACGATAGAACACATAGATTGGTAAGCTTAGTGCAAAGTGACCAGGACCATTCAATTAATGTTGAGGTTAGACATCAAACGATAGAACACATAGATTGGTAAGTTTAGTGCAAAGTGACCAGGGATTAGTAGATTTTATGCATTATATACTTTGAAATTGAACAAGGTACAAATCAAATTTGCGCATTCTACAAAGAATTTTAGTTTTGGTGAAATTTTAGTTTTAGTGGGGAAGTAAGAATATCCGAGAACTTATGAATTTACTGAACATTAATTTTCTTTTGAAAGCTATTATCTAGCAGTCAATTTGAAACTACTTAATCCGATAAGGCGCAAACTTTATTTTCAACAAAAGTCAGAGAAAAATATCGAAAATAAATCAAAGGATAGATCCTTCCTCAATAAATCACTAAATAGATCATAATTTAGCAAAATACAAAACACACATGATATAATAAAAACAAGATGTTTTCATTTATGTGTCGAACTCTTACATAACATAGGATCCAAATAGCACAGCTACAACATTAAAAATTTCGGCTACATTAAAAGTCCTTTAACCCTAGAACGAATTTAAGCCTTCTTTGGAGATTTGGCGGCCTTCTTGGATGGAGACTTGGGAGTACTATCGGCATTTTCTTTCCTCTTAGGCAAAAGCACTGGGTTGATGTTGGGAAGAACACCACCATAAGCAATGGTAACACCAGCAAGCAATTTTCCAAGCTCTTCATCGTTCCTCACTGCCAACAACAAATGTCTTGGACTGATTCTGTTCTTCTTGTTGTCACGTGCTGCATTTCCAGCCAACTCAAGAACCTTCACAAATAGCAAAATTCAAAATTAGGGTTTCAAAATTCAAAATTCTATATTATAATCAGTTAAGAATGATTATTAGAGGGGAATTGAAATTTACCTCAGCAGCAAGATATTCGAGAACTGCAGCTAGGTAAACAGGAGCTCCGGTACCAACACGCTGAGCATATCTACCTTTCTTCAAGAATCGACCGATTCTTCCGACGGGAAATTGAAGTCCAGCTCTAACAGATCTGGTGACGGACTTCTTCCTTGGTCCTCCTCCTTTCCTTCCTCCGGCTCCCTTCTTTGTCTTTGTGCCTGCGTCCATTTCGAGATTTGAAAACTAGATTCTAGCAGAAAAAAATTCTGATATTGTAGGAAAATCCGAGAAATGAAAATGATGAGATGAATTGGACATGCGTTGGCGATGGTTTTATACCGTAAGGGACATTGAAATGATCTTGCATTGATAAAATAGCGTACCGTTGGATTAAGATTATCTACGGCTCAGTGTCACTTGCTTGGCAATCCGTGTCTCCGAAAACAAACCAATGGGAGCCAAGTTGACAGTGTGGAGCTTTAATTGAATTTGGATCCTGTAATAATTAGGATACATTGACTCTAAAGGTATTTTTCCATTTTCAAAATTAATTTTGTTTAATAAAAAATTTAGTAAAAATAATAATTCTATATTATGGAATTCTAAAATTATTGAATAAAAACTTGGTTCTTTAATGCTGCAATAAGATATATTATAAATTACATGAAGATAAAAGACTTATCGGACAATAAAATGTGTTGCTAACTAAATAATTTTAAATTAATGTAAAATAAATTTAAAAATATTACTAATAAATATTTATGGCTACTGGACCACTCACTTGCTAGTTATCAAACAAGATTTTGTGGGTTTTATCATTGATATCGTCATATATTATAAACAAAAATTATTTTTTAAATATATTGAATAATTAATGTATCTGGTCTATATATAGGTCAGATACATTAACTATTTAATATATCTAAAAAGTAATTTTTGCTTATAATATGGGACGGATGGTGTAATATTTAAATAATTTATCAATTGATAAAATTTATTCTTAATAAATAGGCTTAAATGCAGTTTTAGTTCTCAACTTATGTTTTTCTAAACTTTTAATCCCCCTTAAAAAAATCAGCTTTTAAGTCCCTCACTTTGGATTATCTTGGGATTTTCTTGGTCCCCTCTTCAGTTTTGGCTATGTGGCATGGTCAGCGCCGATGTGACACCTGGTTATGTTGACCCATGTTGGACATATTATTCCACGTCATTTAAAACATAATAAATTTAATTTTTTTAAACATTTAAATTAAAAAACATTTTTAATTAAATAGTTTGATTAAAAAAGTTTATAAAACACGTAGTCTTCTTCCCCATTTGAAAGTTGTGAACCCTAGATATCAATCTCTAGTATTCCCTTGTGTTCTTCCCCAATTGCTTCTCCAGAATTCGTTTCAATCTTCACCCAAAGCCTTAGCGAACATGTCTGTATATTCAGCATCAACCAATCACGGTGTGTTCCGCTCCAATCACGTCGAACGCAAGTGTGTTATTCCTTCTCCATTGATGACGGCGTGTACGGATCAAAACCCAGGTCATCGTTTTTTTGGATGCGGGATGTACAAGGTTAGTTTCATATATATTTCTTGAAAATCCCCAATTTGTTGTCTTCTCCAGAAAATCACTAATTTCTTTATGTAAATGTCTAGAATCAGGGATACAAGAGATGTAGTCACTTTGTCTGGTATGATGAAGAAATGTCTCAACGAGCCAAGGAAGTAATATCTTCAATGTGTCAAAAATTAAACCAAGAAAAGGTTAAGTTGAATGAAGCCATTGTCAGAGAAGATCAATTGAAGTTGAAGATCGAGTACTTGAAGATGATTAACAAGTTTACCATGGGAATGACATTAGTGTTGTTAATTGGGTTGGTTGTATCAAATGTAATAAATTAGTTTGTATTGTTTGTGTATGGTTGTAATGTGTTAGGTTTGTTAAGTGTTGTAATGTTGTTAAGTGTTGTAATGTGTTAGGTTGTTAAAGTGTTTGGTTAGTTAAAGTGTTTGGTTGTAATGTACTCTTATGACAACGAAGTAATGTTAATTGACACCAGAGTCGTCACAAGTTTTTGGAGGCCCTGTGTAGGTTAGTCACAATTTACCCATGACAAAATAAATAGAGTTCCTATTTAATCACGATTTAACCTAATATATATTTTTTGAGGCCCTATTCAGCTATATTTTAACCCTGAAAAATTTGAGGCCCTGTGCGGTAGCCCGCCTTGCACGCCCTCAAAGACGACCCTGATTGACACTGTTATGGCATTGTTCAGTTTTCTTTAAATTGTGATGTTGTTCATGTATGTGTTATGTTATACTGTTATGTGATAACAGACCTGTAATGTTTAATCTAGTCCAGCTTATAATGCTATAATGTGATAACAGATGTAACACCCCAATTCCCATCTAGCTTATAAATAATGCATAATTAAATCAGAGTGAATAAAAAAATTTCGACAGAAATAAGAATGCCACATTTGAGAAAAACATCATTCACCTGCTCATCACTTTGATACATAACACAAAATGGAGTAAATAATAACAAGAAACTTTTTCCAACAAAAGGGAAGTTCAATTATGGAAAAAATCGGAACGATCCATAATTGACTCGTTTTATAAAATAAGTTGTTTCATAACATCAAAATATACATACAAGTTATCCAAAATATATACATATATATATATATATATATATATATATATATATATATATATATATATTCACATATATAAACATAAATAACAAAACGTTTTCCCCCTGACTCTTGTGTTATGTATTAGAGCAGACACCAACGATCTAGGCAAAATGAAGATCTACCTCTTCCACTTGCCTCCACGCCTCTACAGCGGCTAATTTGCACTATGCCATAAAAGCATATTCCAGCAGAAGGGTGAGAAATAACAACTATAACAAGATTGCATAATAATATGAAAACATATAATTCACATATATTCTTCAACTCACCCACACCCCACATGCTAACACATATAGCATACAACGGTATCATATATTCATATACACAAGTTATGACATATATATATACAAACACACCAACACATCACATATACTCATTTCCATAGACATGACATATATGTCTCACACCAAAACACAACATATATTCATATTCATTGATATGACGTATAAATAACACATCAAGAGTGGTCCTTCAAGAAC
Organism: Lathyrus tuberosus; assembly: GCA_022829125.1. Classification (NCBI taxonomy): domain Eukaryota; kingdom Viridiplantae; phylum Streptophyta; class Magnoliopsida; order Fabales; family Fabaceae; genus Lathyrus; species Lathyrus tuberosus. The sequence continues at coordinate 7,750,604 of JALAZF010000280.1, forward strand.
CCACCAATTCCCGCAGGAAACATAGATACATCGCTATACTCCCCACTGGGCTCACGATGATCCTGAACAACCAACATAATAATGCAATGCAACTCAATGACACGATGCAATGCAAGTGGTACCACACACACGGTTCATTCAATCGAACCCGGATAAATCACATACACCCCTACTTGGAAATGATTTATCTCCAAAATAACTCCACATTGGAGTCTGGACAAATCACATGCACTCCTCCTGAGCAATGATTTATCCCCACCACACTCCACATTGGAGTTCGGATGAATCACATACACTCCTCCTGAGCAATGATTCATCACCACCGACACCATGAATGCACGACAGTAAATATGCATACAACACACATGTATAATAAAATTACACATTCTCACGATCCTCCTGATCACACATAAAATAATCATTCACCACAACACAAATTACACACATAACACATGTATAATAACAATTATACATCTTCACGATCCTCATGATCACACGTGAGATACACACTCACCGTAATACACAATAGTATTACCAAACCTGTCCGATCAATTCAACATAACGCATTCATAACAAGAATTATGCACAAAACACACGCATAACAATCAGTTATACACTTACACGATCCTCCTGATCACACTAGTATTACTACAACTATCAAATTTATTCCTCGTAATACACACAATTAAGGGAAATACCTCACGAGGCCTTAATTAGTTAATTATCTAATTAATCCACCTAAATTCAATTTTTAATTATTCCCACTACTAATCCAAGGTTCAACAAGTTCTGACACCTACCTCAACCTCTCAAACCAAAAAGAAACCGCATCGGACGCGAAATCGGGAAAGAAATCGCGAACGACAACATTCTGCACTCTCGCTGGTCATACAAGTATTGCCCAAACCCATACGTGTATTGCCCAGCTCGCTCTCCCTCCATACGCGTATTGCCCAAAGTGTTACGCGTATGAGCAGAGACTGATTTCTCTCAAAAATTCCATCTTGATTCCATATTAAATCCATTACGCGTAATGCCTTGCCCCTTACGCGTACCATTACGCGTTTCAGCAGAGTGCCGTGCAAAATGGATTCCATACGCGTAATGCCCTCCTATAGCCCTTTCCATACGCGTAATGCCATGCTCATTACGCGCATTGCCTTGGCCATTACGCGTATGGGCAGCGAAACACTCAGAATTTCCTGCATAATTTCTGCTACGGGTTTCACTCAATTTCCCTCCAAATCTCATCTAAACATCACCATACTGCAAAGTAAATACTAAGCAACCTATAACTATCATGTATCAACAATTAGGAACCTTAACTCATGATTTCCACTCAATTTACCAACTCTAACAAACGTTCACAATTCCAACCAAATGGAAAGCATATATTTTTCAACCAAACATTCAAACAAATACATACATACACATACACAAGCATGATATAATTGGAACTTCTCACCCTTACCCGATTAATCGCGATTGAGACGGAGGTTTTCTTCAATTTCCTCTTCCTCCTCTTCTCTCTTTTCCTTCTCCTTCTTCTTCTATCTTTTTCTTTTGTAACAAATATATATATATATATATATATATATATATATATATATATATATATATATATTTATATATTACTTATTATATAATATAATCCAACAGGGTAAAATACCTCCAATTGATATTTTGTCATCTCAACCCAATTGATCAATTATTAGAGTTACCTTAAAATACTCTCTTGGACTAATAATTATTGATCTGTCTCTTTCATTTAATAATATATCTCTTCAGAGTTCTCCAGTTGCTCTATTGACCCCAATCCGTTAAAGACACTATACTTCCGCGCTTAACTACACACACCCTAAACAGGCCAAACAAATAAAATAACACACGACGATTAAATAAATTAAAATGGGGTGTTACAACAGACCTGTAATGTTACAGACATGTAATCATCACTAAACAAACAGAACTGTAAATAACATTGGCTTATAGACCTGTAAAATAGATCTGTAAAATAACAGCCTATAAATAATAGACCTATAAATAACATTGGCTTATAGATCTGTAAATTATACCTGTAATTACTTGTTTAAAATAGCAGACCTGTAATGAATTATTTAAACAACTTGTTCAAATAGCAGACATGTAATTACTTATTTAAAATAGCATACCTGTAACTAACAGACCTGTAAATAACATTGGCTTATAACCTGTTATGACATTATAAATGTTTAAAATAACATGTTCAAATTCATTATAACTTGTTCAAAATAGCAGTACATATCATTATAACTTGTTCAAAATAACTTGCTCAAAATACATAAGTCTGAACCAGGACATATCCCAAAATACATAACTGTTAACCATTACATATCAGTACAGCTTGTTCAAGTCAAAATACATAAGTCCTAACCATTACTTAAAATACTTCTAAATACATTAGTCTTAATCTTGAGTAGCTGATAGTCCCTGTGAACATGAACCAACTTCTTGTGTAGGTTGTGAAACAGTCTTTGTTCCCTTGCCCTTGCCTTTGCCCTTGCCCTTGCCCTTGCTCTTCCCCTTTGTGATCTTTTGCTTCTTATTCCCTCCCTTTGGAATGACCCTGTCTGCTGCTCTCTTCCCTTTACATGTTCTTTTATTATGCCCCATAGATCCACATTTTGTACAAGTGATAGTGGATATCTTTCTTAGCAGAACATGTGGATTCTTTGGTTCATCATTGCTCTTGTTCCTCGGCTTTTTTGGACGTCCAATTACCCTTCTTATCACTGGTGGATTGACAACTAATGTACCATCTACAGGCCATAGTTGAGGGCCATTTGTAGGATATATGATGTGAGAGTAAGTTTTCTGGAAAGTTGATTTCCTGCACAAATCAAATAGACTCAGAAATATATAGTTCATGACAGATGAAAAAAATCAGTATAAATATCATGACATACCTATAATACTCAGAAACATACTCATCAGGATGTTTCTTGTTATGCCACATACATGTTATGGCATGGCTACATGGGATCCCAGTTAAGTCTCATTTCCTACAAGCACATGTGCCTTCTTTGATGTTGACATAATAAGTTTCTATACCATTTGTTACACCAAAAATAGCCATGTCATCATCACCATGCCAAGTTGGAGTCCAACTTTCAGCAAACTTCTTGTTCTTCTCTAGAGATAACTGAACTCTTGGACACACATTACCAGCATACTTTACCATGAGTTCCTTCTGGTTAGTGATTCTCTTAGTCAAGTAATGCTTTATCCCCTTCTAAAAGGGTGATAATAGGTTTGTCCCTATATTCTAGGATGACCCTATTAAAGGCTTCACACATATTATTTACCTGAAGGTCACACTTAGAATATGTCCTAAAGTGTGACATGCTCAAATATTGTGCTGGCACATCCTTCATATCCTTCCAAGCTGATTCATTCAAAGCTTTCATCCTCAACATTGCCCTCTCCCATCCTTTAATAGTTGTAGCTCGTGCAGCACTCCATAAAGCCTCTTTTAATTCCATATCAGGGTACTTTTTTTCCAGTTGCCATACAAATGCTTCACACATAATCTTTGCTCCACATGCTCACTCAAGCCTTGGACAGCTGGGATAAGACCCTGTCAATAAAAAGTCAATGCAGTTAACAATTGTATACAACTTATCAAATGTATGAGTAGGAAAATAATAGAAAACAATAGTGATCTACCTTTTGCTGATCAGAAATGAAGGTATACTCCCTTTGATTTATGCCTTGCAAGTCTTCAAGTAAGATATTCAAAAACCACTCCCAAGAGTCCTTAGTTTCTACCTCTACAACAGCATATGCAATTGGAAATATCTGGTTATTTCCATCCCTACCTACAGTTATCGTCAACTGCCCACCATAGTCTCCTTTTTAAAAAACAAGCATCTAGTCCAATAAGTGGTCTGCAATAACAAGCAAAACTAAACTTGCATGCCTCTAGACAAATGTGCATTCTCTCAAAAACTGGGTCATCACTAGAATCTTAGCACTTCAACACAATGTTACTATGAGGGTTTGACTTAAGTAGCTCATTTGCATAGGTTCTTAGATGTGTAAAATGGTCCCTTCCTGCACCTTGAATAATATCCATTGCTCTTCTATTAGCTCTATAAGCCTGGTCAGATGATAGTTTCACACCCCACTTATCAAATGCCAAAGCAACTAGTCCATATGGTTTCAAATCAAGATTATGCCTTAGTATATGGCTAAACTGCTTGCCCAACCATCCAGTTTTTGCTTGTCTATTCTGGGCAGTTCTATGACAATTATGCTCATATTATAAACTCACCACTTGACAATATTGGTTACCAACCCTTTTACCAATTCTCATGTAGAACTTGCATTCATCAATACACCTAACAACCATCCTCTTTGCATCATTCTTCTTTAGATACACATTCTTTTTTTCCATCATAGCATACTCTTTTATGGCTTCCCTTACCAAATCATTGTTGTTAAATATCATGCCTAATTGAAATTTGATTCCCTCTCCAACCTTATAGGTAGGATACCTCTCATACTCTTCATCATCTTCACTCTCAGGTGGTGTCTGCAGTTGGTCAGAATCTTCACTACTATCATGGTGAAAGTCATTGTCATTGATATGTGGTTTAATTGGTTCAGTTGGGATTACAATTGCCCAATCCAAATCAGCTTCACTCTCCAACTCAAGTTCACTATCCAAATCAGGTTCATTGTCATCAACACCATCTCCTACTTCAGCATCAACACCTACTTCTACATCACCTACTTCAGCATCAACACCTACTTCTGCATCACCTACTTCAGCATCAACACCTACTTCAACACCATCGCCTACTTCAGCATCATTATCCACTTCAACACCATTTCATCATCATTATCCACTTCAGCACCATCAAATACTACAACATCATCATCCACCTCAACATCATCAACTACTTCAACATTATTATCTACTTCTGCATCATCCACCTCAACCTCATCAATAATTTTCTTACCAGTACATTGAACCTCATCATCATCAGAAGTTATGTCAAGTCTACTCCTGCATCATCTACAATGTCAGGCTCACTTATACTATGCTCAATGTCGCGGCCCGGAAAAAATATTCAAGTCGCCATCATATTTTTTAAGGAAAATAATGATAAACCTAAATATCCTAATCCTAAGGTAGAGATTCCTATGGTTCGGGAGTCATTTAAGTGAAAGGAAGGTGTTAGGCACCCTTCACTTCCATTGTACTCAATGGGATCCACCTTTGAGTTTAGGATATGTTTGTTTGTCTAAAAGAAAACCTAAGTTTTTCCTAATTATACTCGCTAGGGTTGGTTTGCAACCCTATGCCTACGTACCCTCAAAATGAAGGATCAGAGTAACCGTAGTTCACCTCCCCTATTCCTACCCCCTAATCCTATTCCTAAATCTAAATCCTATCCCTAAATCCCATCCACTATTTATACTCTTGGATAAAGAGTTTTATCCCTTAAATCTAGTGTTTATACTCCTAGATGAGGAGTTCTATCCCTTAAATCCCTTAAATCCCTATCCATTATTTATACTCTCGGAGGAAGAGTTTTATCCCTTAATCCTTTTATTTATACTCTCGGATATCAAGGGTGTTATCCCTAAATCCTTATCCCCTATCCTTTATTTAGGCTCTCGGACCAAGAGCTTTATTCCTTAATCCTTTTATTTATACTCTCGGATATCAAGAGTTATATCCCTTATCCCATCCTTTATTTAGGCTCTTGGACAAAGAGTTTTATCCCTTGTTTTAAATCCTTAAAAGAATCCTATTATAACCCTTAAGTTCTTAATAATTATCCCTTAAATTTTTTATAATATAAGATAGAAATCAAACCCAATAGAAAAAAACAAATTAATTAATTCCATTATTTGTTGAATAAAAAAAAACTTGTTACCAATAAATAAAACACTATTTTTAAAAACCCAGTTTATAAATTAAAACCCCATTTTAGGCAATATTGTACATCCATTTATTTAAATCCCAAAAATTGTAATAATAGAAAATATTATATCCCATATTTTAAATCCCAAAATGACATTTAGACCAAATCCCAAAATATTTAACAAATAAAATCTAATCCCAATTTAATAAAATTTTAATAAATAGAATTCAAACCCCCAAAATAATAAAATTATGTCCCCAAGATATGAAAATTTAATCCCCAAAATTAAATAATTAAATTATAATTAAATTCAACCCCAAAACATGTTTTAATAACAAAAATATTTTAATCCCAAAAATATTTAATAATTTAAATAAAATTATACCCCAAATATCCAAATTTTGATCCCCAAAATTATAACCCAAAACATTTAGATAGTATTTTTGATCCCAAAATATGATTTTAATTCAATTTAGTAAAACCCCAAAAGTATGAAAATTCCCTTTAAAATAAACCATGAACCAAATGTTAAAAATACCAAAATAATCATCCTCAACAAAGAAAAATAATAATAATAGTCCTCATTTATAAAAATTATCCCTAAGTATTTAATAACAAAATGTTTTAACTTCAAAAAGATTTTAATTATACTAGTATAAAAAGTTTAATGATAAACTATATGAAAAGTTATAATTATAAAAGAGTTTTTGAATACATATCAAATGCAAACAACATAAAGAAAATCCCCACAACATACATCAAATCAAACATATATGTTGGCTATACATAGACAACTAAGCAAACAATTCAGATATGCATAATTAAATCATATATTTAAAAATTCGAATTCACCAACCTGGAGTGCCGTGACCCACTTAAGCTGCTGCTTCCTCCCTCATATTCTTTACGTTCCTCGCGTATCCCTTTTCTCCTTAGTATTTCTTGACGTTCTCCACTTCCTCTCCCTATTTTTCTCCTTTTTCCCTTAACACAAGATTCTGACCCCTCTTCCCCTTTTAGTGTTGTTGTTCTTTAATGTGAAGAACAATAACTTTTTTTTTATACTGATTATTGTGAATTTTTTGGTCTAAAATGTGAGAAAAAGAGGTTCTATTTATAGGTGAAAAATTAGGTCAGACATTGAATAAAATTTTTCAGTTTATGAAGGTTTTAATCTGACCTGTTTTTCCTCTATTTCTTGGAGCCCAAGCAAATGAATATGGATGGATTCATGGCTTGGTGAATTTAAATAAAAAAATTAATATTTTAAATAAAAGAAATATCCTAATAATGATAATGAGAAAAAAAGATTTGATTGATTTTTATTTTTATTTTTATGATTTTTTGAGATTTTTTCCATAAAAACATGATTTTAATGAAAAAATCAATTTTTTTAAAATAATTATTAAATGAAATACGAAAATTGATATTAAAATAATAAAAAAAAACTATTTTTATAATTTTTCATGATTTAAAAGAAAAGGAAAAAAGTTAGTAATAAAGGAAAAACAAATAAAACATTAAAAGTGAGGAAGGTGGGATTCAAACTCACAACCTCTCTGTCTTGTAACTCCCTATACTCCCCTTGCTACCAACTGTACCATTTTATTTATTCAAAATAAAACAACATTAGCGGGTATTTTAATAATAATTCAATGATAATATTAATATTAATAATAATATTAATATTAACATTAATCCTCCAATAACCCCACTATGACCCTAGTATAATTCTATTAAAAATTAATATGACCCTAATTAATCCCTATATATAAAGATAACAGTAATCTAACCCTATTTAACTCATAACGCCATCATAATTTATTCTACCCCTGCTATTAAAATAAATAAACCCCTCAATATAAAAAGCAAAAAAAGAATAGACGGGTGGTCAAAATTTGGGGTACGACAGATGCCCCTATTTAATCGTCTTCGAATCAGAAAGAGGATGTTGCTGAGTCTTCCTCTTTTGTTGCGGAGACGATTAAATATAAGAAGAACCCTAATTTTGACCACAGAGTCTGGTAGGTACTACGCTGATCATCCTAAGATCCAAGTAATAAACCCTTGACGAAATACCCGATTGAACCCCTTTGAAATTTTTTTAGTGGAACCCCTTGATAACTCCTTTTGATGAAATCTCTTAAAATTTATTGACAACCCTTAATAAAATCCCTTACGCAAACCTCCTTGATAAATCCCTTGGTAAAACCCTTTGTTAAAATATGGTATAACCTTTTTGCTGGAATCCCTTGGATGAGATTTTGGAAAAAACCCTTTTGACGAAATCCCTTGATAGAAAACCCCTTGATAAGACCCCAGTGAAACCTTTTAATAAAACCCTGATGAAACCCCATGATAAGACATTGGTGAAATCCTTTAATAACATTCTGGTGGAACCCTTAATAGAACCCTTGAAAAAAAAAAGCCCTTAGTGGAACCCTTGATGAAAATCCTTAGATACCTGATGAAACATATCCCTTATGAAGGCCATGTTGCCCAGTCGGGAATTAAACCCCTAAGAGTAAATATGAACCTTATGCATGTATGCATGTTTGGGTATATGAGCGCATGTATGCATGTTTGAGTTTATGAGTGCATGTTAGATGCTAGAGCATAGCGACATGACTGATGCATGATTTAGGCTAACGCCTCTTTTATGATATGCAATGCATGTGTTGTCCGAAATACAACTTTCCATAATGTCCTGACTCCCTGACCCTTGAGACCTTGATAATCGTAGTGAGCCATGATACTCTTAATTCCTGTTTAACATGCCGTTAAAGAACCTCCCATGTTGGTTAGATTGTAACGTACATTCCTGTCAGTGTTTAGACCCTATATCTTGCTTTGGAAGAATATGATCCCTTTGATGATTCCAAAAATCGAAGTAAAATCCATTTTCCCTTTTTAAAGCTTTTATTTATACCTGATATTTCAATGCATTATCTCACAATTAACCGACACCTTGTAATCAAACGGAATATTTTTAGGAGGCAAAGAAACATATTTGAAAAGCAAATTTATTGAGAATTGGCCCGCAAATGGGCAATGATAAGCAAGGAGGGTAATTCTCATAAGGAGATATTACCGAAAATCCAGAAAAATGTAAAATGGCAATAAGAAAACAAATTTATTTATGATCCTATTAAATTTAACACCAGCTAATATCCCTAAGACTCCAAGATCACGACACTTCGCTTCTCAAGATGGCGGCTGGAATGATCGCTCCCTTCTGAATTCTTGTTACGGGGTGACTTGAGGGTTTTCAGTCATATGCCTTTTGGATATCCCAAACTTTTGTCTGAACTGCTCTTTTTAGAGTCTTAGTCCACCGGGATGATATACCATTTTTTCGACTAAGCCGCCCTTTAGGGTTTTCGACTTGTCGGGTATCATTTTTATCCAAATCCCTAATTTTTGCCTGGATTGCTCTTTCGAGTTTTCAATCCACCAGGACGCCCTAATTTTTTCCTAAGTCGCCCTTTAGGGTTTTCGACTTAGCGGGCTTTTATCCTCTTTTTCTAGGCATAACATTTTTGACCGAATCGGAGTTCACCGGTCGTGGTAAATCCACTCCATCCAGGGTTGTTAATATTAGTGCTCCGCCAGAGGAGGCACTCTTCACGACATATGACCCTTCATAGGGTGGGGTCCATTTGACGTGGTGGTCTTTATGGATGGGTAATATTTTCCTTAACCCCAAGTCTCCCTCTTCGCGTAGGCGATGACGAATTTCTTTGTCAAATGCTTTCTTAATTCCCTGTGGATATAACTGCCCACAACCACACGTTTCCCTTATACGAGGTTAGCTGATCGAGCCTAGTTTGCACCCATTCTGCCTTATCCATATTAGCTTCCTTCATGATCCTAAATTCCTATTGATTTCCCCTGTCCTTATGCAAATATAAGTTTCCCTCGAGATCCAGGTCTAGGTCCTTCATAGGAATCCAAAGTTTCACAATCCATGGGATTCTCAAATTTTGTTAAGTACATTATGAGTGGTCTCCTTGGGACTGGTGGCACCAATATTCCTTGATCCAATCGAAATCCTTTTGACAATCTTCATTCCATTCAATGATTTGGTCCTTTTCTGAGTAATTTGAATATTGGCTCACAAGTAGCTGTAAGGTGGGAGATATATCCCCAAAAATCCATGAACTTACTTTTTTATCCTTGGAGTTGGCATCCCTTGAACGACTTTCATTTTGTCCTTTATTCCCCTTTGACTGACCATGGACCCTAGTATTTTTCCAGATTTGATTCCATGAGTACACCTTGTGGGCTTCAGTCGTAACTTGAACTTCCTTAACTGATCCAACAACTTTGCAAGTTAGTTATGTGATCTTCTTCCTGTTGTGACTTGGTAATCGTATCACCCATATGAACCTCTATCTCCTTATGCCCCATATTACCATAGTCCTTTGGTAAGTTACTCCTACGTTCTTTAGCCCAACAAGGGTTACCTTGTGACAAAAAGTCGAATTGCTTCTTGACTTCTTCCCTGATCTGGAGGATCATCTCTGATCTAGTCCTCCTCAGCTTTTGCTTGATTGGCGTGCATTCTAGTTTGAGTAATAGCTTATGCTCGACGATGCTTGTATCCAGTCCTGGCATATCTTGTTATGACCATGCCAACGCCATTGTGTACCCTTGCAATAGCTCGATCAGCCTTTCCTTTATATCCTTATTTAGAGAAGCATTGACTTTGACTTCATTCCTATCTTCCTCAGTTCCCAGATTGATCACATCCACTGGTTCCTGATGAGGTTGTATTTCCTTGTCCTCTTGCCTCAACAGTCTGGCTAACTCTTCGGGAAGCTCACACTCGTCCTTATCACCCTCTTCCGCTTGGTTAATCGGTAATCCGAAGTTATTCGACATTATAGCGGTGTCATTTTTAATAGGTTCATTTTTAAATTTGCACGAGGAAGATTTTTTATTATCTCTTTTTGAAAGAAGTGCTAGAAATGAAAGTATTGAAAGAAGGTATATTGCCATTTTGAACAAACAGAAAATGAAAGAAAAATATCTTGATTGAAAACAAAATGCAATTTTATTGATAGAAATAAATCCAATGAAATAACAGGTGGCCCTACAAAGCTTTATCCACCTGCCTTGGGCATAGCAAGGGACTTATTATTATTTTAAGGAAAAAGTAAATTACTTCAAAACAAAAATCATCTCAGAAATCCCGATGGTTCTCCAATTGTCGAAATTAGGCATTCTTTTCTTCCTCCTCCATTAAGGCCACACGATCCCAAATTCCGAATCCCAAACCATGGAAATCGCCTTCTAACCCTTCATTAGCTGGTTTGTAACCCAGCCCAAACAAATCCTTCTCCTCAGGTGACTCTCATTGTTTGCCCCAGTTTGTTATGTCTCCCTTATTAATAAGGAATTCATCCCCCATCTCTTCCATGGTGTTGATTGTCGCCCCAATGTGCCCCAGTAATGCATTATCTCCCAGATTTGGATCTTCCGGGTTTATAACACCGACATCATTTTCCTTTGAGTTGTTTTCGGGGTACCCCTTATTGTTATGTTGGTCGGAGGATGACTGCCCAATCTTTCCTGTCTTTAAACCGTTCTCAATCCTCTCTCCAATGATAACCAAGTCAGTGAATCCCGTTGAGACTGCCCCAATCATCCTTTCATAGTATAGTCCTTGTAGAGTTCCCATGAATGTATCTACTATCTCGCTTTCCCGCAAGGGAGGTTGAACACGAGAGGCTAGCTCCCTCCATCTCTGGGCATACTCCTTAAAAGATTCGTTCCCTTTTTGAGACAGGTTTTGTAATTGTATGCGATCAGGGGCCATGTCTACATTATATTGGTATTGCCTTATAAAGGCACTTGCCAGGTCCTCCCAGTTCTTGATGTGAGTCCTTTCCAGTTGTACGTACCAATCCAAGGATGCCCCACTAAGGCTGTCTTGGAAAACATGCATCATCAGCTTTTCATTTTTAGCATGAGCCCCCATCTTTCGGGAAAACATCCGGATGTGATTTTTGGGACAACCAACTCCTTTATACATCTTGAAGTTAGGTGCCTTAAACTTAGGAGGTACGACCACATCGGGCACCAGACACATTTCCAAGGCATCCACTCCAAGAACATTGAGCCCCTCCACGACCTTTAACCTTTCCTCAAGTGCTTTGTACTTATCATCAATCCTTCTCCTTTCCCTAACAGTGGTTCCTTTATTTTCGAAGGCCACTTGCCTCGGATTTTCACCCTTGTAGTTCTCACGTGGAGTAGGTCTGCAAGTAGTACGAGGTGCCCCATTGGAAATAGGTGGAGAGACGGTTCCCTCGAGAGGTTGGTCAACAATTTTGTGCTTAGTAGTTTCAGTCTCCTCACGTTCTAGATCATGGACAAACCCTAGTAAGGGGTTATTGTCTTCAACGTGGGAGGTAGGAGTAGGAACCTTCCCTTGATGGCTTGACTTGGTTCTCCTGGCTATCAAATTCTGGACGGCAAGTGTCAGTTGATTAATCTGGCTTTTCATTTCTTCCACGTTCTCCTTGACAGTATCCATTTCTCCTCTTAGAGTAACCATATCCTTCTCCATCTGATCCATAGCTTCCCTTCGGTACGCTCAAGTGCGAGGTCGGGAAGTCAGGTTGTTATGCTCAATGACCCTGAGACGAAGTTTAAAAAATGATTTTTTCTTTTTCCTTATGTTGAATGCATGTTGGTGATGAATGTATGAATATGCATGATGCATGATAAATAAATTTTAAAATTTTATTTGGGGGGAATTCCAAAATCCATTGTAGTTATAGCTGAATATATCCAAAGGATGAAACCCATACACATAGAATATCAAATCCAAATCCATTAGCCAATCCCCAAATCCAAAATGCCTTCCAAACTTATAACAATAATTCCTCGGGAATAACCCAAAGCAATAATCCCAAAATGGAACTCCTGAACTTAAGAGGACATAAACTAAATAGATGCCCCCAATGCCTTCTTAAAACTCCTCCAAGTACCCTTGCATTTCCCTATCCTCCTTGTGGTGAGATAATAGATCCTCAACAGGCACAACTAAGTCTTTAGGCTTGACCCTTTTTCCTTTTATGTTTTTTCTTTGTTGCTTTTTTCTTTTTCTTTTTTTTTCATGCCACTTGTAAGTTTTTTTCCTTGTAAATCCAAGTATAGCGTAAGAGCTAGTTGAAAATCCTTGAAAGGAAAGTCACATAGAGGAGGATTATGCAAGAGTAGTTACGACCTCTACCTTTCTAGGAGTCCCTAAGAGATCGAGGATCCTTCCATGCTTGTGTATAACCATGCCTTGGGTAGATTTGGCATTAAGTCTTAAAGGCCTTTGAGACTTTGTAAATCAGCACTTAGCATTCTGATGCGTAGGGTAGCCCTTTCGCTTGAATTTCTCTTTCCACTATTCCTACAACACATCTTGAAATTCCCAACAAAAATGCATATATGAAAAAACGTTTTTAAATGCATGATGACATGGACACTTTGTTTTTCGGTTAAATGTTTTTTTTTTTGGGTTAGGGTAAGGGTAATTTGCAAGCATGGCCTAATAAGGTGGGCTCCCTAGAACAGGCTGGATCTAAGTTAAGACTACCCCATCCCCTCACATGTAGGTTATAAAAATTTGGACAGCATAATAACCCCAACATGTTTAGACTATACCCTTGCTTTACCATGAGAAGGAGCAAGCCTTCCTACGGTAATCCTTTGGGACAAGTCTCATTTGGGGTAGGAGCCTAGTAACAGCCCTTGAGGGTTGAATACATAGGGTCTCCATGATTGGTGTGGGGTAGGTTAAGGTTCTCAGAGTCTCGGACCACATCCAAATCATTCCACTACGAGAGGGGCTAGCCCTTTCGTGAGGACGACTTTGGAAGGATCTACTCTGAGTGTGACATCAATGCATTTTAGGGGACGTTGCGTCCCCCGCAAAAACATTTCCGTTCCACTTTAGGTTCTAGGGTTATCCTCCAAGCTTTGGGTTTTAGCTTCACTCCTTTTTTTTTTTTGCCCCAATCCCTTGCATGATAACAAAATAAAACAAAATGTTAAATAAATAAATATATGAAATAAAAATAAATAAATAACAATAAAAATAAAAAACCAAAAAATAAACATCCAAGACAAACAAAACCCTAAATCCTAAGGCTAGGATTGACTCTCACTAGGAAGGAAGTCCCCAGCAGAGTCGCCAGCTGTCGCGGCCGGCAAAAATATTCAAGTCGCCATCATATTTTTTAAGGAAAATAATGACAAACCTAAATATCATAATCCTAAGGTAGAGATTCCTACGGTTCGGGAGTCATTTAAGTGAAGGGAAGATGTTAGGCACCCTTCACTTCCATTGTACTCAATGGGATCCACCTTTGAGTTTAGGGTATGTTTGTTTGTCTAAAAGAAAACCTAATTTTTTCCTAATTATACTCGCTAGGGTTGGTTTGCAACCCTATGCCTACGTACCCTCAAAATGAAGGATCAGAGTAACCGTAGTTCACCTCCCCTATTCCTACCCCCTAATCCTATTCCTAAATCCCAAATCATATCCCTAAATCTCATCCACTATTTATACTTTTGGATAAAGAGTTCTATCCCTTAAATCTAGTGTTTATACTCCTAGATGAGGAGTTCTATCCCTTAAATCCCTTAAATCCCTATCAATTATTTATACTCTCGGAGGAAGAGTTTTATCCCTTAATTTTTTTATTTATACTCTCGGATATCAAGGGTGTTATCCCTAAATCCTTACCCCCTATCTTTTATTTAGGCTCTCGGACCAAGAGCTTTATCCCTTAATCCTTTTATTTATACTCTCGGATATCAAGAGTTCTATCCCTTATCCCATCCTTTATTTAGGCTCTTGGACAAAGAGTTTTATCCCTTGTTTTAAATCCTTAAAAGAATCCTATTATAACCCTTAAGTTCTTAATAATTATCCCTTAAATTTTTTATAATATAAGATAGAAATCAAACCCAATAAAAAAAAACAAATTAATTAATTCCATTATTTGTTGAATAAAAAAAAACTTTTTACCAATAAATAAAACACTATTTTTAAAACCCCAGTTTATAAATTAAAACCCCATTTTAGGCAATATTGTACATCCATTTATTTAAATCCCAAAAATTGTAATAATAGAAAATATTATATCCCATATTTTAAATCCCAAAATGACATTTAGACCAAATCCCAAAATATTTAACAAATAAAATCTAATCCCAATTTAATAAAATTTTAATAAATAGAATTCAAACCCCCAAAATAATAAAATTATGTCCCCAAGATATGAAAATTTAATCCCCAAAATTAAATAATTAAATTATAATTAAATTCAACCCCAAAACATGTTTTAATAACAAAAATATTTTAATCCCAAAAATATTTAATAATTTAAATAAAATTATACCCCAAATATCCAAATTTTGATCCCCGAAATTATAACCTAAAACATTTAGATAGTATTTTTGATCCCAAAATATTATTTTAATTCAATTTAGTAAAACCCCAAAAGTATGAAAATTCCCTTTAAAATAAACCATGAACCAAATGTTAAAAATACCAAAATAATCATCCTCAACAAAGAAAAATAATAATAATAATAGTCCTCATTTATAAAAATTATCCCTAAGTATTTAATAACAAAATGTTTTAACTTCAAAAAGATTTTAATTATACTAGTATAAAAAGTTTAATGATAAACTATATGAAAAGTTATAATTATAAAAGAGTTTTTGAATACATATCAAATGCAAACAACATAAAGAAAATCCCCACAACATACATCAAATCAAACATATATGTTGGCTATACATAGACAACTAAGCAAACAATTCAGATATGCATAATTAAATCATATATTTAAAAATTCGAATTCACCAACCTGGAGTGCCGTGACCCACTTAAGCTGCTGCTTCCTCCCTCCTATTCTTTACGTTCCTCGCGTATCCCTTTTCTCCTTAGTATTTCTTGACGTTCTCCATTTCCTCTCCCTATTTTTCTCCTTTTTCCCTTAACACAAGATTCCGACCCCTCTTCCCCTTTTAGTGTTGTTGTTCTTTAATGTGAAGAACAATAACTTTTTTTTATACTGATTATTGTGAATTTTTTGGTCTAAAATGTGAGAAAAAGAGGTTCTATTTATAGGTGAAAAATTAGGTCAGACATTGAATAAAATTTTTCAGTTTATGAAGGTTTTAATCTGACCTGATTTTCCTCTATTTCTTGGAGCCCAAGCAAATGAATCTGGATGGATTCATGGCTTGGTGAATTTAAATAAAAAAAATTAATATTTTAAATAAAAGAAATATCCTAATAATGATAATGAGAAAAAAAGATTTGATTGGTTTTTATTTTTATTTTTATGATTTTTTGAAATTTTTTCCATAAAAACATGATTTTAATGAAAAAATCAATTTTTTAAAAATAATTATTAAATGAAATACGAAAATTGATATTAAAATTAAAAAAAAAAACTATTTTTATAATATTTCATGATTTAAAAGAAAAGGAAAAAAGTTAGTAATAAAGGAAAAACAAATAAAACATTAAAAGTGAGGAAGGTGGGATTCGAACTCACAACCTCTCTGTCTTGTAACTCCCTATACTCCCCTTGCTACCAACTGTACCATTTTATTTATTCAAAATAAAACAACATTAGCGGGTATTTTAATAATAATTCAATGATAATATTAATATTAATAATAATATTAATATTAACATTAATCCTCCAATAACCCCACTATGACCCTAGTATAATTCGATTAAAAATTAATATGACCCTAATTAATCCCTATGTATAAAGATAACAGTAATCTAACCCTATTTAACTCATAACGCCATCATAATTTATTCTACCCCTGCTATTAAAATAAATAAACCCCTCAATACAAAAAGCAAAAAAAGAATAGACGGGTGGTCAAAATTTGGGGTACGACACTCAACATACAAATCTATTACCTCACATCCTTCAGCATCCCTAATTAGTTGTAACACATCACCATCACCGTTAATATTTCTAAGGCCATGAGTAAAACTAAACCTAGGGTTCCAATACCAAACACACATTATGTCTCTATACCCCTCCTTTTTTATCAATTCCAACAACTCAAAATAGGACAGATAGTCAACATCCCATCTCCAATTCATTTCTGAAATTAACCTAGCAACATACAATTTCACAGGGGTGTCCACAAAATAACCTCTATGATGAACTCTAAACCTAATTTTTTGAGTTTGTGATGGCCTGAATACATGTTAAATATAAGTTAGACAGTTAACCAACACATATCAACATAACCCAAATGGGACCACAAGCCCTAAACGACAAACAAACACAAACCCTAAAACGATTGGGACCACCACGTGCAAAAAAACACAAACCCTAAAACGAAAACGACATGTTTCTATAATGGGGGACAAAATACAGCATACCTGAGACAAAACTTCTCCTCTTCATTGTTTTTCGTTGTCGCTGACGAAATTTTCTCCATTTTGCTTTTCTCCTCCTCTTCGCTAAGGCTTTTGGTGCAGAAATTGGGGGAAAACAGAAAGCAAATTGTTGAATACGTTTTCTAGGGTTCGCAGAAATTGGGGAAGAACTTACATAAGCAAATTATTGAGTACGTTTTCTAGGGTTCACAACGTAGTGTTTTCTTCTTTTATAAATGGGGATGATGTTTTTAAAATGATTTCTTCGTGTTTTTTGTTTATAGAAATTGGGGACAACATGTTTTTTATTTTAAATGTTAAAAAAAATTAAATTTATTATGTTTTAAATGACGTGGAATAATATGTCCAACATGGGTCAACATAACCAGGTGTCACATCAGCGCTGACCATGCCACATAGCCAAAACTGAAGAGGGGACCAAGAAAATCCCAAGATAATCCAAAGTGAGGGACTTAAAAGCTTGTATTTTTAAAGGGGGATTAAAAGTTTAGAAAAACGTAAGTTGGGGGACTAAAAGTGCATTTAAGCATAATAAATATCATATAGTAATGCTTCGATAGTTATGCATGAAGTATCTTTGTTATCAATAATAATGAAGTGGGTGGGGTAGTTCATTTAGTAGTATGTATTATTGGAAATAAATGGTTGATATTTATATAAATTAATAATTTTTGAAAATAAATAATAATAATAATATAATAATAATCTATTTATTTTGTCTATTGCGTCTTTTATCATCTCTCTCCATGTAGAGTTTATTTTAGATAAAACTGACTTGTGTAACACCCTAAACCCCAAAACTTATTTAACATGATTCACACGACAATTTAAGGTGTCACCAACGACAAACATCACAGTGGAAAAAAATTTCATGGTAACTTCATAAATAAGGTAATAAACTTCAAAACAACAAAATCAACTTCAACATAAACATAACAACACGATGTTACACGATCATAGCACTAAAAACCACAAAGGTGTGATAAAGCGAAAAATGAAGAAAGAAGAGTAGTAGCTCCAACAAGCCACCATCCACACATAGAAACAATGCTCATTTCTGCTTATATGCAAGATGTTCATGGTGGACAACATGAAGCAAATTGGTGAGAAATAACATTCAATACGAACAGTGTAAAGAATGCGAATATAGAGAAACATATAACATGACACACATTCAATACACAACTCAACATCACCAATATCTCACACCCAATCACAAGCAACTTGCATATATATATGAATTTAATGAGACTCCCGACACAACGTGACACTTATGCATGTGGTACCATTATGGACAACACAGGTTCATCTCGCTCATGAATCCCCACCATAGAACCAGAGCACACCAATTCACTACTATCACCATAAGTAACGCTTCACCGATTCTCATATGGAACTAGCTACTCTCTCCTGAATCCACACTATCAGACCAGAGCACACATAAACTGGACCGAAGCCCGAACACCATGATGCATGACTTTCAATAACATGTATAACCACCAAAATTATCACCATACAATCACCACGATTATTCATAGCATTATACTCAATACACAATAATTGATCAACACCATGATAAATAATAAACAACACCAAAGTGCAGCACCACATCAAATGGGTATTCATGCTACATTCAATCATGTTAAATCATTTAGTATCAACTCATCATTAAGTAAACACAACAATTCATGAAATTATATGTACATGTCATTACATAAATTCCTACAATGATCATACAACTACACAACAATCATATCCACAAGCACTATCATGAGGTAGCTCTGCACGTTAGCTTTCCAACGCTTCAAATGGCGCCTCTTTTGGACCTACGGAGATAAAGCTATGGCCAAAATCGTCGAGCAATGCAACATAGTTCAAAACATAATTTTTTTTTTCAAAATTTGGCCTAAATCAGTTATGTCAATCGATGGACATCAAAACTATCTACAATCTAACCTTCTCAAAATTCACTTCAGGAGGGTGCAAAATTGATTAATTGGGAATGACAATCAAATGTCATGTTATTATTTTTCAAAAATTAAATATGTGCAATCGATTGACAGAGAGTGTCAGTCGATTGACACTAGTTATTTTTCCAGAAAACCCAGTTTTTCACATGATCTTCATCCCTCTCCTTCATTAACCCTCATCCATCATTCCAACTTATATTTTCCACATTCAATTAACCCAAAATACGAATTGCACAGTACACCATATTATTACAACAATCAAACATTTTATAATACATTATTCAATCATGATTCATGGCAAATTGTCATATTATTAAATCACCAACATTCATACTCATGATCAAAGCTTCAAATATTCATCAATGGCAAAAAATTACATATGCATAAACATGGTGACTTACACATGAATTCATCTACAACCGATCAAATAGTCAACATAATCAATCATCAATTTCATATTTGAACATGATAACAACACTTCCAAAACAAAAGTATACAACCCTAATGAGAGCAAAAACCTCTCTTCTCTACCCTATCATGCAAAACACCCATAGTGAAAGCCTTTTCTCCCCCTTACCTTAGGTTTTCCAGTAGCAAGTTTTCTAATTAGAAATTGTTCCTTCCCTCGTTAAGCCCTAGACTTGTTCTTCTCACTTTTTCTCCAACACATATTTTGCACGTACTGTAAAACTTAACTTTCACACTCCTCTATTTATAAGTAAAAACCTAATTCTTCCATTTAAGTATTTCCCTTACTACC
This sequence comes from Lathyrus tuberosus, assembly GCA_022829125.1. Lineage (NCBI taxonomy): Eukaryota > Viridiplantae > Streptophyta > Magnoliopsida > Fabales > Fabaceae > Lathyrus > Lathyrus tuberosus. The sequence goes on from JALAZF010000280.1 coordinate 7,770,698, forward strand.
CCCAACTCATTCTCCAAATCTTATCACTGCCCTTATTCCTCGACTAACTCTATTTTCTCATTAATTTAATTATTAAATAATTTATAACATAAAACCATCAATTTCTATTTTTATTTCTAATATTAAATATAATTAATTAAAAATACTAATATTCTAGCTATTACTAATTATTCTACCAAGCACTCATATTCTCACCGCACCCTACTAATACCATTATGCTCCAACAACACATATAATCACATAATTTATTTTAATTAAAACACCTAATAACTAAATAAATACATAAATAAATTAATTAAATCCATTAATCGAATTTTGGGTGTTAAACCTCTCCACCACTTACAGAATTTTCCTCGAAAATTACCCGATGAAAACAAATTCAGATACGACTCTATAATCTGACTCTCCAGCTCCCATGTCACGCTTCCACCAACAGGTCCTCCCCATACCACCTTTAGCAGTGTAATCTCCTTGCCTCTCAAATGTTTCACTTCGTGATCCTATACTCTCAAGGGAGATGCCTTAATGGTCAAGCTCTCTCTAACTTGCACATCTTCCACTTGGATCACATGAGACGGGCCTGGGATGCATCTCCTCAACTGAGACACATGAAACACATCTTGGAGATTATCAAGTGGAGATTAGGATTCTCGGGAGAGCAAGTCCAGGTGCTCGGACATCTAGTATTTCCGACTACCTTCGGTAACTCTGATAATTCAAAGACTGTCCAGGTAAGGTACTTGGTAGTCAATGTTGCTTCACCCTATAACATCATTATAGGTCGTCCATCGTTCAACACCCTCGAGGCTTCGCTTTCAACACTATATTCGATCATGAAATTCCCACTTGTAGATGGTTGGGTTGGGATTGTCAAAAGTGACCAGGAACTGGCGAGAAAGTGTTATAAGGATAACTTAAAGTTGAGAAGAAAAGAACCAGCAAGAGAAGCAAATTCCAAGAGTTCCCCCAGAGTCCACCTGGTCAACATAGTTCCCGACGAAGGAATGAAATAAGTCTAGGTTAGGCATCTATCGGCCCATGATACACCCATCGGAGTCAGCTCATTCCCCGAAGAAGATAAAGGGGTCGTGCAAGCACTAAAGGACAACCTAGTCCTTTCCTCTGGGAAGCCTTACATGGAGGATCCGAGGTATCAAAGCCAACCCGGAAATGCATATCTTCCAGATAATCTTGAAAAGGATTCATCCTTTCCTTCATAAGCATGGAAGCCCTGCTCAGATAATCTTGAATACGTCAACCGTCGTCTTAATGAAGTCGCAGGGATGGCAGAATAAGAAGTTATCACCTTTTCACTACCTGAAATCAATATCAGCAAGGACGACAACCCCTTAGAGACCTGGGATACCTTGGGACAACCAAGCGGAAAATTTGACTTTCTAGTAAAGTATACTGCTCCTGTGAACTCTCGCATTGGGTTTGAAAACGTTCAGCCAACTGGATGGGGAGATCCTTCCGATCAAGGAGCATACAAGCCGAAACATTAAAATTAGTAAAAATACCTAGGACTTGGGATGTATTCAATCTTAGGATGTATTTCAGCTAAGACATTATGTAATTCAATACTGAATAAAGGATCTGAGGCACACTCTTTTCCCTTGTGAAAGCGAAGGTTTTAAACGAGGAGCCCGAACTTAAAAAATTATTATGTCTTGTTTATAGGTATTCGGCTGGAGATGATGAGTTATAACTCGAATAAACTCCTATAAACGTGTCGACTTGCTCCGCGTACATAGGTCGCCCATGAACGGGTTGATTAAACTCCTATAAACGTGTCGACTTGTTCCGTGTACATAGGTCACCCATAAACGGGTTGATAAACTCCTATAAACGTGTTGACTTACTCCGCGTACATAGGTCGCCCATAAACGGGTTGATTAAACTCCTATAAACGTGTCGACTTGCTCCCCATACATAGGTCGCCCATGAACAGGTCGATTAAACTCCTATAAATGTTCCGACTTACTCCGCGTACATAGGTCGCCCATGAACAGGTTGATTAAACTCCTATAAATGTGTCGACTTGCTCCGCGTACATAGGTTGCCCATGAACGGGTTGATAAACTCCTATAAACGTGTCGACTTTCTCCGCGTACATAGGTCGCCCATAAACTGGTTGATTAAACTCCTATAAAATGTGTCGACTTGATCCACGTACATAGCTCCGCGTACGAGTGACTACTCGTTCGTGCACACAAGTCGGGCAATCAATTATGAAAATGATGGAACATCTAGGCCTAAGCACACAAAAAGAAACTTGGGGCTCATGGGTATCAAAATCACTCGTGACCAAATACCAAAATTTTATAGAGAACTAGGAGCAAGTTTCTGACAAACGAGACACCCCGAGTCCATATTATAATTTGTACCTAAGCTTATAAGAGTCTGGGACTCTCAAAGTGTCAAGTCTATACACACAAGATAGATAAAGGCTCACTGATAATTAGCTTCAAGGTAAGCTACATAAAAATTCTTGGAAGTTAAGCAAAAACAAAGTAAAAATAATGCCCGACAATTTATAATCGGACACCTTAAGTTAATCTAACTTAGTACCCGAGGGGCTAGATATATGTACGGGATTATTTGGCAAAGAAATAAACATAATGAACAGCAATGACGTAAACAAAATGCCTCAGAAGGGCCAAACATTGTACGTTACAAAGCCCGAAGGCTAAAAAGTCATGAGCGTGAGGGGGGACAACACCATATGCCCTCGCCAAAATAAAAAGTCCATCCAGAAGGATGACTAACTAAAACAAAGAACACTAAGATTAAGTAGCAGTCGAGGTATCATTGGAACATCACTTTGGGTCGGGTTCACATTCTTGTCAGCGTCATTGACCGAGCTTTGAGACCTCTCCGGGCTATTCTTCTCTAACTCTCTAAGGTCCACAAGACGACCATCCTCCACCACCTTGAAGTAATCCATCTCCGACAAATCCAGGTCAGGATGGAGACAGAGAACTTGATCTTTAGCTCTCTCAAAAGCTTCGTCACCAGCAGACAAAATATTGATCTGAGCTTTCTCCAGAGCTTCTTTAAGATCGTTGTTGGATGATAAGAACTCGGCATTAGAGGCCTCGGATACCCTCAACTGGTCAGTAAGCTTGGCTAAGGCTGGTTTAGGACCAGAATCCAAAGTCTCTCTTTCCTTCCTCATGTTAGCTAAATCCTTTTCCAAGATGGAAAGTTTCTTAGACTCAGATTCCTGGGAGTTCTACAACTGAGCGACTTCATCCTTGAATTTGGACTCAAGCTTCTCGGAGTCATTAGACAATTCAAACAAACCACGGGCAAGGACAACACACCTCATCAAAAAAGAACTAAGATTCTGAGTGATTTTCTGCTAATCAATGGATTTAACTTTATTAACATCCTCGGTAGCGTTGAGATGATCACGTAGGTATCTAAAGCAATCAAAATCATTGGAATAAAACCTGAACTCTCTAGACACGAATTCTCGCTTGGGCCTCTCATGAGGGAGTTAATCTTTATTTCAGCTTGATGAATATCCTCATTCATTTGAACCTTCAGCTTCTTCGGGTCACATTGAGAAGCCTCGTCCTGAGCAGGTAAAATAAGAGGCTGGGACTCAGCTTTGCTCGGGGCGGCTTTAGTGCTCGTACCCTTGGGTCGTTTTGGTGCCCGGACTTCTAATCCACCTAAGTCGAACTTAGATGCAGATGTACCTCCATTTCCTCTATGGGCTTCCCGAGCTGCTTGCATCAATTTCTTTTGCTTGACTACAGATAGGTCAGTCATCTTGTCTACAAACAAACAACATAAGGTTAGAATAAAAAATAAGGCGAGGAATAGTTGAAATGAAAAATAATGATTACCCAAGAAGGCAAGGAGTCGGTCATCGTCTAAGGGCAACAATTTCTTAATCCTCATCATACAGAATGAATCAAGAATAGTCCAGGACTGGAGTTCCAAATCATTTATTTTATCATAATTAAGACCGGTGATTGGTAAGGGATCTTTGGTCCAGTAATGAGGAAAGCGGGGATGCCCATCTAAGGCATATAACACCCGTGGACATCTCGGCCCACATCGAACTCTCAAAAAACAGTCTTTATAATTCTTGTAATGTGAGGTGTAGGCCTGAAGGAAACTTCGGTCGGGCATTCCACTAATTTGAACCCAGCTCCGGTTATCAATTCCTTTTACCTCAAAGAAGGAAAAGAATAAACCTATAGTCGGAACAATATCTAAAACCTCACAAACCCTCTCAAAGGCCTTTATAAATCCCCAACTATTGGGACGAAGTTGGGAAGGTGCTATGTTGACAGTCTTCAACACTTCCACCTCGAAATTGGAAAAAGGGATACAGATGTTGAAATTTTCCATAATACTAGGATAAAAGTAGAAAAAGTCTTCAGAAACATCTTTTGGCCGAAGTATACATACTCTTTCATTTGGGCAGCATGGTTCCAAAATAACGTCATCCTCAAAACCAGTAGAGGATATAATCCTCAGGGATCAGATTTTAGCAATTTCGAAGTCGTCAGCATTACTATTCTTATGGTTCATAACCTCAGAATCAAAAGGAGTAGCAGTCTCCATTAGAATTTCTACAGAACCTGATGAGTCAAAGTCAAAGTCACTTTCAGAAGTGAGAATCTCATTATAAAACTTATCCATGACTCGCCTATGCTCTTCTACCCTTACGGAATCCATCATCTCTTGCATGTTTTCTTCCCATAATCTTTTTCTCTCCTCGTCACTCTTATGAATAACCTTAACCTCATCATCATATTCCCTAAGAACTACCATTTTTGTGTTAAAAAAAATAGAGGAAAATCAAGAGGGAAAGGAAAAAATACCTGAAGTAAGGAGCGCTTGGAGATGAGATCAGATTCGCTTAAAGAAGAACGTATGAGTGAAGGAAAGAGAAGACTGACTTTAATAGAAGCCCAACCTTCGAAAAAATGGATAGAGAATAGCCACTAATGATGTATTAAAGTCATCACAATGCTAGGAAAGATTAAGGGACACGGCCGTTTGAAACTTTTTGACACGTAATGCCTAAGAAGAAAAGGTCGATCTATAGCACGACACCTAGCAATAATATCCAGGCTTTTGTCACTGCCGAGTACTACACCCCTATAAATGGATATAGTACTCGGGGGGGCTTATGTACATGCCAAATATATTTGGTGTCGAGTTGAGTACACGGGGCTCCCGCATGAGGGTTAAGAAGACACATCCATCTTGAGACAATATACAACACCTGTATAGCTCTCAAATCCCCAAACATACTCTATAGTATAGACAACGTAGCTCTCCTTGTCCAAAATAAAGAGAACTAGCGCTTTTAGTGGTCTAACCATTTTTGGCTAGAACATGTTGCACACACTCAATCCCTAGCACAACACTCTCGTCTGATTCATACTAACACAGAGGTGTCCTACACCTCCTACCATACAACGCCTCCAACGGTGCCATTCCAATACTTGAATGGAAATTATTATTGTAAGTGAACCCAATTAGTGACAAGTAGTTATCCCAAACACCTCCTTATTATAGAACACAAACCTTCAACAGATTCTCCAATGATTGGATGGTTCTCTCCGTCTGACCACATGTCTGCGGATGATAAGCAGAACTCAACTTCAGTTTAGTACCCATCGCTTCTTGAAAATTTTTCCAAAACCTCGATGTGAATCTTGGTTCTCTATCTAACATGACACTCAAAGGAATACCATATAAACTAACATCCTTCTCAATATATAACTCATCCAACCTCTGTAAAGGATAATTGATCTTGATCGATATAAAATGAGTCGATTTAGCTATTCGATTAATAATAACCCAAATTAATCACATACATTCGTCTTCCTTGGAAAAATCTTCACAAAATCCATGGAAATACTATCCCATTTCCAATCAGGAATGCTCAACGGTTGCATCCGACCTATCGATCTTTGACTCTGACAATTCAAACAAGCATAAACAAACTCAGCTACTTCCTTCTTCATTCTTGGCCACTTAAATATTTTCTTTAGGTCTTGATAATTTTTAATGGCACTGGGATGAATAATCAGTACACTTATATGACCTTCCTCAAGAATACTCTTCTTAAGTTCTGGTACATCTGGTACACAAACTCTGTCTCTGAATCTCATCACACCATTCTCGTTGATTCTAAAATCACCTTATTTACCTTGATTGATTAACACAAGTCAATCAACCAATCCCAAAACGACTTTCCGACCCTCTCTGATCTCTTCAAGTATACCACTTGTCAACTTCAACATACCAAACTTTTCACTATTAGGAGTCTCTTCACACACCAAACTTAGATCTCTAAATTAATCAATCAAATCTAACTCTCGAACCATCAGCATTGACATATGCAACGACTTTCTACTCAGCGCATCAACTACAACATTGGCTTTACCATGATGGTAACTCAAGCCAAAATCTTAATGCTTTAGAAATTCGAGTCATCTCCTCTATCTCATATTCAACTCTTTCTGATTGAATAAGTACTTCAAACTCTTGTGATCACTAAACACTTCAAATCTGAAACCAAACAGATAATGCCTCAAAATTTTCAATATGAATATCGTGGTTTCCAACTCTAGATCATGCGTAGGATAATTCCTCTCATGAACTTTTAACTATCTAGAATCATACGCCACAACCAGGCCATTCTACATTAACACACCACCTAGACCCATCTTCGAAGCATCACAATACACAACAAAGGACTCACTCGGACTCGGCAAAACCAAAACTGGAGGAGACGTCAATCTCCTTTTGAGTTCTTGAAAACTCTCTTCACAATGCACATCTCAAACATAAGCCTGGCCATTTTGAGTCAACTAAGTTAAATGCAATTCCAACTTCGAAAAGCCTTGAATGAACCTCCTGTAATAACCAGCCAAACGAAGGAAACTTCTGATCTCTATAATAGACTTCGGAGTTTCCCACCGCAATATAACATCTATCTTTGATGGATCCACATCAATATCACCCCTAGAAATTACATAACCAAGAAACTCACTTACTTCAACCATAACGCACACTTATACAACTTCACATAAAACTTCTTCTCCTTCAAGGTCTGCAACACAACTCTTAGATGTTCCACATGTTATTCATCATACTTCGAATATATCAAAATGTCGTCAATGACCGCAACCATAAACTAATCCAAGTACAGATTGTATATTTTATTTATGTACTCTATGAACACTCCAGGCGCATTAGACACCCCAAATAGCATTACTAAATACTCATAGTGAACATACATCATTCTGAATGCAGTCTTCGGAATATCTTTTAACTTCGCCTGAATCTAATGATAACCCAAACGCAAATTGATCTTACTAAAAACGCAAGCATCAACCAACTAATCCATCATATCATCAATCCTAGGAAGTGGATACTTATTCTTGATAGTCACTTTATTTAGTTGTCGATAATCAACATACAACATTATAATACCATTTTTCTTTTTTAGTAACAACACTGATGCTCCCCACAACGAAACACTCGGCCGAACAAACATTTTCTCAAGCAACTCTTATAATTGTTTCTTCAACTCACTCTACTCTGAAGCATACATTCTATAAGGAGTCATCGACACATGACTAGTACCAAGTACTATGTCTATGGTGAAATCAACCTCGCGCTCCGGCGGTAAATCACTGATATCATCTGGGAAAACTTCCGGAAAAACACACACCACTGGTAGTTCACCAATCACAATTTTGCTTTCAGCCTTCATAGAACCTAATATCATAAACACCTCGGCATCATCCTTCATGAACTCAACCACTTGCTTATCAGACATAAACAAATTTTCATCTTTAACAAACTATGGAAATGATATTGCCTTGTCGTAACCGTTGATATGAACATGGTTGCACTCCAACCAGTTCATTCCAAGGATAACATCAAGTTTTCTCATGAACTCCAATCAGATCTTCCCCATAAAACTTAAGTTCATGTGGTCTGGTCCCTTTGTTGTGAAGAGTGTAAAACCAAACGGGGTGGTAGAGGTTCTACAGAGGTCCTTAGTGTTATGGATCCCAATGATAACATTGATCTCTTATGCCAACAACTTGACGGTCGCCAATATCCTCAAAAGAATCTACTCTAAGCGAGGTTCTCGTATCGACCTTACGAGAACAGCTTCTCAGGAGCCCATACTACTCAACCTCATCATATCTTATGTTTACACTCTATAATCGGGTAGAGAGTCTTTCCCACAAGGTTTTAAACCATCAAAGTACCTATATCAAGAGCTCGAGAGATCCAAGTAATGGATACAAGATAATAATATAAGATATATACAATGGAAAAAAAGATAGAAGAAAGCCAATAAACAAAGCTAACAAATATCGTAAATAGAACTAAGTTAGGCTGGACTCTCTCTTGTATGGAGCAAATATGTCCTCAGTAGATTCTTCAGTTGTTGTACCTCGAAAAAATATGATCCTTCATGATGGACACGGAAAAAATTAGTTTGAACAGAGTCGACACCGAACTTTATTTATTCTAATAAAGGAATAGGAAAATATCGATAAAACCTTTAGGAAAGGAAAATGGTCATCACAACCATATCCGGGTTCGGGAGTCAATTACGCAAGGGGAAGGTATTAGCACCCCTCACGTCCGTTGTATTCAACGGGAACCTCTTAGTTAGATTTGCGTTTGAATGTTAGCTCATGTTTATTTACTTTCTTTAAGTGGTAAGAGGATTAAAGAGAAAAGAAAGGAAACCACTAAAGGGGAAAAGGTCGGATTTTTATTAGGGTGCTCGCCAAGAATTAGGGCCCTCGGGCCTACCTACCTTCATTGTAAAATGAAGAATCAAAACATCCATAGTTCGGAGGACTACGTGGAAAAATAAAAAAGGTAGAAGTTAAAAAAATAAGGTTGCCCACCAGGATCTTGCAATCGTGTGCCTACGTATCCTCATAGTGCAATAAGGAAATCAGAGCTCTGTAGTTCGGGAGACTACAGATTGTTGGTTTGTGTTTTTTAACGAACGAGTGTTTAGATCGCATTTTAAGGGCTAAACATTGGCATGTCTACTCGCGGGGAAAGGCTAAAGCACTAGTTTCTATGCGCATTAGAAGGGACTAAATAATGTTATTTTTAAAAAAGTTGTTTAATCGCACGGGGGCGAGTAATTAAGTCTTGATAGGTTTCAATCGCACAGGGGCAAGAAAAGACAAGTTTGATGTGTGAATGTTGATTTTAGGGTTTTTAAAAGAGATTGTTTTTATTTGAATTGCGCTAAATACTATAGGTAGAGGTGAATATTTCAAACTACCAAGCCAAGCGTCTTGTGTCCAAAATACTCAGAGTGAGTGTACGAAAGCTCTATTCTCATTACTTCTCCATCACTTAAGGCTTCTGGAACGCAATCCTAATCGTATTTTATTGTGTTTTTGAGTTTATTTTGGAAAATGCCACTTGACGTTGGATCAAGGGTTTTATTACCGCGGGATGATTATGAAAATGATTTAAGATTGAAAAGGAAAGGTTGATGGCGACGCATGAAGCGATCGACTTACAAGTTGGGTGTGGATTGATGTATCAAGAATGCTCTGGGTTTGGTTGATGGCGATGCATAAGGCGATTGACTTACAAGAGTTAAGAGAGAATACCATTTGACGTTGGATCAAGGATTCGAGAAAATGGTGAGGTTGGTCATAGTTCCTAAGGAGAGCTAGCAAGCAAAAACCAGAACATAAGAAAAAGCGAGTACGTAAAAAAAAGTACATCCAAAAGGGGAGTGGGGTACATGAAAAATATAAGGGAAGTTGATGCAAGAAATAAAGGGTCTCGTTGTCAGGTAGCCCAAGAGAAAACCGTGTGTGTGTAAGGTGTCCTAAGCTAGGCAATGAAATAAATAATCCAAGTCCAAGTCTCCTTTGCTAGGGTTGACTACAAGGTCCAAAACTCCATGTCAAGCTTGGGTCAAACATCAAGTCCCTCTCACAAGTATTTTTAGGTCTTTTCCATTTTATCATATTTTTATGTTTTTTATCAAATAAAAATCAAAGAAGAAGAAAATGACATAAAGTAAAGACATGAATGATAAATGAGCAATGAGGTAAATTACGGAAAGTAAATGACGAGAAGTAAATTGCGGGAAAATAAAGAGCGGTAATGTAAAATTTAGATGTTAGAAGTTATTTTTTAATAGTTAACAATCTCTTGATCGATTTATCAAATCGGGAAAATTTAGCGCCATGTTAAGCAATCGTAAGTGGACTTATGTAGAAGTCGCACATATCTGAGGCCGGTCAATAACAATTTACATGCTCAAACATGCTAGAGAAATGATACAATAATCATTCTCCTAAAACAATGTAGCACAATAAGAAAAAGATGAAGCAAATCTAATGGTATCATCTTTTATCAAGAGCTTCAAAATATGATCAACCAAGGGCAACCTATCAATACCTCAAAGTGTCAAGAATGATCCAATGATCATTCATCAACATGTTTAAAGTATTGAAGATTTAATCAATCTTGGAATTATCACTCCATGAATTTTAAGATTTCATCAAGCAATCAATCTTAAAAGAAATGAAAATCCAAAAGTAAACAAAATATGAATAGAAAAGAATCAAGAATGATTTAACAAAAAAAGTAATTAAAGTATAAAATAGAAAAATAAATAGTAGAAGTTTAGAAAAAAAAATAATAAAAGATGAAAAAACAAATAAATAAAATAAACAAAGAGAAATAGTGAGAGGTGGTGCATTGGACTGTGGGAGTGTGCAGAAATCAATTATGGGCTGAACAATCGAAAGTCCAAATGAAATAAGGCAACAAGGCCAAGGGATTGTTTATCATATCACAAAGGGGGTGGCAAGCAATGTTGGAATGGGTCCAAAGAATACTCACAACTTGGGCTGGCCCAAGACTACATCACAAAAAGTTTCAAAAGAAAAACATAAGGACTCAGCCTTAGCAAGAACTCATGTTCCCTAGCTATTCTTCTTCTCTATATTCTCACTGGCAAACCTGTTTGCTTTCTCTTATATTTTCCTCTAAAAAACCAGTTCAATCACCTTATTATATCTAAACCAACATTGATTCACAATACTTGATCACAACAAATCCTAAACTTCAAAAATAGAACCCTAACATCAAAATCCAATCACGATAATGACGAGGGCAATACGGATAAGGCATAGAAATTGAGTAAAATCATCCTCTAATTCTAACAGCTCCCAATCAAGATTTGCATCATGAGCAATACATAAATCAAACTGGAAACGCAACCAGAGACAAACGCGCACAAGGGATTATCGTCGAAAAAAATCACTTTCATTCTACTTTGGGTACGAATCTTAACCTTCTTCTTCTTTGTGTTGCTTTCTCTTTGTGTGAATGTTACGGTTCTTGAATTTGTGTGTTGAGTTTGTTGTTCTTGCGTGTTGTGGTTTTGCGAGAGTGATAGTATAAGTGTGGTGTGAAGCAGTGAGATGAGTTGAAGCAGAGAAAGTGTGAGAGTGATGAAGGGATAGTGAAAAAATGAAATCTTAGTTATGAATTTGCAGAGAGAAAAAATGAGTGTTATTACGCGTGAGTAATGTAAAACGGTGAAAGGAACGTGTCTACTGCAGTGTGAATCTGATGGTGAGTGTTTTGTGAGGAAATTATGGAATGAATCTCGGGACAGAAAATTTTAAAACGCATTCCCTTTATAGAGTGATTGAAAGGGTTTTTTAGGGAATGGTTTGGAGAGTTGGTTATGCTGTAAATTGTTGCAATGCGTGAATTCTGTTGAAATTGTGTTGAAATTGAAATTGAGCATGCTTAGCTGGAAATGCTTTTGCAATTGACTTATGAATTAAAAATCATTTGTGCTGCTACTTTTTATTTTCTATGAGCTGTAAATTGTGATTTGAATGCTTGTTTGTATTTGACATTGTGCTTTGGTGAATGGTCATTAGCTTATGAATTGGATGATGAAAGTTGATTGTGTATGTGAGTTGGGTTCAAATGTAATGCCGAACTTATTTTATTTGTTTTCCATAATTTATTTATGTGGTATTGCGTATATTTATGTGTTATCGGTGTTTTTGTTGTGTTGGGATACCCTGTGGTAAAGGGTAGTGACCTTAGAATTATATACTCTAAGAGTGAGGGGTGTATGACCAATTGCTTAGAACTTGGTGGTGTAGTGAAAATGGATAATTAAAATAATATTAGTAATATTAGTTGAATATTACTAATTTAAATAATTGGGGAATATTGTTATTATTAGTTAATTTGTGGAATAATAATAATAATAATAATAATAATAATAATAATAGAAAAAAGGGGATTTAAGGGGAGTTATTGTCAGATCGTGAAAACTGAGAAAAAATGAGAAAGAGGATGAGAAAGGCTGGGGCTCAGGAGAAGAGGGAAGAGAATCCATTGTTGAGGAAGAGGAAATCATCCCAGGAATTCTAAGGTAAGGGTGGGGTTCTAATTATCTAAGGGATAACATGATGATTGGTGGGTAAATTATGTCATGTAGGTTTTGTGTTTCATTCTCTATTCATGATTTTGATGAATTGGTATTGTATGTTTGATGAAATTCTTGATGAATTGTGAATGGTTGTTGATGTTGTGATAGATGTTAGAATGATGTATTGTTGCAAATTCTGTTGTTGGATTCGTATAAGTGATTGTTGTAGGTTGTTGATGTTGTTTGTGGTACATTGAATTCTTGATGGATTGTGTATGATGTTGATGTTTTGATTGATGTTAGATGATGAATCGTTGTAATTTATGTCGTTAGAATCATATATGTGATTGTTGAATGTTGTTAGTTGTTGTGATCGCGAGTTAGAGTCAGAACAAAGTCATGAGCAATTTTTGATGAAAAGGAATTAGGGTTTGGGACTTTAGAAAAATGTTTTTTCGTGTTAAAATATGTTCCAAATGATTTATAAGAAAAAAGAAGTTTTGGGAGGGTTCAAAAGTGATTTTCGTATAATAAGTTGCAGAAAAGTGCTTTTGGACGCAGTGTAATCGATTACCGTATTGGGCGTAATCGGTTACACTGCCTAAAAAACTGCATTTTTAGTTTTTTCGAAGGCGTAACCGATTACAGTGTTTATGGTAATTAATTACGCCACCTAAAAACAGCATTTTTGGCTTTTTCGAATGCGTAATCGATTATGGGAATTGTGGTAATCAATTAGGCCACTAGCATTGTTTGAAAAACCTTCTAAAAGTCATAACTTTTGTTTCGGGAGTCCGATTCGAGTGTCGTTCTAAGCGTCGGAAAGCTGACGTGTCAAACTTTAATCTAAAAATAGTTTTGATGGCAGAAGTTGAATAATTATGTGGTTGATTGTATGAAACCCATTATTATCATTATATTGTGGTGTGATATGATTATAAATGTCTTATGGATGCTTGTTATGTTGTATGTCGTTGTTGTTGGACTGTATGTCATTTTGTTGTTGTTGGCCTGTAGTGGCATGTTGCATTGTTAGATGTTTGTTGTCGTTGTTGTTGTCATGCATTTCATGTTTGCATGAGTTGGGAGATAAGACGTGTGCCCATGTGGGGTGTGAGTGTCTTATCCAAATTCCTATTGCAGAATCATATCGTTGTTATTGTTGTTGTTATTGTTGTTGAGGTGATCGTGTGCCCATGTGAGGTGTGAACAATCACGATGATTTGTGTGCCCATGTAGGGTTTGAGCGATCACGAAAGTCGTGTGCTCATGTGGGGTGTGAGCGACATTATGGAAATTCCGACGGGAATTGTGATCCTGAAATAAGGGTCGGGTTCTGAAATAGGGACGGATGGTACCACATGCATTAATTTGAGTTGTGAGTCTTAATGCATTGTATTTTAGTTGTGTTGGTTATTTTGTTGGAATTGTTGATATATTGGTTGTAATTGTTGTTGTATGGTTGTATGTTGTGGAATGAGTGTTTATGCATGAATAATCTAATGCTTGCTTAATTATAAAGCTCTCCTTTATATAATTATGATATTTCACCCCTTTTGTTTGAATGTTGCCTTTACACGGGAATCATGCAGATAACTCGCAGTAGAGGAGTTGAAGTAAGTAGGGGATAAAATTTTCTATTTTCCCTTTAGTGTCGGCTTCTGCTCTGATGTGTAACACCGGGGTCAGGGAACGTTATGTTATGTTAAGTTTGATGGAGATTTTTGGATATATCTAGAATAATTGTTGTTTATGTTATTTTGAAGAATAATTATGCTTTGAATAACTGTTTATGTCGATGTTTCCACTGTTTCAATGAAAGTTTTGAAATTAAGACATGTTGAGTTGTTTTGGTGATTTTAAATAATTTTCAAATATTTGCATGTGTTACATATTATAATATATGAGCAGCTGATTGTGTTGAATTGTGTGGCATCCTAAATATGAAATGTTTGAATTTAATCTGATTTTTAATTAAACGTGCGGGGTATATTTTGGGTGTTACATCAAACATTAGTAAGGCTGAAATCGATTTTGAAATGCTAAGAGCCTGTTAAATTAATGCCATGCACCTTTGGACTTTGTTGGGACTTTCACGTGTGAGCTTCTTTAAATTAATGCCATGCTGAATTTTGTTATTTGCAAATGTTAGAACTTTGGTTCACATGAAAAATCATTGCCAATTTCTTGCTTTCCTTCTTTCATGCCCCTGAGTCTATTTCATGAGCTCTTGTACTTGATGAATTTAGGAATGCAAGGCTGAGTTTATTTATGCTGACGTGATTTTTTATGTATTGACTTTCACGCTGCAAAGCTTAAAATCAAGTTGCCATGCCTTGTTTGAATTGTTGTTTATGATGATATGAACTTGATGTCAGAAACCGGTTTAGCATGCTTTGTGGATTGAGTTGATACTGATTGTTTTGAATTGACTTGCTATGGTTTGGAATATTTGTGTAGGGTGGAAGCATACTTAGAAATCTTTGGATGGAATCAAGATCATGATGAAGATGAAGTTAGGAAGAAACTAGTGTAGGAAATAGGTCCATGTATTTGGGAATGTAATGTGTAATGTTTTTCTTTATTTTGTATAGGATGGTAATTGAATGATAAAATTGTGTTATGTACATGAAATTTGAACTTTCTTTCCTTCCAATTATGCTTCAATTTGAATTTTCAAACACTTGCTCCGCCTTTGCACATTTGAATCAATATCATAAGATGAGATGCAAACCAATCAAGAAAGCTCAAGCATGACTTAGGTAAAAAAGTCAACTTTTCAAGGTTGAATTTGATCAAAATCAAAGTTCTTATCAATGTGCCTAAAACTCAATCAACGATTCTCCACACCCCCTACTTACATCAAGTCCTTGCATGAAAATCAAATGTCTTGTACCCAAATAAAAAAACATGAACCATTGACTTGTATCCTCCAATGATGAATAACCCCAAGTGCAACCCTAATGATATGATCCACATAGTAATCACAACAACCCTAGGATCAACTGGTAAATGCACCTGATACAAACTCTAATCCAATGCTCTGGGGGACCTTGGCTGAAGACAAACCCCTATAGAGTAGAAACCCTAATTACAAAAGCCACAAGCATAAGAGCAAAGATATCGAGATAGAAGACAAAGGTGACCTTGGTGAGAACTTGGAAAACAACTAAATAAAACAATTATATGCACACAAATGAGGGTAATACTATGTAGGTAGGACGAAATTGGAGTATGACAATTACAAGTTAATATATTTCGACATTATACTCGAATAGAATTTGACTATAGCATACACAACTTCTGTCGAACCATGAAGCTACCCTTGTCGACATTAGAGTTCAATCCAAATACCACACTAACACATTAACATTATTAAAACAACTTACACATCAAATTTACACAGTACATTAAAATAGTAAAATCAACAAAACTTAAATTCTTCCAAATTCTCTTCCACTTCATAGTATTCTTCAGAGTCACTTAAAGCTCTCCTAATTCTTGCTTTTGTGTATTAGTTGTGACTCTTTATGTTTCAATTTTTCCTTCATATTGAACCAGTTTATTTGCCTAAACTTCATTTGCTTTTGTTAAAAAATTTAACCTCTTTTCTGTTTCATCATAAAATTGTCTTTCTTGTTTCGTATGAACTAAAAAAAAATCATCCACAATCCAAAGTTACAAAAACAAACTCTATTTTAAAAATATTAAGTTTGATGAACATATACTTTAGACATCCTTGCTTGTCAGAACTAAAAAGTAAGGATATATGTCATTTTTTTAATAAGTTCAAAGATCAAATTAATTATCTTAAAAATCAATGGAATTCTAAACCTCAACCCAAAAATGCAAGAGATATTAAACCAAAAATTTATTATAATTAAAATTCTGAGTCCCGGCTACTATAACATAACTTACTGACAATTAATATTTGTAATTTTAAAAAATTTGGTTCAAAGAATGCAATGCTTTCAAACCAGTGTCAATTCAAATGATGATAGAAAAGTGGTAGCAATGTCCAGACTCTTCATGGAACAATTTAATGTGAAAACTGAACCAAATTAAATTAAAAAATAGTAAGATTTCATTCGAATTGAACTAAACCGTTTCAATTTATTTAGAACCAAACCAAATAAAAATTATTGATTTAGTATACCTTTTAGAAATTTCAAACCGTTAAAAGATTATTTTTTTCAAACTGAATCATTTATTAAAAAACCGAATCATTAAACTGTTTTACAAATTTTTTGAAAAAAAAAATTAACTTGTTTTTAGTATTTTTGAGTTTGATTCAATTTTAGTTCGGTTTCAGTTTTGACACGGTTCTATACTATTTTGTGTAATATGATTTGATTTACTAATCAAATATAAAGATTTAATAATTTAACTTCGGTTCGATTCCACGATTTAGTTCAATTGATGGTTCATTATGCATTCCAAAATTATATGATTTGTTCAAATACTAAAGATAATTGTAAAAAAAAATGAAGATAAGTGTAATTGACATATGAAGAGGGGCCTGACGAATAAAAAAAAATAGGTGTAATTGATATAAATAAGTGGGATGTAGTAAATAATATAAGTCATAATTTTTATTAAAAAAGTGGTTTAATATAGATTTATGTCATCTCGAAGAACTTGCATAATTGTATCTTCAGACAGTTCCAGGTTAAAAGATAGTTTCCGAAGTTGTGTTTATATTAGTTTTTGCTGAAAATGTTAAACATGTTAAAGCAAATGTAATTACTAAAGGGATGTTGTCTTCGGAATTTTTTTTTTTGTACGGTTGCGTAAATCATGTCTTTAATGAAAAAATATGTGTTTTATATTATATATAATCCCCTTCTTCAAATTGGTAACACATGTGAAACGCTTTAGGGTGTATAAAAACATACGAACATGAAAGAAGAATAGTTGGTTATAATGTGTTTTATTTTATTGGTTTGATTATAAATATGTGTAATGTTTCAGTTCTGAAGACGAAGATGTCAAACCAATTGAATGCAAGTGGGAAAAAGAGATTACCTTTGGATATATAAGCAGCAAAAATGTTATGGTAAGTGTAATAACTGAAATATTAAGAGTTTGTTTTAAGTTTATAATGATCTATTAAGCGTTGATAACATTTTATTATTGTGTATTCATCAGAACATTCCTTCGGAAGTTATAGACAAGTGTTTGAAGTGGGCACGGGACTCTATTATTCTGGTTGATGCTGATAATGGCGAGACGTACGACTGTAAAATGTTGACTGCTAGGCATGATGGTAGATATTGCTGGAAGGAAAAACCCCTCGGGCAGGGATAGTACCAGTACGCAAAGAATAAGGGGATTCGAAGACAGGGTGTGCTAGCTTTTAAGGTATTATATCTCGGGGAGAAGCTCTATGTCAATTTGGTCAAGCGTCGTGCGAAGAAATGGTGATTCGGTGATGGTGAAGTAAGAGGGTTTCAGATGTTTTGAATGATGTAGGTAGTAAGTTTAGTATTTTGGTTAAGAATATGTTATGGATAATTAATTGTTGTTATTATGTTTTAAGTTTTATTTAAGTTTGTTGTGAACATCGTATATGTATTTTGAACTTGGTATCTTAGTTATAAGTTTTATATAAATTAATGAGTATTTTAAAGGTATGAATGGTATGAAGTGGGATATAATTACAGATTGATATAGTTCTGTCAAAAAGGGAATGATATAATTTTTTTCCTAAAATATGGGCATCAAACATATCCCATTTTATAATGAAAGAAAATTGTTTTATATGCATGTTGCGCTTTTCATAAAGATTTTCATCAAACATAAAAGTTTTTTCTACATGCACGTAGTACAACCGGTGTATCGGACACACATATAAAAAGGTGGAGAAACAATTGGCAGGTATAATATTTAAATAAGCAGTAATAAGAATTGTAGAACTAAAGTTTTAGTTGCACACATGTTTCTGATAAATACAAAAATGATATAATGTGATATTAGTATTTCCATAAAGCAAGTCTTATAAAAAAGGGAAATATAATTATAATCAAAGTTGGACAATTTATTATTGCGATTAAAAGAAAAAAATAGTTATAAAAAATTGTCAAAGTATTAAATGTTGTAAACGCAATTAGTGTAATTTTAGAAAACGTTGTTTTATTTTTCAATTATAGATTAATAAAAAATATAATTTAAGTTAAATGAAAAAAAAAGTCTAATCTACCATAAAATATAGTTTGTGACCAATTATAAATGTTGCAATTAAGACATGCCAAAGTCAAAACACAGAAACAACAAAATGCAGCAAAATACTGCAGAATGAACAAAAATAACATGAAACAACCCTTGCGACTAAAACTATAATATAAATCCCAAGGGCACCAAGACAAAGGCCTAAGAATAAAAATGTGAAAAAGGGCCTCCACCAATATTACTGCAGCAATATTAAGTGATAATGAAGCCCATATGTACTGGATGGCAGATTCAATATGAAGTGAAAAAAAGAGATATAGTTAATTTTAATCACATAGACAATATTATAAAAAATTGTTTTTAAAAACAAAATTCACCTAACATATATAGAAATACAAAACACGACGTGTAAGAATTGTTAAGAAATTGACCTAGTTTATGGTTACAAAGTTCGAATAAAATGCTTGATTTAAAGTACATTACATCAAGAAATTAAAACTGACGGAGTTTATATACATGACATTTGTTGTGTGGAGATTTTAAATCTACTCTAAATCGAACAGTGTCTCCAGCCTTGAACAAATTTGTTTGAAAAAATTCATCCCAATCGGGGCCCAACTTAGTCCGATATGGATTCCAATGTTATACAAAGTGAGTATCGTTCTCTTTCCGCTATCACAACACAAGTTCAGATTTTTATAATTGTAATCGTTTAACATGCCTGCAAAGTCCTCCTCCAATCTCTTTAGAAAAAAAGAATTTATATTAGAAATTTGTAATTATAAAAGATTATCTAAAAGCAAAGAAATAAAGAACAGAGAAACTCAACTAATTTTGATTGTGTGACATTACCATATGTGAGACCAAGGTCGAACACAATAGTGTCTCTGTTTGAAATAAATCTGCTATGGAAACGGGGTAATTGATCGATGTTGCACAGATTTTTAAAGCCAAAGATTCGGAAATTGTCGTTACCATAAAAACCGACCTCAAGCAAAACATCAGCCGGTAAACTGTAGAATGCCTCGACATCATTCCATCCACTAATTATGAGTGGATGATCTTGATCTTTGTTATATATAAGGACATGATGGACACCTTGGTTGTTCAAGAGGGTCCATGTTTTTGTTATTTCATTTTCATAACGATTTAGAAATTGAGGGCCAATCTCAGGCCAAAGCAGATATTCCAAAAAAACGATATTAAAAATAACATAAAGAACACATTTAAATAGGCAAAAATTAATTAAAGAAAATATGTAATAATAACCCGTGTAGATAACTTAGCAACAGAGAAGGAGTACTCCAAGTTTGTGTGAATTAGTGTTCCTGTCAAAGACATTTTAAATTTGTGAGAGTGGTTGGTAGTAGAGAAAGAAAACTCAATGAAAATGATTTAGGTGTAATTGAAAGAAGAGGAAGCCAATATTTATATTAATGACCATAGGATACAAATTTAAATATAGTTTGGGTTATCACGTGGGAATAGTTAGCTAAAAGTTGTATAGAATATATTCCTTTCCAAAAGGGTAAATATAGATTGATTGTAGAAAAGCTAAATAAAAGTTGTATAGAATTAAAGTTATCATGTGGGAATATGTTCTTTTGGTGTACAAAAGATTATAGGGGCCCACAAGAATTTGTCTTTGATGGTTTACGTTTCCAAAACATTGAAACTCTTATATTTTAACAGACCATTAAAAAACTGATTTGTTATGTAGCAAGGATTTGTAGGGGCCCACAAGGATTTGTAATAATTATGTTAGTAGCATATCAATGGAAGCAGTATTGTTATTTAAGAAATTGTGGTCTCTTGCATTAATTAATGTCTGTATAATTAGCTGATCAGTAAAAATGAAAACTATGACATTCACAAACTTTTGTAAGAATGTTGTAGACATATCCTTATTTAATGAGTGATATATAGGGTGCAGAATTGTTCGATGAATTAAAAAGCAGAAAAAATATTGCAGGGCTAATAGTAGTTGTTATTTCTGAGCTAAATGAGTAGTAAAAGCTTGAAGCCGCTATGTGAAATTTGTTTGTTGAGTAGAATTGGATACAAACAATTATGCTACCAATTAATCCATATAATATCTACAAAAAAATTGCAGCAATTAACAAAAAATTTCACTGTCATAAGTTTATGAATGAATAATGCATCACTAATGATCACTGCATGCAGTATGAGTTTTATAGTTTACTACTGCCAAAATTTAACAGGATTGTATTGCATTCCAAAAACACATTATAACACAAAAAAAAAAACAATTAGACATGGTAAATTAACAATACATATAGTATTGTCATTACAGTGGCCATGTAGTGACAAAGTCTGTAATGTGGAAATGTTGTTGAACTTTATCTATCTTTAATTTAAATCATGTTAAGTTCATACAAATTAATAAGAATAATTGTTAAGCTACTGCAAAAGAAGTATGAAATTTTAATGTTACTACTGAGCATATAATGCAAAAAAAAGTAAAACGCATGGCTGCAAAATGAAATAAATAATACAATCTGTACCATCCAATCGAAATATTGTTGAAAACTTCTTTGTACACTACATTTGTTGTTACCGACTTGAAGTTGCCGCTCTCATCATGAATCAATATTTTTATACCTTTTTTCGTAGTGACCCTTGACAGTGCAACATATATTTGGTTGTGCGTGAAAACATCTCTTGGGAGGTAGAGTCATATGGTATCTAAAGATTGTCCTTGGGATTTGTTTATCGTCATTGCGTAAGACACAATAATTGGAAATTGCTGTCTGTTAAGATTGAATGGCCAAGGTGATTGTGAAGGTGGCATATCCATGCGAGGGATGTAAACCATCTTTCCGGAATGTTTTCCAGCCATTATTGAAGCTTCAAGAACATGATTTGCCATATTAGTTATGATAAGACGTGTGCCATTATATAAAGCTTCTGCCTGATCAATATTTCGCATGAGCATAACCGGAGTTCCAATCTTTAACTTAATATGATGGTTAGGCAAACCAGAAGTTTGTAATGAACTAAGGAACTCAGGTGTGAGGATATCAACAACATTGACATCCTGAATTTCAGACTTATCCACACTGTTGGAGTTGTAGTACTCTTTTATATCACCTGTAAAAGAAATAAAAAGTTAACCTTATTAGAAATAACCAAAGTTATTTAAAAGTGGATAAGAAAGGAGAGAATGTGCCTACCCGGCATCATAGCAAGTACATGATCATTAATTTGATCAACTGTTTCCAATGTAGATGCGAGTATTGCTTGACTCTTGAGGTAGTCATTGGATTGATAATTTTGAAGAAAATTAGGATAAGTACTATTGACGATGGCCATAATTGGATCATCAAAGTTAGTAATTAAAATTTCGGGGGGTATTTCTATTTCGGCAAAACCGTCATTTGGTTCTGAAACTTTTCCTTCACCTATTTTCAAAAGCCAATCTGAAAAAGTAGCAAGTTCTTTTTTTTCTTCATCACTTGACCTCGAATGAAGCCGCATGTTCTTTGTTAAAGTCAAAACTTGAACGGAATGCCATATATACGAAGAATTAATCGTGGAGTGGACAATATCAGAACGACTGCCTCTAGGAACAACAGACAATATTTGTCTAAAATCACCACCGAACACAACAACCTTCCCACCAAACACATCCTCCGAATTACTAAAGGAATTCATAACATCCTTCAAAGTTTTGTCAAGTGCTTCAAAAGCATGCTTGTGTGCCATTGGTGCCTCATCCCAAATGATGAGTTTTGTCTGTCTTAAAAGTTCTGCAACTTCATCTTCGTAGTCAATTTTGCAAGTAGAATTTTCCAACGTCGGGACAGGTATCTTGAACTTTGAATGTGCGGTTCTACCGCCAGGTAATAAAAGAGAAGTTATTCCACTCGTTGCAACGATTAAACATATATCATGCTTAGATCTCAAAGCACTTGCAAGTGTTCTCCACATATATGTTTTTCCCGTGCCTCCGTAACCATGCAGGAAAAAAATGCCACTATTTTGGGATCGAACAGCTGCCATTATATTTTCATATATGCCTCTTTGTTCATCTAATACATAAACAATGCAACATATAATGCGTGCCAAAGAAAACGTAAAAAACAAAAGCAAGACTAAATAGCTATGTATGATAATATAAGGAATACTAAGATAACAATTCAATAGAAACGTGAACGAACCTGTTAGACATTTGAAAAGATTTAAAAACTCTGTTCTCATTGTGGCGACATCATAAATTCTTTCATCGTAAATGAGTTAATTTCCTAATTGCTGGATAACATAACCAACCGGTTCTGGCATAAGTTTGAAATTAGCAAGGCTCTGTCGATTGGCTTGTAGCAGTTTTTCGATCTCCATCAATGTCAAATTTTGTAATTCAGAGTCAGATAAAACCAAATCTGCATTGAGAATTCAAAAAGAAAGTAAATTCTATAAATGTTATACTATAAGTATTAATGGTAATGGAAAGTTTACCAGAAAATAGAATTATATTAATGTTTCATTATGGTGAATATATAGAGGAAACAATGGTTGCCTCCTTAGTAACACATGTCGTGCGTATTTGATTTCTAAATGCAGTTACAATACAGGAAGGTATACAAAAACTGGATGATAATATATTCACAAAGAATACTGAAAGTTAATTTAAATATAAGGTAAGAATAAATAAGAGAAGACAAAAAATAATAGTACAACCTGTATTCTTGGCCAATCCTTTCTGTATATGCAACAAACCATCCGATAATAAAAGCCATGACTCCCTTCAAACATGAACGGGTCGATTCACAGCACCTGACAATAGCATGACGATGAAAAGTTGTCTGAGAAAATGACCCGAACCCCATTCACTTGCCTCTTTTATAGCAGCTATGTATTCGCGGTCGTCTTCAAGGAAACACATGGGAAAGCAGGCATCCCTAAAAGAATGATATTGTGTGTCTCCTATTTTGTGAATTTCCTCATAAGTGGTAGGACCTATAGCTACTTTCAACATCATTCGCAGATAAAATAGTTCTCCCACAGTAGGTGGAACCCATATCAAGCGACCTATGGTGAAGCCTTTTTTTCGTGGCTTCCAAGTTCTCTTTTTCTTATCATAGACAAACTTAGAAACAAATTGGCCATAGGTCAGTGATCAGGCTTCTTCGTATTTACCATTTGCAACCATCTACGCCGTGAACATAGATTCAGTGACACTCGCCATTTCTAATATATTCTCCATTCTATCAAAATCAGTGTAGTAAACAGCATTCTCGCCAATCAAATGATAGAACATACGTTTAACCGCCGGTTTCCTACCATGAATACTGTAAGAGAAAATCCGCCAACACGCTTTACTCGGTGAGACTTACCTATAATCCAGATACTGTTTAATCTCATCAAGAGGTTCATCTCTATTCCGATTTGAAGCAACAACTGTTGCAGTGATTCTATAATATCCTTTGTGAATGTACTTGAAAAGATACTTGATAGAAGTACTCTGATTACACCATTCCATGTTTATATGAGCATGGTATTTAAGAAGTAACCTTGTGTTGTAAGGGACAACATATCGATTGTCCAATGTTATGCCACTTTTGTGAATGACATGTGATTTTGTTCTTCTTCTGTAAAGTGGATAGCCATCCGAATCAAGTGTCGTTTCCTCGACGTATTTATTTGGGAATAATTTAGAACATTTTCTGTTTTTCATACAAGGCGATGACATCTTTGAAAGACCACATGGACCATGCATCATGTGCATCTTGACTAAGTTATACAACGTCGGATGAATTTGAGGGTCGGGAATCTTGGCCGAAATGATGTTGTCAATATCAGAAGGCGTTGGATACTTACTTTGAGGATGCAAGAAAATGAGGATGTAAGCATGCGGCAGACCCCGCTTTTGAAATTCAATAGTGTACATGACTGAAATAGAAAGATAAATGTAACGCACACAAGCTATATATTTTCATAGTAGTATGACATGCTAAGTTAAAAGTGAATGAATGAGGCTTACATGCCAAAACCTTTTCGAGGACGTGATGTTTGGTTATATCCGCCATGAGTTGATCAAATTTGATTTTGAAAACCTTTGCAATGATATTTAGCCGGTCATGCGCCTTTAACCCAGTGTTTGCCAGTTGAAGTGTGATCTCAGGCCAAGCAGGGTTGCAAGTAAACATTCAAAAAGATCGGGGAAACCCAACTTACTCAAAATAGCCATACCATCAAAATATAGTTGGTCCATGTACCGTTTGCTTCCAACGAAAGATGAAGGCAATAACACACGCTTTCCTCTTTTTGGTGGTTCTGTCTCTTGACTCCTACCACATTCAACATTTAATTGTTTGTATTTTCCAACCCTTAACTTAGATTGGTTATTTCTCAACCAGTTAAGACGTTCCGACTCCATCATTGTGTATCCGTCCACCAAAAACAGTTGAAAAAGCCTTCTTGAATGGAGTGGAGTCTTTGCTTCTTTGTGTCGGTGTTGCAACCGAAATGATAACCAGTCTTTTATTATTTGATGATTTTTCCTAGTCACCGTAACTTCGTGCTGATATTTATAAAGTATATTCTTTCTGTATCCGTCTTTACCATAGACAAATATGAGAGGGTATTGATATGTCAGGTAAGCAGGATGAAACTCATAAATCCGTTGCAAGTTACCATTTCGTGCTTGAATGATAATACCTCTTTGAGAAGCACAATTAATGTCACCAACAATCAGAGCAACAACCTCGGAAACAGTAGGACGGTTGTACAGCCGACCGTCCTCCGGTTTATCCGAAATTAACTTTAACTTCAAGTCTAAGAAAGTGTTTGTTTTCAAAAGATCCCTTGCCATCCTGAAAGCTTTAGCATGCACGTTGAACTCATCTAACATGATCTTTAACTTGTTACAATTTCCCAGACTATAACTTTATTGTCTCTGAGAAAAGGGTAAGTTATACAAAACAATCAATAAATATCATATGTTATGAGTTATATAGAATTTACCAAACAATTTAAAATACCTAAAACAATCCATTCTATTGTCAACTTCGTTGTCAGTGTCAAATATATATAGTTGATCATACTGTGGAGGATGACCGAGTTCTGGAAGCAGAGACCCAATCCGATGACATGTTTGACCGTGCAGTCTTAAAGTAGGTGGACCTCCTCCTCTAGAATGGGTGTTGTCAAACTTCATTCCAGGTGAGGTGAAGAAAAACATAGCGTTGTAGGTTCTTATGTTGTTTTGGAAGTTCTTTTTTTTTTACGGAAAAATAGTTTCATTAAAAACCAAACAAAGAGGAGTTGGTAACCTCCTATCCAAGTCCTAGACCCAAAAGATTTCCCTAAGCCTAAATGTTATGGGCATCCCCATTGAGATCCCTACTGATAAACAAGATAGAACATAAACTAAAATTGTTACACAGATGCCTGCAATCCGCAGCTAAGAGTTCAATATCAGCAATTGGGATGCAATTATTTATGCAGTCCACTGCAGACAAACAGTCCGACTGGAGGATCAAATTCTCCACCTTCATCTCCCGAGCTAAAACCAGAGCCCAACGGATTTCCAACATTTCTGTAATTATCGGGGTCACCACCTTGTTCTCTCTTTTGCTAGCTGCCAAAACTATTTCCGTGTTTGAGTTTCGCAGGATGCACCCAAAACAGGTTGCCTCTCCCTCCACAATACCAGCGTCCACCTGCATTACAAAAGTCTTACCACCAGTATGTAACAGATCAGGGGCAATGTGGATTCCCTTCCTCCTCTCCAACTCCGGGTTTGACCGATTGTATTTCTCCACCTGGTTTAATGCTTCGAGGGCCACCAATTGGGGAACGATAAACTTCTGTTCATGCACCAACCTATTACGGGCTCTCCAGATTTGCAGCAACATTGTGGTTATCAGTTGGAAAATCATCCGATCACCACACTTGAGGATATTTGAAATCCACTCTTGAATGCTCTGCATTAAAGGTAATTTGTAACCCAGTATTGAGGAGAAAAAGACTTTCCTAGCAAAGATACAGTCCATGAATAGATGGTGGGAAGACTCCACCTCATAATTGCAGAATAAGCATAAAGGGTCCACACTAATCCCTCTCTTCATCAGATTATCCTTCGTGGGGAGGACATTCTTTGCAAGACGCCACAGAAAGTTTTGAGACCTGACATAAACCTTAACTTTCCATATATCCCGCCACAAGCTTTGGAAAGGAATGCTAGAAGATCCCGGGGATTTTGAACCGTTTATATGCTGACAAAAATGATATGCAGACTTAACCGAGTACTCTCTATTTCTCTCATAGTGCCAAATGATGCGGTCTTCATTTTCCCCAAAGGAAAGAGGGATACTATTGATCTGTTTGGCATCCTCTGGGTCAAAACACTCAATAATTTTCTCCCTTCTCCTGCACTTCAAGTCTTCGTCAATGAACTCTGTAACCTTCATTGTTTCTTGGATTCCTGAAGCCGGCCTGAGGATTTTGAAACCAGGGTTATTTGGAATCCAACTGTCCACACACACATTAACTTTCTCCCCGTTTCCAATTCTCCATCTCGCTCCACTATTAATAATGTCTCCAGCACTCCAAATGCTTCTCCAGGCATAACTAGGGGCATGTCCAAGGGGGCAGTCCTTTATAGACGTTCTTGGGTAATACCGACTCTTAAACACCCTTCCCATCAAAGATTTCTCATTAGTAAGAAGGCGCAAATAATGTTTCCCCAACAAGCATGTGTTAAAATCACTGAAACTCCTGAAGCCTAAGCCCCCTTCCTCCTTACTCTTTGCCATCTTTCCCCAGCTTAACCAATGGACTTTTTTTTCATTACCGCGTGCACCCCACCAGAAATTGGCAATCATGGATTCTATCTCTTTACAAATATAATCAGGCATTTTGTAACAGCTCATCACATAAGCGGGGATAGCTTGCGCCACTGCTTTGATGAGGACCTCCTTTCCCACTCTCGATAAGAACTTATATTTCCACCCTTTAACCTTCTTCCACACTCTCTCAGTCACAAGCTTGAATATTTCTTTCTTTGATCTTCCAAAAGCCGTCGGGAGTCCAAGGTACTTTGTGTGCCGCGGCACAAATTTGACTCCCAGTTTTCCTCTAAGCCTTTCTTGGTCAACTGAAGACACGGTCCTACTGAAAGAGACTTCAGATTTGTCTAAATTCACCAGCTTCCCTGAGGCCTCTTGATACCTATCAATGACAACAAGAATTCTTTCAGCTTCCTGTTGGTTTGCCCTGGCAAAGAGAAGGTTGTCGTCAGCAAAAAACAAGTGTGAAATCATAGGAGCCTTTCGAGCCACTTGAATACCATGGAGCTTCTTATCCTTCATCTCTCTTTTGATTAAACCTGATAACATATCAGTACACAGAATGAACAGGTACGGGGAGAGGGGATCTCCTTGACGGAGCCACCTCTAAAGTTGAAAACTAGCACTTGGTTGTCCGTTGATGAGTACCCTGTAGGAAACAGACGAGATGCACTTGTGAATTACCATAACCAAGCTTGTTAGGAATCCCATAGCCACAAGAACGTCAATAATAAACTTCCATTCCAGCCTGTCGTACGCCTTTGACATATCCAACTTAAGAGCCATAGTCCCCTTCTTTCCTTTTGTCTTATTTTTCATCCAATGAAAACACTCCATGGCCACTAGAGAGTTGTCAGTTATGAGCTGACCATGGACGAAAGCACTTTACTCTTCATCAATGACATCCGAAAGAATTACCTTGATTCTGTTAGCAATTTTCTTCGTGATTATTTTCATGATCACGTTACACAAGCTTATCGGCCGAAAATCATTAGCACTTGACGGCGTCTTACACTTGGGAATCAACACTATATGAGTTAAATTGAACTCTCTTGGGTCTGCTTTGTGATTGAGCACCTCCAAAACCAGCTTGCTAATGTCGTTCCCCACTGTGCTCCAGTACTTTTGAAAGAAAAGGGTTGGCAAGCCGTCCGGGCCAGGGGATTTTAAAGGATGCATTTGGAACATCACATTTTTGACTTCATCACACGTGAACCTCCTCTCGCACCATTGGATTTGATCCTGTTGAAGCTTGCCTCTAACTACTGAATAGATATCCTCCAGATTAGTGGGGGAAGAAGAAGAGAATAAATCTGAGAAATATTTGATTGCTTGCCTTTCGCAGTTGTCCTCCCCTCTCCACCAATAACCATTCTCATCCTTGAGCTTATAAATCTTGTTTGTCTGCTTCCTCTGATTTGCTTTCCCATGGAAGAACTTATTGTTTTTATCTCCGTATTTCAACCAAAGAGCACGACTTCTTTGACGCCATAAGATCTCCTCAGCCTGAAGGAGCTTGTTTTTCTGCACCTCCAAGGCTTTGTACTCCTGAATATCCTCAACATTAGAGTTCCAACGACGCTTCTCCTTTAAAAGTTCCTCTAACCTACCCACTTCTTTGCTGATTGCACTTCTTCTATACTTCTTAAAAATTTCGTCAAGGCCTTTCATTGCAGCAATCTTCGCTGAAACTCCTCCAGCAGCATGCTTCCATAATTTATCCACCTGGTCTTCACAACTTGGATCCTTGCTCCAAATTTCCTCGAACCTGAAAATGAATATTCTCTTTCTCCTTGTTTCTTGGAATTCAGTTTTGGTCTCCACTCTAATAGCAGCATGGTCAGACCCAAAACGAGACAGATGGCTGACCCTTAAAGGGGCAAACTTGTTGATGAAACTTCCTGTAGCCAAACTTCGTTCCAATCTACATTGGATGTTTTGCTCTCCTTCTAGCCCGTTAGTTCATGTGAACTTGTAACCTGCAAAACCAAGATCTGTTAGTTTACAAAAATCCATCACTTGTCTCCCCCACGAAAGCTGACTTGATGTTCTACACTGCGCTCCTTTCTTTTCATGGTCATAGATGATATCATTGAGATCTCCAAAGCATATGAATTTTTCCCTTCCACCCATAACTAGTTCCTTAATCAAACTCCAAGTCTTCCGTTTATTTTGCTCTTCAGGGAACCCATAAATGCCTCCAAAGGACCACTTCTTATCTTCCTCTTCATCATCCACAAATCCACCTATGTGATTTGAAGAGAAAGACTCGACCACGATCTTCACGTCTTCCTTCCAGAACAACACTAATACTCCTGCTCTATCTCTTTCGTTACCTAAGCAATCCACCATAAAGCATCCCTCAAAACCACTTTTAGATTTAATGGAAAGGACTTCTTCACTCTTCAGTCTTGTTTCCATTAGGAATAGAACCTCAGGGTTTTCAATTTTGTTAAGCCTTAACAAGGCTCGAACTGTACGGGGACTCCCCAACCCCCTGCAGTTCCAACTTATGAGTTTTATTGGCCTAGGCGGTGTTGGGTTTCCAACACCACCTCTGTTAAGTTTTATGAGTCATCTCCTTTGATATGCGCCTTCCTCTTTTTTTCTCCACTCCCTTGTCCTTCTATCACTCCTTCTACTACCATCACATCAATTAGTTGCCTTTTCCATCTTCAAGATCCAATACCTTTTGTTGGTTAGGGCTCACCTTCCTTGGTGTTTGTTTCCTAGTCCACTTTTTCTTTCATGTGCCAGTGGCCTTTGCAGAAGAGTTTTGACCATTATCCCTTACTATCTTTGATAACTCAACAGCCTCGAGGGACTCCGCCACCACTTCCACTTCCAAACTGACGTCTGTTGGTTGTCCAACTTCTTGACTTAACCCATTTTGTTGTGCTTCTTGTTCCTATCCTTGCTATTTCCCCCCTTACTTTGTTCCACTTCTACTTCATACTCTTTTTCCTTCTCTTTCGATTTGCATTTGCTGTTCCCTGAAGAAATGTCAAAAAAACTCTTGCTGTAAGAGCTTGAGGTAGTCTCCTTCCTTGGGTCAACTGGGGTTTTTGGTAACGGCGATGCGCGTAACCACGGTCTGTATGATAACTCATTTTCTTCTAACTCTTCAAAGCCTTCCTCACTCAGATCTGTAACTACTTCACAATCTTTTAACTGATGTCCGAGTCTTTCGCAAACGAAACATAGGGTTGGCAGCCTTTCGTACTTGAAAAACACTCGCAGATTTTTTTCCTTGAACCTGACCATTGTCCCCCTCTTGAGTGGCTGTTTAAGATCTAGCGTGACTTTGATTCGTAGGAATCTGCCATTCCTATGTGCATCCTTTTGGTTAACTTCTTCAAAGTACTGAGTATTCCTCTTAGTTTCTTGACCATCGCTTCAGTTCTCAACATTAGGGGAAGTTCATACACCCTGACCCAAAAGGAACCGAAATGCATATTCATAGCTGACGGTTGTTCTTCTCCGGAAACACGAGCAAGAATAACTAAGTTCCTACCAAAACTCCATGGTTCGTTGCGTAGAACATTTTCTCGATCCCTCTTGGTTGCAAATCTGAAAAGAAACAAGTTTTTGTTCAACTCCTGCGTTTCCACCGTGTTTTTCAGCTTCCAGGTATTGACAATCGTTGAAGTAAAGGCTCTCAAGTTAAAATGGCTCTCCGCCCAAATATTTGTCGCTAACGTGCGTTGAAATATCTCCCCCCTCCATACTCTTCCACTTTCGTTGTTACCCATTCTTCTTCTTCCTTCGACAGAGAAATCTCCTTCCATATCTCCATGGAGCTAGGATCTGGAAACAGTGAGAACGAGGAGAAAAAACCCCGTCTGAACTTCCGATGGAAAAAGCGATAAAAAAACACACACAATAAGGTTAGAGAGTAGCCCAACGAGAAGTGGCTAAAAAAACTAGAAAGGACTGGAAAAAAACTAGGTATCACAACCCTAGAGAGGAAAAGAAAGAGGGTACCAAGAACCCTAGATGGGAATTGGGAAAGACACGTTAAGTTCTAGAGAGAAGGAGGAGACTCTCTCTAGGACACGTGGGTATGAAACTTGTTTTGGAAGTTCTTACTTTCATGGGATGTTGCATCATAAAGAAGTCGTTGCATGAGAAGAGGTGGTTCTTCAAGAAACAGAAGAACAATTTTTCCACTTCTGCAACAACTTTGAAACTTAGGAACGGTCGTATGTCTCGTTTTTGCTTTGCGTTGTTGATACCACATACAGGCTTGACAAAATGGACATACCCATATTGGGTCGCCTGTATCAACATACTCTACAATCCCAGGAACAACATTAATAAATCGTCGATGGTCAAGTTATAGTATTGAATAATAGAAAAAAGAATAGTCTACCTTGAAGATGTGAAGCAATCAAAGGTTCATTGTCGTCGATACAATAGTCATCAGAACTATTATTCAAACTATCATCGTCATCAGAATTTGAATTTGCATCATTGGATGAATGAGTGGAAGAATTGAAATTACCCTGATGAGTATGATTGTGATTTGAAGGAACATAATGAGATGTCGGTATTGTCGAAGACCCCGAAAGTTCTGTTTCATTGAAAGTGTTGAGCAGATTATTTCTAGTAACCGTAGTCACCTAAAGCTTTTTGTTAGAATGAAATCCCAAACGATGCCTTTGCAACGGTTCAGTGCATGGGGCAATGTCTTGCAAGTTAGTATTTATAGTATAAAGAGGTGTACGAATGGCAGAAGATGGAGGTTGTAGCTGCGATTGCAATCGTGACTGTTGGATGGAGTAGATGTTTTCGTTGGCAGGATGGTGAGGTGAGTTTCTATTTTGTGTTATGATGTCCCTCATCCTCTTTCTAGCAAGTGAGGCTGGTGGTATATCAACGTAGAAGTTGGGAGAAGATGTTGTAGGTGTGTCACATATGACGTTATGATGCATAACCGGTTCATGTAGTATGGATGGATGCCAATGCAATGCATTACCATTTGCAGTGGTGATAGAATTACCTTTGTTCTTTAATAAACGTGAATGCTTCCTCTTCTTCAAGATAAGCCGTCGTCTAAGTCGAGCAACTGCATAAGGTAATGATGTTTGTGAAACGCAAGGTTGATCCATGTAAGCAGTATGAGAGAAAATAAGTTGAGGAAGGTAAATAACAGCATGTAATGAATAGAGTGTTATACAGGATTTTGTATAAGAAGCATAGTTGGTAATGATAATGATGAGCAGGTAAATTTTTGTTGCAATGGATGTGGAAAAAGAGATAAACAGTTTTGGAGCAAAATTCAAATGAAATTTGAAAATTTAAAAGTTTTAAAAAAGTGAGTTTTAAATGCATACAGATATAGTTGGCAAAACAAAATAGTAACAGAAGTCCATAGTGCTAATAGAGATGTTAATATTAAAGTAAAGAAAAATTAAGAAGTTGCAATAATATGGATGGTATAGTACTGACGCAAAATTCAAATGAAATTTGAAAATTCTAAAGTTAAAATAAAGTGAGTTTTTGTGGTAGATTGATATAGTTGGCAAAACAAAATAGTATAAGAAGTACATAGTGCTAATAGAGATGTTAATATTAAATTTAAGAAAAATAAAGAAGTTGCAATGATAATGGATGGTGCTCCCGATAAAAAACTGTTCATAGAGTGTTAGGCACGGGTAAGTGTGTTACAACAGAGTGTGCTATAGATATAGCCATCATATCATGTTACCTCATAGTCAAAGAGTTGCTTAATATATCAATTATTTAATAAATAAATTGATCATATAAAATTATAGTTTATTCATTTTACAGACCTAGAAATGTGTTTGAGTGAAGCCATAGTTGTTTTATAACAAATGATATAAGCATATTAGAGTGATATGGGACTTGTTATTTAAGTATAAATAAACATAGCATGCATATAGGTCTATAAGTGTAATTGGAATATGAGAGCATTTTGTTATATTGGATTAATTTGATAAAGGATTAAGAAAACGCAATGGAAAGAAATTGACTAAATTAGTTTTCAGTTTGGCAGTATGTTTTTTTAAATTAAACACATACAACAGAAAATGAGTAAGCAGAATAGCTATGAAAGGAATAAAATTTAACATGTTCAATAACTTGTTCAATAACATTGACAATACCAATAGGTTGAGTTTTGATATGGATAACATATCAACGTAGTGATAGGATGAAAATGTAGTAGTAAATAATAAGTTGTACACAAAATATGATTCAGTGGGAGAAACTTAAACAATACATGCAAAGACAAATATCTAGCTTTTGGTCATTCAACTATTTATTTATTCTCTAGTTTAATAATTTTCTTAAGCTTTGTAGAAGATCCCTCTCCATCACACAAACCGATCAATGTGGTAGATTCGCTTGAACCATCCTGTATTGGTCTCTTGGCAGTGGGAGTCACGAGTTCTGATATACGTTTTGATGTAACCTCAAGGTCCTGAATAAATAGGACAGGATAAAAGAAATCAATAGTTGTGTTACAACATATAAATAAGCATAAGAAGAAAATCAAAGTGGTGTGATAAGAGTAAGTGAGCAACCGTAACAATGGTAGTTGCATCAGCAGATTCAGATTTTGCTTCATCAACACTTTCCTTAATCTTAAAGAAATGTAAACACCAATTAGAAACATGATAAATAAAATTATAATTCAGATGTTGCCTCAATGCATCATATGTGTCATACCTGCAACATTTGTGGAGTTATAGTTGCCTCAGGTGTTATAACCTTGATGTAAAATGAAAAAAGAAAGTATAGAAAAATTAAAGCAATATATTATGGAAGGAGTAATGAAATGGAACAAATATGTTAAAACCTCTAAAGCAAACAAAATAGAAATCGGTAAAAGTGTACCTGGATTTGCTCCCATAGAGCCTTAAGTTATTTTATAAAAGCTTTATCCCTAAGCAGCATGACAACAGAGCCACTCTCCCACCGGGGTTGCCACTTGACCTTGAAAGCAAGTTCTATATCCAATAACACATCCAATGCTAGAGGAAATTCCAAAGGATCGTCAATTCCAGCCTAAAAAAATGTGGTGACATGATTAGAAACCAAAAATTTTTTTTCAACAACTCATAGACTTCTCATTGCATCGGAAACGAATTACTTTAATAACAAACCTTAACCATTGTTTCACGCATCTGAGCAGCAGCGATACCCAATAGTTGAACACATTTCCGGTCCCAGAAAACAGACTTACATCGTTTGGAATCATGAACCACCTCTATCTCAATTTTATACCTAACATTCACATTTGTTGTTTTAGTGAGACGATGTTGCACAATACAGGAGTATATTTGAAATCTAGCATATAAAAAAGTAACCGACGAACCTAAAGATTTATGTTTCAGTTGAATGACCATCCTCACAAATGTAAGGAGCCTTGTCACCGCGGGCGACTTTGGGGCATTGGTGACAGGCCAGGTAATACCAGCCAAATGGAGAAGCAATTAGTTTCTTGGTCTCCGCTACGGTGGCACAGAAAGTAACATGTTTAGGTATTTATAACATATGTACACGTGAGTGTTGATCGTAAATAAGGTTGTATGCATATTGTTTATAACAAATGGTTTGGTTATATACCACACGAAGTTTAACAATTTCACGAAGGGGAAGAACAATAGCCTTTGAAAGTAACTTTTGGTAAGGGATCTGTTGAGAGCTTCTGGAACTTTGTGAATAGAGCTGAGACTGAGAGCTAAGCTTACCAGAAACATTAACCAAGGATTCCTTGGGAAGACTACCTGGAAATAACCCAAATGAGATGTAACTTACAATGTCAAGAAGATGTTATAAATAATAAAGCAAAATCAAAATAAATTGACGGAACCTTTCCATAAAATCCTTGATAGATGACATATCAACATTGATGAACATTTTTGTGACTTTGTAAGTATTTGTAACACCAAGTGGATATTTACCTAGGTGGTATAAAACATAGTGAAACATTAACAAATGATGTAATGAAACATATCATCGTAAAGATGTTGATTTAAAAATGTCGATATGAATGTAAAGCTGCGAACCTTCTTCTTTGACCTTTGTGTACTGAAGAAAAACCATCGTTGGTCCTACAATGTTGACTGGATCCTGGTTGAATTTGACAAACTAGGAGGCATATGACTCCCACAGCGTATAGTTGATTGTATTGTTTCTGAAAATACAACCAGCATGTAAATAAGTAAGCAACTAAATCAGTAGGAATTCACAGTATGATAAGTCGGGAAAATAGTTACCCAATGTCCCTGAGTACGAAGTTCACTTGTTGTTTCTT
Organism: Lathyrus tuberosus; assembly: GCA_022829125.1. Taxonomy (NCBI): domain Eukaryota; kingdom Viridiplantae; phylum Streptophyta; class Magnoliopsida; order Fabales; family Fabaceae; genus Lathyrus; species Lathyrus tuberosus. The sequence continues at coordinate 7,806,414 of JALAZF010000280.1, forward strand.
CGCACCTGACTGTGCCTGAATGTAACCTATACTATCAACGACTCCAATAACATCTGAGAAAAGAAACATGCAATGCATTGATTTGCAGATAACATTAAAAGCATAACAGTAGGGGATTAGACTCAACATGTCTCACCTATAAGCAAATCCTTTCTAAACCGCCCAGTAAGAATATCTGAGAAACTTGTGAAGTTGGCCGGTTTTGGTGGGATTTCATGCTTGTTAACATCAGTAACAGAAGTACCACCGGTGAACTTGATCATATAACGGTGGGTTGAAGGCTTGAATACCAGATCATTTGCAAGAACCTTGAAATTTGAGAAAGTATATGTGTGGTCGATGGATAACTTTTCATCATAAGCCGGCATAAAGGTTGTTGGGACAACAACGTGAATATCATTCCCCTATTAACGTCAAGATAAAAGGAAACTTGTTTCAAAAACAGAATAAAAATATATATTTCATACCAAAAGTAGTTTAAAACTTAAAGGTTCTTGAGTACTGGGAGGCAATATCCATAAAAGACCAAAGGCCCACCATTTAGGGCAATATCATAAAAGAGAAACAAACAAATTCATAACACAAAAAAATGGTATAAAATATGCATGCAATATCAAAGGTTCAGTTACCATACTCACATGTGCATCTACAACGATCATTTCAACGTGTTCTTTGTTGTTAGTGACGACCAACCGTTTATGGTGAATCCTAACAGCAACTTTCTAAAGAACCTTTGAGTCGTTGAGGTCGGGGAGTTTCTCGAAGGGTCTCGCCATTGTTGAGTTAGTTTTTTCCCTCCTTCTTTGATGAAACGCAGAGCATAAAAAGGAAAGCAAGTTTTGTGGTAAAATGAAAGGGTGAGAAAAAGTTGATTATAGAAGCATGCAAAAGTTTTTTGGAATAAGAAGAAATGATTAGACGTTTTTGAAAGGATAGGAGAGAAAAAGCCTTCTACATTTGCATTGGAAAAGAAAGTTAGACAATTGATCTTAAATTAATATTAATATATATTTACTACATTACATGAACAATTTTGAAGATACAAAGCAAGAAAATGTGAAAAATGTTGATATGTTGATATCATAAAAGCAGGAAGCGTTGAAGAAAAGAAAAAAAGGAAGTGGTGTTCATTTAGCATAACCATGTGGCAGTCTGAGGGATCAGAAGAGCAGATTAGTCATTTCCAGAGCATCTACCTTTCTTATATGGTAGATGATTACTCGTTTTTGGCCACATACTGTTTAGGAATACAATAATATAAGTTCATGCGGACCTTTTGAACTATCATTGACCCCAGACAGTGAACACTTTTCAATAAACAAAAACCAGTTTTCAAATCAAAATAAGTAATCACACACTACGTAGGACCAAAACTAATGATTTTCATTTTTCAAAAATATTTAAGGTGTCAAAGTGATTGAATGAATCCACATGAATTTGAGTTTCTAGTTCAATATCATTTTTCAGTTCTAACCTCGTCAAGTACGGATTGAAAGCTTAAAAACAAGAACACAAAATCACATACAAAACAATTCAAAGTCAAAACAGAGCAAATAAACCAAATTATCATCAATTTATCATCACAAATTCATATATTATGCTTCAACATAGATGAACACAATCCCCAACTAAATAATAACCAAAAATTAATCTTCTGATTATTAAAGTGATAAACTCAATTTTACAATTAAGCAATGTTGTGCCAAGAAATCTTCGCATTACATTTGTTCCTATGCTCCCAATCATCAATATTATTCGAATTACAAATCTCCAACGTTTTATCTTCTCCTTTCACACTTTCATTTAAGATCAACCTATCAAAATCTATCACACTAACTTTCAATTTCCTACTAAAATTATTATTTAATTCAAGGACCAAGATTAAGAAAAATAATTTAAATATAGAAAACATTGTTTTCTTTACGGTAAACACAATTTCACTAGATGATAAACCAGCATTCATTACGAATATTATGAGCCAAATGAAATAGGACATACTGAATAAAATAGAACAATACTCCATTCATAGTTTATAAGCAATTCTAAGAGAGAGAGAGAAAGTACATAGTCATAAAAAAAATTTAAACATATATTGTTCACAACCTAAAAAGACAAACAAATCAAAAACAACAACATACATCTTCCGTTTCAAAATGACTGTCGTTTAAGGTTTTTGCACACAGATTAAGAAATACAATGATATTGTCATAAGATAATGCACTTTTAATAAATTAGTCTTATTAATATATTGAAAATAGTGTACTGAATAATAATTATATGACACAATTTAAAAAATAACAATTATTACTATATTAAAAAGTAGAATGACAGTCATTTTGAAACAAAAATTTTCTTCTAAAATAACATCATTTTAAAACGGAGGAGTATCATCCACTCTTCCACTTTCTTAAGAACACTATCAATAATAATATAGGAATGATACTCCATAACCGTTTTTTATATTCAATTAAGTATAATTTTTTTTTTATTTGTGTTTGTGTATTTCAACTATCATTTATCTCAAAATTGTCCAATCTTATCGAATGTTCAAAAATTAATTGAGGACTAAAAATAATGTTATAATGAGCGTTAGACTCATCAGCTTCCTCATTCACTTAGAGATGTCAATTGACAGCCACTAAATTGCTCAAGACACAATACTCTTTTTTGAGGCTTACTAGTAAGATACCCGTGCGCCCGCACGGGTAAAATTATTTGATACGATATAAAAAATATTATATTTAAATATATATATATATAAACTTGGTATGATATAAAATATATTTATATATGTATTCAAATTTGAAATTAATTATTAATTTTAAAATAAATAATGATTAAATAAATTCAATTGTATTAAAAAAAAGAAAAAAAAAGTGACTCGTAAGATAAAAAAAGAATATTTAATATTTGAAAAGTAAGAATTTTATCTTTTAAACTATGGTAATTATTGGTTAAAATAAAAATATGTATTGTACTGATAGTGACCCGTGAAATAGAAAGTTTATTTGATATAATATAAATGTATTTATATACTGGTGTAAATTTGAAATTAGTTACTTAATTGTAAAATGAAAAATAAATTATATAAACTCAATTGTATTAAATAGTTATGCAAAGAGAAAAAAAAAAGACTTGTGACATTAAGAAAGACAAAAAATAAAATTTTAATATTTTGAAATAAAGATTTTGTCTTTCAAATCAAGACAAATTATTGATAAAAATAAAATAGACATTTTGCTAATAATAACTCGTGTATTTAATGTGATATAAAATGTATTTAGATACAAATGCAAAATTTAAAATGATTTACTTAATTATAAAATGAACGATAATCATATAAATTTAATTATATTAAACAATTATATCAAAAAGGATTTTGTCTCACATATTAATATAATTGTTGGTTAAAATAAAATAGATATTGTGTTGATAGTGACTCGTGAAAATAAATAAATTTTTAATTTTATTAAAATTAAAAAATAGATTATTAACATTTTTAGTGATAACAAATAAATAGAAAAGGAAATTAAAATGAAAGTGAGAAAGTGTGGGAAAAAGTGTGAGAGAGATTTAAATTTTAATGAAGAGAGAGAATGAGTGTCACTTGGCATATTATAGTAGTAGATGAGAATGAAAAAAAGTAAACATTTGATTACTAAAATGTCTTTTTAGTAATGTAAATAATTTTAGATACAAATGCAAAATTTAAAATGATTTACTTAATTATAAAATGAACGATAATCATATAAATTTAATTATATTAAATAATTATATTAAAAAGGATTTTGTCTCACCTATTAATATAATTGTTGGTTAAAATAAAATAGATATTGGTTAAAATAAAAAGAAAAAAAAAGTGACTCGTAAGATAAAAAAAGAATATTTAATATTTGAAAAGTAAGAATTTTATCTTTTAAACTATGGTAATTATTGGTTAAAATAAAAATATGTATTGTACTGATAGTGACCCGTGAAATAGAAAGTTTATTTGATATAATATAAATGTATTTATATACTGGTGTAAATTTGAAATTAGTTACTTAATTGTAAAATGAAAAATAAATTATATAAACTCAATTGTATTAAATAGTTATGCAAAGAGAAAAAAAAAAGACTTGTGACATTAAGAAAGACAAAAAATAAAATTTTAATATTTTGAAATAAAGATTTTGTCTTTCAAATCAAGACAAATTATTGATAAAAATAAAATAGACATTTTGCTAATAATAACTCGTGTATTTAATGTGATATAAAATGTATTTAGATACAAATGCAAAATTTAAAATGATTTACTTAATTATAAAATGAACGATAATCATATAAATTTAATTATATTAAACAATTATATCAAAAAGGATTTTGTCTCACATATTAATATAATTGTTGGTTAAAATAAAATAGATATTGTGTTGATAGTGACTCGTGAAAATAAATAAATTTTTAATTTTATTAAAATTAAAAAATAGATTATTAACATTTTTAGTGATAACAAATAAATAGAAAAGGAAATTAAAATGAAAGTGAGAAAGTGTGGGAAAAAGTGTGAGAGAGATTTAAATTTTAATGAAGAGAGAGAATGAGTGTCACTTGGCATATTATAGTAGTAGATGAGAATGAAAAAAAGTAAACATTTGATTACTAAAATGTCTTTTTAGTAATGTAAATAATTTTAGATACAAATGCAAAATTTAAAATGATTTACTTAATTATAAAATGAACGATAATCATATAAATTTAATTATATTAAATAATTATATTAAAAAGGATTTTGTCTCACCTATTAATATAATTGTTGGTTAAAATAAAATAGATATTGTGTTGATAGTGACCCGTGAGATAAATAATTTTTTAATTTTATTAAAATAAAAAATAGATTATTAGCATTTTTAGTGATAACAAATAAATAGAAAAAGAAATTAAAATGAAAGTGAGAAAGTGTGGGAAAAAGTGTGAGAAAGATTTAAATTTTAATGAAGAGAGAGAATAAATGTCACTTGTCATATTGTAGTAGTAGATGAGAATGGAAAAAAGTAAACATTAGTTGATTACTAAAATATCCTTTTAGTAATGTAAATAATTTTTTATAAAAGGGTAATTTAGGGAGTTCAGGCAATTGAATTTGTATATATAGATAGTAGATTGTCTAATATCAAGAGTGGAAACTTAGAACCCAAAAAACAAAATCACAAAATAGTATACACAAACAGAAATAGATAGATATGATAGAAGTAAGTGCAAACTGTAGAACATCCTAAATTACTAAGAGATGTCAATTGACACACACTAAGTTGCTCATGGACACAATACTCTCTTATTGTCTAATACCAAGAGTGCAAACTTCGAAAAAAAAAACAAAATCACAAAATAGTAAACACAAAAAACAATCATGACGGCTTTGGAGGTGGACGAATGGTTGCCATGATCGCAATTGTAGGAGCAGCTACAAGGGAGAGTTGTACATGCATAATTGTTAAGTTTAAGATGCTGAAACAAACTTAACAAAAATTCCATTTTTTTGGTGGCGGTGGCTCCAATGACAGGTTCATCAGTAGAAAGAGAGGCGTAACGGTGGTTCTTGATGAAGAGAAAGGATATCCAATGAGTGAGTGAGCTCCAACAAGAGTATGAGAATGTAGTTGAATGGAGGGGGTGTTGCTCTTCATATAAAAGGAGATAACCACCATATAAGTAGGAAATAAAACCCACGATATAGGTGGAAGGCAGCTACCAAATCCTTAAAGTTTGAGGGGAATTTCCAAGAAAGTAAGGAGAGCATCTCTTTGGCAAATCTTGCATTCAAACATCGTTATGATTAACATGTTCACATGTTTTACAAAATACAAAAGATTTAAAAAGTTAGAATTGTGCCGAATCTCACACCAAATATATAAAATCAACATATATCCAAAGTAGTGACTCATGACTACATCCGTGTTTACTAGAAAAGGCAACTCAAAATCTACTCTCCAAGCAAGGCCGTAGACACAAAAGGCAAAGAGAAAAAGATCAGACACAAATCAGTCACAATTTTAAAAAAGTCAAACATAAAAAATGTCAAAAGCTTGATTCCGAGCAAAAAATTATCATTCAAGAACTCTACAAAAAAAGTGTGCATTGGGGCTTGAACTCTCCCAAAAAATGGAATCGGTTGTGGCATTGGATATGAGTTTGCTTGTGAATATAACGGGGGAATGTAATCGAGCATATCATAAACATCATAATATATTAAACAACAAGTTTGGCAGAAAACAAATCGTTTTCATAATGTAATAACTCCTCATGATACAGAAACATTCGAATTACATTCCTTGGTATACATTAAACACTTCTCCCTTACAACATTGGGGCATACACATAGATATCAACACAAAACCTAACATCTAAAGACATTTATCTAAGCCTTCTTGGGAGATTTCCTGGCCTTAGAAGGAGACTTTGGAGCAGTAGTGGCACTTTCAGTCCTCTTAGGCAAAAGCACTGGGTTAATGTTTGGTAGAACACCACCGTGAGCAATGGTAACACCAGCAAGCAACTTTCCAAGCTCTTCATCATTCCTCACTGCCAACAACAAATGTCTTGGACTGATTCTATTCTTCTTGTTGTCACGTGCAGCATTCCCAGCCAACTCAAGAACCTTCACATACACAGAATTCAAAATTAGGGTTTCAAACTCAAAATTCTTGATTAAAATCAATTAAGAATGATTAATAGAGGGGAATTGAAATTTACCTCAGCAGCAAGATACTCTAGAACTGCAGCTAAGTAAACAGGAGCACCAGTACCAACACGCTGAGCATATCTACCTTTCTTCAAGAATCGACCGATTCTTCCGACTGGAAATTGAAGTCCAGCTCTGACGGATCTGGTCACTGACTTCTTCCTTGGTCCTCCTCCTTTCCTTCCTCCTGCCATATTGCTATTCGAACACTACTTTCTTGCAACTTACTCGCTGTTTTGTAAGAAAACGTGAGAAATTGAGAATGCAATGAAGATGGTGAGATGAAATCGGAGAAGGCGTCGGCAAGGTTTTATACCATCACCGTTGTTGTAAGAATCTTGCCCTGAAAATTCTGTACGCCGTTGGATCAGATTTTATCGATGGCTGACAGTCACTTACTTGGTGAGCCGTGTCTCCTAAAACGGACCAATGGGAGTCAATTAGGCGACATCAATTTTTTTTTTTATATTGAATTTGGTTTTTTACAAATTTGTTTTATTTTAATTTAGACTTAATTGCAACTTGATCCTCGTATTTTGTCTTTTTTTGAGTTTTAATCCTCTTAATTTAAAAACTATGTTTTTGATCCCTTTTTAAGTTTTGTTTTGAATTTTTGTCCCAGACCAATTTGGGAATAATTTTTGATGATGTGGCGCTAGTTTTCATGATGTGTCAATGTAAAATCATAATTAATTTTATCAGCTCATTATTTATTAAATTTTTAATATTAATTCTTTTAAAATATTTCATTAATTAATAATAATAAAATATAATTATAATAATTTTTCCTAAAATGTGTTCTTGTTCTTCTCAGAAAATTGTTCTTCCCCAAAACAAAAAAACCTTAACCCATCTCTCATCTTCTACCCATTCTCTTCTTCAGAATTAATTCTTATTTTTAATTTTAATTATTATTATGAATTAAATTCAATGTTATATATTAATTGTTTTTCTTTAGCTATCGTCTTCTTCAACCTCCAATCTCATGTTGAAATTCTAAATCTGGGTTCACTTCAAAACAAGAGTCATCAGAAAATGGGGTTTTACCCAATTACTAGATCTAGAAAAGTTTCTTTACAAAATTTTAACTTGGGTAAGTTTGGTGAAATGATGATTGAAATGTTACCTCAAGATCTTGCTTTTATTGTTTTAGTTCTGTCTAAGGAGCTTTTAAACATGATTTGTATTTGAATGTGAATGATAGTTTGAGTGTGAATGATAGTTCCGTTTAAGGAGCTTTTAAACATGATTTGTATTTGAGTGTGAATGATAGTTCCTCGTACACTTTGTTATGTTGATTTAAGGTTTGGCAAGGTTGTGATTTATGAGTCTTTGTCTGGGTTTTCTTTGTATGTATTGAAAGATGTTAATGAAATGGTGGTCGTTAATAGAATTAGGTCTCAACATGTGGATGTTAGAAAAAAAAGGATTGTTGTTCATGTTTTGGTGGGATATGTAAGCTTTAACATTTCACTCTTGTACATGCTTAGCTCTTAGATATACATTACAAAAATAACTCCGGAACTCCGTGTTTAATCAAAAGCTAATGTTCACAGCTTTTGAAGTGAATACAAATTTATGGTTAATTCATAATAATAATTAAAATTGAAAATAAGAATTAATTTAAATGATTTAAAACATTAAAAATAATTTTCTGTTTATTTTGATGGTAAAAGAAGAAGAGAATGAGTAGAAGATGAGAGATAGGTTTGGAGTTCTTTGTGTTGGAGAAGAACACGTTTTCCGAGAACAATAAGAACATATTTTATAAAAGATTATTATAATTATATATTATTATTATTAATTAATGAAATACTTTTAAAAGAATTAATATTAAAAATTTAATTAATAATGAGCTGGAAAAATTAATTGTGATTTTACACTGACACGTCATTAAAAAGTATTCCTAAATTGGTCAGCGGGCTAAAATTCAAAACAAAATTTAAAAAAGAAACTAAAAATATGTTTTTTTAAATAAGAAGATCAAAACTCAAAAAAGAATAAAATATAAGAACTAAAGTTGTAATTAAGCTTTTAATTTATTTTAAAGTATACATAATGCTTCTTTGCAATTTTAAACTGATGATTCATTTTCTATTTGATACGAATGGTCTTTGTAAATACATATCACTTTGGATTTAATTTTTGTGAAAATAAATTATTAAACTATTCTTTCAATTAAAAATTTTGTCTTTCATCAATTTTTTTAAAATGAAAAATTAAACTACTTTTGATGATGTGGCACGGTGAGACATTGACATTGCAACTTCTCACGGTAATTTTGTTGACATTGCTAATAGAGACTCACTTGTCATGCTTTGCTGTTAAATTTTGTGAAAAAAACGTTAAGTTGTGCATACATGGCATGATAGCATGGTAAGTGAATCAGCAATTTAGTAAAATGACTAAATTGAAACCTTATATATAGTTAAAGTACCAAATTAAAACTTTTTTATATTAACAGAATCTTGAATATAATGGTATTAAACTGGAATCTTGATACATTATTTATTTAAAGCTAGACATTAAACCAAAATAAATTAAGGTGTACACAAACACAATTACAAGAGCTTATTTTTCTTAGAACTTGAATTGTCAATGGTGAAAACAACTTTTTCAAGTTTAACCATTTTGTAGTTGTTGTAAAGATCTGGTTCTTCACATTATTAAACAATGCTGCAAGTTTCCAATTACATATTTCAATACATTAGTATAAAATAATGGAAACAAACAAAAATGAAAAAGGGTAAATTCATAAGAAATATAAAAACATAATTAAGAACTTCTGAAGGGTTAATAATTTTATCAAGTGCTTTTTCAAACTGCAATAAAAACATGTCATGTGTAAAATCATATCAGCTAATGTACTATTTGACATTTGAAATGAAATATGATTTTGTTGGATAAATGAGTACAACCAAGGCTATACGACCCTTTAATTCAGCAGCATATTTGGTCTTTAGAACAGTATTTCATATATGCATTCACAGTTAACAACATACTTCTCACCAACATACTTCTAAGTTTGAATACACTCCTAGTCCAACAATTTTACAAGTAGCCGGTAGGTTTCTATATTTCTAATCTTCTACAAATGGTTGTAGAAAAATTTTAGAACTTAGTGGTCATATCATATCATTTTAGTGAAGAAAGACGGTGAAGAGTCATCAAAATGTGTGAAAATTTGACGGTGTTATCATCATCATCATCAGTCAGATTATGTTACTCGTGAAATAAGTGAATGATACTACAAACTACAGTTTCATCTTTTTTAATGTGTTGTAAGGCACCAGCAACATCTTTTTCAATGTGTGTTTAAAGGCACCAGCAAGATTGTTTATTAGCGTCCATTTCTTATTCTTAAAGAGAAAAATAAAAATCAAACTTGAAACAATAATACTACATATGAGTAATTTACAAATTATATATCATCACCGAATCTTTAACCCATAACACACTTAATCAAACTATTTCTTCCAACACAAGGAACATAAGTCAAGCAAACAACAAATGGCATAGAGTCACTGTACGGAAATTGGGAAACATCTTACAACGACCTGCCACAGTGGATATTGGTAATGAAAAACTATCTTCCTAGAACCATTATTGAGTTGTAAACACTGCCTGCAATTTCAAATGATGGTTCCCAAATATGTGGAAAACGAATCTTCCATCGTTTGTTTTGGGCATTTCGACCGTGTATACGTGGTTTCGCCTACTGTAAGCCCATTGTGCAAGTTGACGGAGCGTGGTTGTATGGCAATTATAAAGGAACTCTGTTGATGGTGGTGGCACGGGATAGGAATGCAAACATTTTCCCAATAGCTTTCGCTTTGGTCGAAGGTGAAACAAAGGAAGCCTGGAGCTTTTTTCTAAGGAACCTGAGGTTACACGTGACACCACAGCCTAATTTGTGTCTAATCTCATATAGACATGAATCGATAAAGAGTGCATATAGAAATCCCGAAAAGGATGGCAAGATCCACCATCTACACATATGTATTTATTAGACACATTGCTCAGAATTTCATGCGCGAGATTAAGGACAAAGCACTACGCAAACAACTTATTAACATGGGTAACAAATTACATTTCAGTTAGCTGAACTATTTTTTCATTCTTTCGCTATGTTTTTCATAGCATTTCTATTACAGGATACGCATTGACGGAGGCTACATTTAACTACTATCGCGGGGAAATCCGAAGAACAAACATTGAGGCCTCGCGTTGGATAGACAACATACCTAGGGAGAAGTGGGCAGGAGCATATGACGGAGGGCAACATTGGGGACATATGACATCTAACTTGGCAGAAGCCATGAACTTTGTCCCAAAGGCAACCCGAAACCTTCCAATCACTGCATTGGTCCAATCTACATACTATCGCACGGGTTACCTCTTTGGTAAAAGAGACCACAAATGGACCAAAATGTTGGCTACTGGAAAAGTGTTCACGGATGGTTGTAACAAGGGAATGGTTGATGAAGTAGCCAAGGCTAACACACATAAGGTCATTCAATTTGATCGTGAAAGATTTTGTTTCATGGTGCAGGAAATAATAAATTAAAATGATGGTCGTCCGACAGGTACTTTCAGCGTTGACCTGAGGAATCGGTGGTGTGACTGTGGGAAATTTCAGGCATTTCACTTACCTTGCTCCCACATTATCGCAACATGTTCTAGTATACGTCAGGACTACTCCATTCACATCCCAGAAGTCTTCACAGTTCTTAACGTATTCAAAGTCTACAAGGAAAGCTTCTTGGGACTACCCCACGAAAAAAACTGGCCAAAATATGAAGGATTTACTCTTTGCCACGACGATTCCATGAGAAGAAATAAGATGGGACGTCCAACCAGTATTAGGATTAGAACCGAAATGGACACCGTTGAAAAGGAAAAGAGAAGGTGCGGGATTTGCAGAGAAATAGGCCATATGCGTCGAAAATGTCCTAATGTTGCCGACCCGTCAAACCGACCGTCTAGATATTATTATTTGTTATCTAAGTTAATTAATTAGTAAAGTATTTAGCTTGCACTTACTTTCTTTGTAATCCAACATAAATTTACAATTCAAGACAACGTTTACAAACAACTACGAAACAAAGACTCGCTCATAAAACAACAAGATAGTGAACATTTAAATGATTCAACTAATCAACAACAACACTAGGATATTATAACCATCAACTTAATATCAGCTTGTCCATACATTAAAACTCAAGAAGCTAACATATAAGCTAATCCACAACAACAACCAACACAAGTGGATCTTCGACTCCTCTGTTATCTTCGCCACTATGTGCTGAAAACATACATTGGACGTCTTCATCATTTTCTATACGATACAAGTAATACATGTACGTACCCTCCGGGCTTGCATCAGTCAGCGTTATATACGGACAACGATACTCCATTTTTCTCACCTTCATACGACGACCACCCAACTGTCGAAATCCCGTGTTAATTGCTGCAATCACGGTTCTGAAGTTCCACATCGGATCTAGGTAAACACTGATGTGTTTTTCTTTCCCATAGAACACAAGAGCTCGAACAGACATTTTTGAATATGCAAATACCTAGCTCGAATGATTTGTGTTGATACACGTCAATCTATTTATAGAAAAATTTTACATTTCAGCTCACCAACTCATTGGACGAGTATTAATCATTTTTAAAAAACTATCAAAAAATATATTTTTTAATGAATATATTATTATTAAATTAATATATAATGTTTTTAATCATTAAAAGAAATTAATAAAACATAATAATAATTAAAAAAATATGAAAACAAAAAATATATATATAATACTCATGTGCTCGCCAACTGAGATGGCGAGCACCTTCATGCAAAATTTTCCTTCACATGCTCGCCATCTAAGATGACAAGCACCTACTGAGAAAAGGGCATCTTGGTTATTTTGTTCCAAAACATGGTATTTTTAGTATTTTTTTCAAAAAGAGGGTAGTGCAGTAAAAAAGTCTAATTTATGAGTATCCATAGTGAAAAACAAGACTTAATTAGTGTCGAAGTCCTTTAGCTTAATTTTAGTTTTCACTTCAGTCATTTATCTAAAAAAGGTTACGTTTTAGTCCCTTAAAAATTATTCTGTTAGTCAAATTGGTCATTCCTGTTAAATTTTGTGAAAAAACGTTAAGTTGTGCATATGTGGCATGACAACATGGCAAGTGAGTCAACAATTTAGTAAAGGGACTAAATTGAAACTTTATATATAGTGAAAGTACCAAATTGAAACTTTTTTATACTAAAAGAATTTTGAATATAATGATTTTAAACCAGAATTTTGATACATTACTTATTCAAACAATGTATTAAACCAAAATAAATTGAGGTGTACACAGACACAACTACAAGAGCTTATTCTTCTTAGAACTTGTTGTAGAGATTTGATTCTTCACAGGAAACAACTTTTCTGGTCTTTCTAAACATGGTATAAACTCTACACCACAACTTATGTGTTATCCAATTACTCTTTTCTCCTAAGAGATTAAACAATTCTGCAAGTTCCAAATAACATATTTCAATACATTAGTATAAAATAATGGAAACAAAGAAAAGTGAAAATGTCAAATATAAAACCTATTACAATATCTTTTGCTTGCCAAATATCCCACAAATCTTTTAATATATAGAATACCACAACTACAAAGTTCAGTAGTTCCATAATGCAATTATAAAACCTATTATTATTATAAAAAATAACTTTAATATAAGTAAAACAAGATTGAATAACATTATAAATAACAAAATATAAAACCCAATATCTAGATTCATAAGTATAAACCAGAGATAAGCTCAACATATTCAAACTGATCAAGAGTAAAGACTAATACTAAAAACCATTGAAATATATTTAATCCATTTTCCATTTAACTTTTTCATTTGCCACTTTTTCAATTTCGTTTCTTTGGGTCTATGATAAGTTGGTTTCTATTGCCAATTGTGACATATCTGCAAATATTATTGACAATAATTTGAATGACAAACTTCATAATGATCAATAGAACTGTACCACTCATATTATATGATCTCCACTTATATCATAAGGATCAATAGAACTGTATCACTCAATAAAAAAGATCAGTGCACTTACTCATCATTTTCAATCACTAATCTCCTCGGGATGTAACCACTTTTAGAAACCAAACCTGAACTGGTTGAGGCAGAGGACAGGGAATCATCATCTACAAAGAAAATTAAGGGAAAGATTGTGATATTAATATTTAATATTTAATAATATTAATATCCCCAATATGGCAGCAAAAGAAAGGAACTTAATGATTTTCATTTAATGTTTCAGTATTACAACCTCTCTTTGTCAAAACAGACAACAACCAGATTATGCAGAAAAATTATTGTGGAGTTTTATATACAAAATCATCGGTAAGGAAAAAGAAATTGACAACTTCCAAGAATGATAATTGCATTTTACTCCTGCACTTTATATATCATCATACTCATATACACAAACTCAATAAAAAAAATGATCATTCAATAAACAAATCCTTTATGGAGTTTTCAGAGTTTGACTAGCCATAAGGTCATAAAATGTTAAGAAATGTAAAAAATGTTATTCACCTGAAATCTTCTGAAGTGTCCGCCTAGAAGGATCCATTATGTAGCGAACTGAACCAACACGAAAAATACACTCTCTTACACAACCAACCGCTACTTATAATGTCAGGGTAACAGACAAGGGTAACTAATAATTCTTCCCACTCTCTTTGTCTAAGAACTAGTACAAATGTACAATATGAATTTTTATTTTCTCTCTCCTTCCTCTCAACAGCAGCAACAGTTAGTGTGGCTTTTTAAAATCATAATGAGAAATTAAATGAATAATTGTTAATAAAGGCAAGATTTGCAAAAAAGCATTACTTTAAAGAATGGAGAAGAATAATGGAAGCGTATTTGTACCTTATGATTGAAGATGGATGAAGTTTTTTTCCTTCCTCTCCGTAATGAAGCTTCGTCTTCTATGAAGCTTTCGTTTCACATGGGTATATATCTATTTTTCAATGCATTTCTAGGGTTACTTTTGAGAAAAAAGAGTGAAACAAGCAAGTGTAAATGCAATAATGAAACTTTTCAGCTTGTATTTTTTTTAATTTTACAAACTTAAATCAATATGTAATATGATAATTCCATGTCATCTAATACATGCCTAGCTGGAGTGCCACACATAAACAAATTAACAGAAGTTCATAAAATTTAACTAAAGTGATCAAAGTGGCTAACAGAAGTACACTTAAGGGACTTAAAGTGAACGTTTATTAAATAAATGACTAAATGAAACCTGAAATTAAGTTAAGAGACCAAAGAATGCATTAAGTCAAAAAACAATCATAGAGATTATTGTCTTTGATGATAAGCATAACAATCCTTAGCACATTTACACTCTTACCACATCTAACACCCTTACAACATTTATAGCTGATAATCCTTCTATTTCTTTTAAAATAGAAGCAATTTGACTCATCCTTTCGATATTGTATTTTCGTACAGAAAACAAAATGTGAGTTGTTGCACATTCTCTACACTTTGAGTATAAAATTAGCCTAACTTGTTCAACAAAGTTAATAAGCTATCAAAAACATCATCATTATACTTTACTCTTTTACTTTCAAGTCTTCCAATCTTATTGAAGTGGTCTGGCATTATAATTGATTTACTTGTTAGAGTGTGAAATGGTTTTCCGTGAAACTAGTTGCAATAGAATGAAACTGCATTGAAATAAACATGTGTAAACTATAAATTAAATATGGATAATCTGAAATTGAAATATAATTTAAGTTATTGGAGTTTGAATTGAAACGCCGCCTTGCACCATTGGATTTAACCTACTTCTATAGTAAAATCATCTTAAAGTAAACTTACTTCATTTTTGTGATATATAGCATGAGTTATATGTAAATTAGTACAATCACAACAATCCCTACCAGTGCAATTTATTTCAAATTACTTTAGAGGTTGGTTTTATAATGATCATAATTTGATGTTTGAATGAACTTCTTAAAAAATAAGAATGGGCAGAAAACAAACTGTTTTCATTTATAAATCAAACACCTCATGAAATACAGGCAATCGAACTAAATAGCTTGGCATACATCAGAGGAGCCTAATTTTAAATATCAACAAGGCCAAAGGGACAAACAGAACCTAATATCTAAAGCCATCTCTCTATCTATGCCTTCTTTGGAGATTTTCTGGCCTTTGATGGAGACTTGGGAGTACTGGCAGCAGCATTTTCATTCCTCTTTGGCAATAGCACTGGGTTGATGTTAGGAAGAACACCACCGTGAGCAATGGTAACACCAGCAAGCAATTTTCCAAGCTCTTCATCATTCCTCACTGCCAACAACAAATGTCTTGGGCTGATTCTATTCTTCTTGTTGTCACGTGCAGCATTCCCAGCCAACTCAAGAACCTTCACATACACAGAATTCAAAATTAGGGTTTCAAACTCAAAATTCTTGATTAAAATCAATTAAGAATGATTAATGGAGGGGAATTGAAATTTACCTCAGCAGCAAGATACTCTAGAACAGCGGCCAAGTAGACAGGAGCACCGGTACCAACACGCTGAGCATATCTACCTTTCTTCAAGAAACGACCGATTCTTCCCACTGGAAATTGAAGTCCAGCTCTGACCGATCTGGTGACGGACTTCTTCCTTGGTCCTCCTCCTTTCCTACCTCCGGCTCCTTTCTTTGTCTGTTTGCTTGCGTCCATTTCGAGATTTGAACACTAGATTCTTCAAGGGAGTTCGCTGTTTTGTAAGAAAAGTGAGAAATGAAGAGCGATGAAGATTGTGAGATGCTACTGGAGAAAGCGTTGGGAAGGTTTTATACCATTACGGTCAATGGACGAATCTTGCACCGAAAAAATGGCACGCCGTTGGATCGGAAATTATCGATGGCTCATTGTTACTCACGTGGCGATCCGTTGCTTCTAAAATAGACCAATGAGCGCCAATTAGGTGGCGTAGACTTTTATATTTTGAATTTAGCTATTTGCAAATTTATTTTGAGCGGGTTCTTGCAATTTTAAATGGGAGATGATCCATTTTCTATTGGATGCAAAAGGCTCCTTAAGTACACGTCACTTTGATTTTAATTATTTTTGTCAATAATTCAGTGATTAAAGTTTTAACATAATGTATGCTATGCAATTATTATGTAAGTTGGACTTTCTTTGACAAAATATTTTTTTATCTTATAGTTTATTTTATTAGTTTATGGCTTGTTTTTTATGCTATTTTAAATACTGTAGCATTTTAGTTAATAGTTTATTATTTTTTTCTTCCAATTTTGTCTATATTATTTTAATTAAAAATTATTACTATCCTTTATAATTTATTTTAATTTAAATAAAATAATTATATATCAAATATCTTTTAAGTCATTTTAATTTATCAACTAATTGAATCGTAAACATTTCAATTAATTTATCAATTATAAGTCATCAGTCATCAACTATAAGCTATCAATCACCAACCATCAATTATAAACTACAAATTATCAACTAACTTATCAACTAACAATTTTTTTTATCAAACAGAGTCATAACTTAACAAAACTCATTTTAATTTTATAGTATAAAGTTTTTCTATTAAATATACATCTGATTTAAAAAAAAATTTACACTTTATTAGGTTTTTTTTAATTAAAAGATAGGGCTAACAATGAACCAAACCAACTCGAAAATAGTTCAAAACTAAATGAGCTGAATATGAGCTAAAAACTAAGTTTGTTAACTAAATGATCTGAACTTGAACTATACATAGTTCGACTCGTTAGGTTCATGAGTCAATTTGATTATATATAATATAGATTATATTGTCTTTAAGAGTATGTTTAAAGATTTGTTCTAAATCTTAGTCTCATATTTTCTTTTAATCTAACGGTTTTAATTGATAATTTATATTCTCAAGTGAGTAAAATATTTTTACGAATAATTATACAAATAAAATTAACATCATATAAATTTCAATCTTATAACTTTTATTTTATTTCTATATTTTTTATTTAAAATGTCAAATATATATATATATATATATATATATATATATATATATATATATATATATATATATATATATATATATAAAATAGACTTTAAAAAATTACTTTTAAGTCTGTGAAATAAGCGAGTTGAACCTAACAAGATAAACCTAACGAGTTGAACCGAGATATTCGTGAACTTCTAACAAGTCGAGTTTGACCTGAAAAAAAAGTTAGTGATGAACTCGAACTCGAACTCGGTCAATTCTTAACGAGTCGAGTTTGAGCTAAAAAAAAGTTCGTGATGAACTCGAACTCGAGTTTGAGCTAAGAATGGTTTAAAGTGCAAAAATGTTATTTTTTGAGTTATTTGATTTGTGGCGTTTGGACATAGCCCAAGGCTTTTGTAGGTGAATCAACAAGAGCTTCAAGTGTTTTTCTCCAAATTCTAGTGTCTAGTTGTGTAATGTGTTTTCTGTAGCTCTTTTTTGTATTGAACTAGTCACGTGCACTCTCAACTATCTTCATGTCTCATAAACATCTCAATTATCGTCATGCCTTATAAACTTCGCGAGCATGTGTTAACTCTTAAAAGTAGATGAAAAATCCATACAAAGTTAGGTTTCATAGAATTATCTCAGTCAACTATCATTATTCATCATAGAATTATACTAAAAACTAGTAGGGCTGGACAAACGGTCGGGTCCGGACGGATTCGGGTTCAAATATCCAATCCGGACTAATCCACGGTTGTTAAATGGTGACCCAATCCCGACTGTTTCAATCTCGGTTTGGTCTGGGCACGGTTTTTCGGTTGCGACGGTTGTACGGTTCGGATAGTTCGGTTTGAAGCAAACAAATCGCAGTGAAGACAACCAACAAGTAAATTCAAACACCATACACATAAACAAACATAGAATGAAAAGTAGATCTGCATAAATAGACGTAATTAATTTATATGAAAGCATCTTCAGATCTGTAGAGATAAAGCTGTGGTTTGACAAAATTTGATATGCTTGAAAGCATCTTTAGTATAGATTTCAATGTCTTTCTTCTTGTTTCAGAAACAAAAAAAAATATGAAGATGCCTTTATGGTTTAATTGTTGAAAAAAATAAAATAGAGAGAAGGAAGAAGTTGGTCTCTGTTTAATGCATTGAGAGAGGAGAAACTTAAAGAAAAAATGAGAAGATAAAGTTTAAGATAATTAAGTTAAACAATGAAACAAAGAAAAAAAGATGATAAGAGTCACGTGAAAGGATAAGAAAATTGTGAGTTTCAACACTGCATTGATGGGATGGCTATAAATTATTTCTATTAAAATGTGGCAGCTAGACATATAATAACATAAATAATAATATACTGTATAAAGTAACGTATTGAATAAATGGAAATTTCGGTCGGTGTCAGATTCAAATGGATGAAATTTCTTAATCCGATTTCGACCGGTCCTATCCGTATCAAACTGAAAAAAGCAAATTCCAAAACCGTGGGTTCAAACCAAACCGTCCGAAGTGTTGGTTTTTTCAACGGATGAACCGGGTTCGGTCGGACCTCGGTTTTTTGTCCACCCCTACTAAAAAGTATCAAATCTTAAAGCAAACAATGCATATACGAAAATAACAATTTTAAATTAAAAGCTAAAAGTAATAAAATAGTGACTAACTAGCCTCCATGTTTTCTTACAATATTAGGCAGTGTAATACTTCTTTAACATGTATCATTTCAACAAACACCAACAATTTCCACTTTTATTAAAAATGATACAGAAGCTTCCAATATCATTACTGACAATCGTAACTCAAAATAATTATCATACTTTATCGTAAAGAGTACAATCACTTGAAGTTACATCCCTCCAAAAAATTTCATGTGAGTGAGTGTCTACCCTCTTGCATCAATTACTCATCTTTCTCATTTTTATTAATGAGCGAGTGTGAGTCACCAATGAAAGAATATCTAAAAAAAAGTGTGAGGAATCACATCTTTTGAATCATCATTGTGTCTTCTTGGTGAAGAACAAGAAATCTAGAGAAAGTGACAGAATTGATCAATCAAGTGATAGAATCGATCAATCACTGAACAATCACCAAGAACCTAGAAACCTATTTTTTCATGAACCTTGAGAGAACCTAGTGTGTGTTCTTCATTCAACAACACCTAACTCCTTGTCGATACCTTGTGATTAACCTTCTAGAATGTGGATCTTGTAAGTTTTTAGTTGTGTGTGTGTGTGTGTGATTCTTCAGATACTATTCATCATCTTCAACCTTTGTCTAGAATCATTGTTATGGACTTTTTACTCTAAAGATTGAGTATGAGAGGTATACCAAAGGTACATTAGGGAATCTAATGTTTTTCTTTGAAGTTGTGTTTTTGTGTATTTGGTGGAAGAATCGCTTATCGGATATGGATTTTGGTAGTGTGTTGTTCACAAAGAAAGAAGAGCTTCTATATACTATTGTTCTGTTCAGGAACCAAAAATAGAGATAGATGCAAAAGCTGCGCCGAAGGAAGACTTCTGATGCAGCGGAGCGGGGGGGGGGGGGGGGGTGAATTTACAAGGTTAGCACTCAGACGCTCAAGTTAGTATGTGAAAGAGTATAGAGTATTCAAGTTTTGTTTGAATTTTTTTTACCTGAAATAACGTTATTCCATATATATATATATATATATATATATATATATATGGGGAAGAATAACAACTTTGTTATCTTTCAGCCATAGAATCCATAAAATTGTTGGATGTTCCTGAGATCTAGATCTCATGCTGCGAGGTACAAGATAGTCTAGTGGTCAAAAGAAGATTCTAGAAGTGCAACTGGGTAGCTGGTTGATATATCTTGGTCTGGAGCGGCCTATCTCATAGTGGTTGGATTGAGAGGGATATGGTCGGCCCAAAACAGTTGCCCACCTAAGACCTCATGCTTGAGTATCAAGGTAAGTGTTTGGAGAATTTCGTCCCCGACTTTCAATCACTATTCTCTATGCTTCTGCAGTTTAGAATGTCAAACGTCTATTTGAATGCATCATTATGATTATTCTTGGAAACTGAAATACTATAGTGTTACATATGAGAAACGTGATTGTTAATTGGACACATTTCTTTCCATATTGTTAGTTCATATTGTTAATAGGACACATTTATATTTAATATTGAACAATTACTTATTTTCCCCTTTGAAACTTTGTCTTCTTGTACTTGAGATTATTAGTGCGACATGGCTGAAAAAACCACGGAAGAAGGTGAGAGGGAACCTAGTGAACCCATCGTCTCCTTGAGAAGTTCCATATATTCTTCGACTGTCTCTATTTTTTTTTACCAAATATGGGAGTTTGGGTAAGGCTTTCTCTGAAGTGGGAGAATCGACATTTTGGGGTCTCACTTCCCTTGGTTAAGATGACTGAATATGTAGCAAGTATGGTAATTGTACTATCATTTTGTATGAATATCTCTTTTTGACCTTACGGGTTCATCTGCCCTTCACAGTCTTTGAGGTGGATGTTTTTAACTACTTGATGGTAGCTCCTTGGCAACTCCATCTGTCAGGTTTACTGAGGTTGTAATTGATTTAATTATATGTGTATACATATAATAAGTGATGTGTGGCGATATAAATTATATAATGATGATGAAAAATGATTAATTTGATGGGATAAAACTAAGATGTTATGACTTCTTGATTTGAAGAATTATAATTGGTAAATATAATTAGTTTAGAAGATGTTGTGATTATAAATGAGATGTGATAATTATGATTATTTTTACCTCTATGGATTAAGATGAAATGATGTACCTAATTGTGACATATATGTATTAAGTAATGCTAGGATGTTTGGAATATATAATGATGATGAATAAATGAGGAATAAGATGTTGTGAAATTAAGGTGTAAAAGTATTTGATTGTTCCCCTTAGATGATGACATAGCAATGGTTTTGACCCATGCTCAAGATGGTATTCCTAAGGAGTAACCTAGGCCAACCAGGGGAGGGAGTAAAAATTAGGGGTTTTTATGTGGAAGTTATTTTGTCACCATATAGGTAGACTTAACAAGCCTAATTTACATTGGATAAGTAACCGACTTATATGGTTGGTATGGTGGAGTATAAAATAAAGATAAGTATCATGTCGGATGTGGTGTAGTATCACTAGAGAAAAGTTACCACATGGTGCATCATCGCTTGAGAGAAGCACATCCAAAATTAAGTCAATGGATGTAATACAATATCACTTGAGAGAATTATTACATAAGTGCAATATCAATTGAGAGAAGTACACCTGAAATTGAACCTTGGAATATAATACAATATCACTTGAGAGAATTGTTACACAAGTTCAATGTCAATTAAGAGAAGCATGTTTGCATTGGCATTATGGGTGTAGTGCAATATCATTTAGAGAAAAATGACCCTCTGTAGAGTAGAATGGAATTAAAGAAAGAGAAGAGCTTTAGAAATTAAATGACAAAGAGTGGTAGTCTCACTTATGTGTTTAGTTTTAGAAATTAAATGTGTTTTTTTCTGTTGCATTTTCCAGCTTTCTATAATTTGAATTCTTCTTTAATTAATGAAGGAATATTTTACTTTTTAGTCATGTTTGAACTATGTGAATTATGTGCTCACATGTTTATCATTCCTTATTAGCATATTTATCTCTCATTTTTTTATTATGCCAAGGGGGAGTACACGCTCATGTGGAGTAGAGTATACTTCTACTCATGCGATGGGGAGTTTAACAACTCCAAAGTTTATATGTTTGTTTTCTCTTTTACTAATTCAATGAGAGATTAGTTATCATCATCTAAAAGGGGAAGAATGTGGATCTATATGCTTGTAGGTATTGTCAAGGTGATCTAAGGTGGTAGAGTTTGTTGAAAGCAAAGTTGCAGTCAACTGATTGGTTGTTTGGTTTTGATGACAACAACGCCTGATATCAAATGATATCTAGTAAAGTCCATATCCATTAAAGATAGCTCAAGTGCTCATAGATGCTCAAGATTTTTTCATTAAGTTATCCTATGGAAGATGTTCTTGAAGATCAAATCATCTCTTTAGAGTAAACACTATGGTTTTCAAACGACATTTAAGTGAAGACTTTTATTTCAAGGTTCGCCGATGGTTTGACCTCTCAACTCTCAGATAATGGTAATAAACTTGAAGATATCTCAAGCCTCATCAAACCAGAAGACTTAAGGTTCTTGTATGATTCTAAACTCAAAGATAATGATGCTAATACTTGAAGCTTAAGATTCATGAAAGAGAGGAAGTGTGAAAGATCGACTGGTCATGTTAGTTTAAATGACAAGTGTCTTGTAAAGGTACAAGGGCAATTCTAGAAATACCATGGCAAAATAACACACACACACACACTAAAAACCTTTGATAAGCATGTCTTCTTTTAGTAAAACCACCTGAAAATGTTTTTAAGGCCTAACAAATTGATTAGGGGATTGTATGATCAATTGAATAACTTTCTACAACTAAATAATCGATTAAACCTAAGCATATAATTGATTATTTTCACTTGGTTGAGTCTAAAATTGATTTTACAATCTCTTAATGATTGATAATAGCTAAATATTAAAACCTTACATTTGTGGCTTTAATAATTGATTATTGAGGGTCAGGGAATAGATGTGGCCAGAATGATCTCTGATAAAATATGGGAAATTGTGCACTCGATATCAAAGCCTCCTCTATCTTTTCCGGGATTAATTATAGGACTCTACAAAGTGTATAAAGTTGATTTCACTAACTACTATCACTGTTGAATAGATAGCCAAATGAACGATGATTATGTTTGTCGTAACTGCATAAAAAGATAGTATAGGGCCGACAGCTACAGAATACAGACTCCAACACCTCACCAAAACCAACAAGAACCAATAAATTTGGACGATGTTAATAGAAACTTGCAAACTTATTTTACTCATGAATGGGAATAAATTGTTCTTGGATGACCAAAGATTTTAAGCCAAGGCCTAACTCGAGGCGAGTCCAATTGAAATGACCCAACATATTAAATCCATCACATAGGAAATTCAAGGTACATTTTTATGACCTTCTTTTTTACTATACTCATCTTTAGTTCTGAAGTGATTTGAGTGTTAGACTGCTAACCTTGCAAGCCCATCTTACGTCACCACAACGGAGATTGGGATCATCAGTTTAGGATTCCCTATAATCAATATACACCAATTTTGGTTCTGTAATAGAACAATGGTATCGTTTGTGGGAATTGACTCTTAATTCCTGTGAAATCCCATGAATACATCATCCTCGCTCCAAAGTTAGATCTCTACTAGAAATGAGAGAAAGAGACAATTAACTTGTACCTCGTAATGAAGAGATTGGTTAAATATGTTGAGTTTGTTCCACCTTTGTTGATCATCACCACTAGGATCCACAACACTGCAAAATTCGGATGTGGAGTTGCCTTTAGTTATCACCATTGTTGTCTCTAGCAGAGTGCCTATGAGATCCCTTGTAGTTGGAGGAACGCTCAAAACAACTTTCGATCCAACAAATTTGAGCAATTAAATCTTTGTCAGTCAAATTTGAGTTCATGTGACGGCGGAATTTGAGTTCATGCCTGACATCTTCGATAGAGAAGGAGTAAGCGATTGAAAGGAATATGTAGTTTTCTGATAGTTACGTGTGAAGGATCCATCGAAGACGTCCTCATTAAGTCCGTCTTGGCCGTTAAAAATCCTCTCCAATTTTCTTAGAAATATTATAACAGAAGAGGAAAATTAGACTCAATCCATATTGGTTAAGAATGAGCATATTGAAGAAGCCTCCTTCGTGAAACCCAATCACTTTTCCAACACTTATTTTGAATTAAGCCATATCGAGGCTAATCCTGCCGGAGCCATGAAGGTAGTTTGAACTTCTATTTTCATGTATACTATTGACTAAATTTTGAAGGATTTCTAGAGACCAACGTCAACCTCAAAGCAAAGAAATGGAAGGTAAAAATAACTCAGTTGACCGTTCATAAGAGATAGCTGAGGACAGTCGTCAAAAGATGGCATAACCTTTAAGGTCATAAATATCTATGATAGCCACAAAGTCATTGGATGCCATATATCGCCCCTCGAAATAAGGCATGTTGATGGGAATCTAAAAAAGGGGATCAAATTCGTGACACCAAAGACACATTTGTTGAAGGGTCTTTGAAACCACCAGTCTTTATGGATACGATAATTGTAAAACTTACTCTTGCTGCAAATAGAAATACATTCCTTGGATTATATGGTATTCCTCAATTGGTTTCACTTTGACTTACTTTCGGTATTATACACGCTCTCTCTCTCTCTCTCTCTCTCTCTCTCTCTCACACACACACACACACACACACACACACAAACAAACACACACACACACACACACATTAAGAGTTTTACTAAATTATAAATGAACTAAAACCATGTGTATATATATATATATATATATATATATATATATATATATATATATATATATATATATATATTTTTTTTTTTTCAAATGAACTGGTCTTGTCCCCTATTTATACATTTAAAAAGGTTGGTTCAATTCTTTGGGAGAGGTATAATTCATCCAGAGAATCTTGCTTTTAAGTTATTTGCTCTTAAGTCATTTCAGCTGCCTTTGCTTTGCCTGCCTTAAATTTTTTGGGGAAAATATAAATTCGTCCAACAAACATGCCATGTTCTTGACCTTTTTACATTTTGCATCAGATTCGTTTGTCTAACTCGGATTCACCCAACAAATTTAACTTTTTTCCATCCAAACTTTTTTTTTCATTTTCAGTTATCAAACCAAATTTCACAATTAGTTTGGTCTTACTTTGGCTTCTAGGTTTTGAGACTGATGCTCTATCTAACTCAATAATTTATCCTTTCAACCTAAAGTGATTAAAAAGATATAAAACTTGATCAATGTGTAGTTATTTGGACAATTCTTAATTTATCATAAATTGCAGTTTTTTGTGGTAGTTTGTGTCTAAGTAAGTTGATAAGTATGTGAAATGATAATAAGTAAATTACACACTTATATCACTATCTCATATTCTTATTTATAAAATAGTACTCCATACGTCTCGCAATAGGTGTCATCTTTCCTATTTTTATTTGTATCAAATTATTTGTCCCTTTAAAACACCAATGTGATATTTATTTTTTTTCCACTAACTTACCCTTAGTTATTGTTGAATGCATAATAGGGAAAGAAGCAAAAATATTTATTTTCGGAAGAATTGCCTCCGGGATTTATGTCGTGTCCACAGAGATCGGTTCGAGGGAAAGAATGTCGTTCGACAATCTCTCGCGTTTATGAGTTGGGATTAAAATGGTTTCAAACAAGAAAGCAGAAAAGTAAACATTAAAATAAAAAGAAATCATTCTTCAGAGAGAAGAAACTTATTCGGCATACATATAATCCACTTGTCACAAACATAAATTTATCGATCATTTTCACTATACTACAATACTCGTCAAAATCATCCAGTATCGCTCACAACAGTGTCCATCTCTGGCACATTAAGCTGAGAGAGCAACCGTCTTACTCTCGTCGTCACTCTCGCGCACGACGCCTCGAAACATGGAAGGCATTAAGTTCCGACACTATAAAGATTATTATCTAAATCTATCTCTAGCATCTAGGCAATATATATCCATCCCTAATCAAGATTCATGATGTTTATCTCTAACACAACACAAATCCAAACATAAATGAAAAAAGATCAAGGAAGACATCGATAATGATTTGTAAAGCAGATTTTATACAATATTATGATCAACAAAGATACATATGTTCAGAGTAACTATACAAACACCCAACACAAAAGAATACATAAAGAAGAAGAGGAATAAACCAAACATCTCGCGGATTGTCAGAGCCGATTGATGAGAAATCCACTCCGGATCATCCACATGCAAGCGTCAATGTTGTTTTCAAGCTAATCCTACTGAAAAATGAAGTTTGATGGAGTTGGGATCACAAAACTCCAAAACCATCCTCTAAAAATTGTGTTTTTGGCCCTTTAATGGTGTTTCTGTCCGTCCAGTTTCGCCCGGTGGTATTCTGGGGCGCCCGGCGGTGAAAGGCGGCTTATTTTGTAAGTTCCAGTATTGTTCTGGAGCGCCCGACGCTAGAAGTACCGCCCGGCGCTGCATCGCCCGACCCTGCTAAGGCGCGGCTGACAGTAGGCAGCAAAAATCCTGCACTGTTTTATTCGTAACTTTTGAACCGTAACTCCGTTTTTCGCCCGGTTTGAAGCGCTGGAAAGCTTATTCAATGCTCTATACAACAATGGCAAGATATCCTTGATTGAATACCCGCAAAAATAAATGTAAATCAATTAAACTCAATGATATTTACACGATAACGCAATATATACACTATAACGTAAAGTAAACGTATTTACAAACAAAGCGGGGTTTATTCATACGATATTAACAAAAAGTATCGATAAGTGCAACAAAACTTATATACAAAAATAGTTACATTTTGCACTTATCAAACTCTCCCCAACTTACATAATTGTTTGTCCTCAAACAAAAATCAAACAACTCAAAGAAACAGAGTGAAAACCAAAGAATCACGAATCAACAAGTTTTGAAAATCGGACAAATGAATGGTTCAAATGAAAATGGTACACACAAAGTAAATACTTACCACTAAACTACAACGATAACATAGTCACGAAACAAATCCAAAATAAAAAAATCATGCCAAACCATCCTAAAACAACACAAGTTCAAATGTGAATAACACCTAGCAAAAATAATCATCGGTAGATGAAAAACACAAAATGAGGTACTTATCACTCACACAACAATCATGCAAACAATAGACTAAATTATGCAACCATCCAAAAATCATATTGAACATATAAAGGCAAGAATCACAAGGACTTTCAATGTTGTAGCGTGGCCAGGTAAACAAACAAGGGGCAATTTCTAAAGGTAATTGAAACAAAAACTTGCCTAAACCTAAGGGAGTGATCAACTCACAAAAGTTCAAACACCAAATTCTAATCAACTTCTTCCAAAATCCCAAGTGTTACACAAAACACAATACTTATTCAGCACAATTATTTGAACTCTTTTTGTTTTCTTTCACAAGGATTTTCTTTTTTTTTTCTTTTCTTTTCTTTGTCATATTTTTCTCTTTTTTTCTTTTCTTTTTCATCCTCATAGAAAAAAACCAATGAGTAAACAATCATTCTCTCCCCAACTTGAATTCAACCACATCATTATGTGGATACTCCCTACTTTCTAAGGCAAGGTAAAAATTCATACAACAACACAAAGTTGAGGGTCCAAGAAAAAATAAAATCCATTCAAAAATAAGTGAACTAAATACTCATAGACAAACATTAAGTTCAAATAAAACATGGATCAAAAAGCTCAAAGGGGTTACAAATGATCACACGCTCACAAGGTGAATGACTATTTGGCTAGGTAATTGTGCTCAAAATGAAACAAAAATGCCTTGATCCTTTTCATGCTTTCATATAATCAACACAAACAAAAGATTAAGCATAATAAAATCCAGTTAAAACAAGAATGTTGGTACTCCGCATATATGAACAATGGAAAGCTACCTCACAAAAAGGATGAGAACTAAAATGATTCACAATAAGAACAAATACACAAAAGAATGAATGGAATGGAAGTTTGTAAAATGCCTATGTATCATGAATATGCTAAAGTCAAGAAAGCGATAAACACATACCTTGGATGTGTACAAAACTTAACAATATCATTACCATACATCCGCAAGTTGAAATGATCAAACTTGGAAAATCACCACAAAGTTCCTCAAGCTACTCAATACAAGCTCATTGACAAACACGAAAACTATTAATATACACAAACTAAACAACCGGCAGAAAATTCATTAAACAAGTTGTAAAGTGAAGATTTGAGAATTTACGAAAAATCCGAGTACAACTTGTTTAATGAATGTTCACCACACTACCTAAGCTAAAATGAAAAAGTAATAACAAAACAAACAAAAAACAAAAGAAAACATGCTTGTTTTACGTCGTAAGCTCGGCGCCTTTACTGTGCTTAACTAGTAACTTCCTCCCTTCATGCCATGGTGATGCCTCACTGCGCAAACCAAAAGCAAGTTCCCTAACCAACCACTTAAACAAACGTTAATCTACAAGTATCAGTATAACAAGTGAAAATATACAATATATACGATATCTACAAAACTCAAAAACAAAGAAACTATCGCAACGCGATTCAATATCAAAACCAATCCCCGGCAACAATGCCATTTTGTTGAATGCAGAATAGGGTAAGCAGCAAAAATATTTATTTTCGAAAGAATTCCCTCCGGGATTTATGTCGTGTCCACAGAGATCGGTTCAAGGGAAAGAATGTCGTTCGACAATCTCTCGCGTTTATGAGTTTGGATTAAAATGGTTTCAAACAAGAAAGCAGAAAAGTAAACATTAAAATAAAAAGAAATCATTCTTCAGAGAGAAGAAACTTATCCGACATACATATAATCCACTCGTCACAAACATAAATTTATCGATCATTTTCACTATACTACAATACTCGTCAAAATCATCCAGTATCGCTCACAACAGTGTCTATCTCTGGCACACTGAGTTGAGAGAGCAACCGTATTACTCTCGTCGTCACTCTAGCACACGACGCCTCGAAACACGGAA
Organism: Lathyrus tuberosus; assembly: GCA_022829125.1. Taxonomy (NCBI): domain Eukaryota; kingdom Viridiplantae; phylum Streptophyta; class Magnoliopsida; order Fabales; family Fabaceae; genus Lathyrus; species Lathyrus tuberosus. Next base: position 7,835,842 of record JALAZF010000280.1, read on the forward strand.
GACATTAAGTTCCGACACCATAAAGATTATTATCTAAATCTATCTCTAACATCTAGACAATAGATATCCATCCCTAATCAAGATTCATGATGTTTATCTCTAACACAACACAAATCCAAACATAAATGCAAAAAGATCAAGGAAGACATCAATAATGATTTGTAAAGCAGATTTTATACAATATTATGATCAACAACGATACATATGTTCAGAGTAACTATACAAACACCCAACACAAAAGAATACATAAAGAAGAAGAGGAATAAACCAAACATCTCGCGGACTGTCAGAGCCGGTTTATGAGAAATCCACTCCTGATCATCTACATGCAAGCTTCAATGTTATTTTCAAGCTAATCCTACTGAAAAATGAAGTTTGATGGAGTTGGGATCACAAAACCCGAAAACCATCCTCTAAAAATTGTGTTTTTGGCCCCTTAATGGTGTTTCTGTCCGTTCAGTTTCGCCCGGCGGTATTCTGGGGCGCTCGACAGCGAAAGACGGCTTATTTTGTAAGTTCCAGTATTGTTCTGGAGCGCCCGACGCTAGAAGTACCGCCCGGCGCTGCATCGCCCGGCGCTGCTAAGGCGCAGCTGACAGTGCTAAGGCGCAGCTGACAGTAGACAACAAAAATCTTGCACTGTTTTATTCGTAACTTTTGAACCGTAACTCCGTTTTTCGCCTGGTTTGAACCGCTGGAAAGCTTATTCAATGCTCTATACAACAATGGCAAGATATCCTTGATTGAATACCTGCAAAAATAAATGTAAATCAATTAAACTCAATGATATTTACACGATAACACAATATATACACTATAACGTAAAGTAAATGTATTTACAAACAAAACGGGGTTTATTCCTACGATATTAACAAAAAGTATCGATAAGTGCAACAAAACTTATATACAAAAATAGTTACATTTTGCACTTATAAGTTATTGTATTTTAAATCGTGTAACTACTCTACTACCTATTATTATTATTATTAATATGGTTATTTTAGTAAATGACATCCATTTTGTCATTGAAATTAACCCAATTAATCATTATCTTAAAAAATATGAAAATCTTAAATATGACACCTATTGTAAGACGAAGTGAGTATTTGGAGGATTTTTAGACATATTTTAATTATAAAATCAAAACTTTTAAGTTATATATATTAGTTTTAAAACATTATTTGCATTTAAAATATATTTTAAAAATATTAGGTGGTAAATTAAATGGTTCACAATTTTCTATAAACATTTTTTATCTTTAATGTTTCACAATTTCACATAAAACTATATTTCAAAAATATTTTAAAAAATTTAAATAATTAATAACTTCTTTAACTGTTATATTTTTCTAAGGAGCTAGATGGGGTATATGTAATTGGAATTTAAATAGTCAAATGTCTTTTGTTTAAGTTTTGGATCAAATACATTTGTTTTTTTAATTAAAATTTTTATTACTTTTTGTTTATATTTTTAGAAAGAGAATATTTTAAAAGACGTTACGTAACTTGTATATATAAATAAACAATTTTCTCAGAAAATATTTAATTATTGTTTTTGCTAAATTACTTATTTATTGAATAAAATAAATATAAAATATTTAAAATAGGGTAATACTAATTTGAACCCATAAATAAATTTTTTATGTTGAATGTAAAAAGTTTGTGTTTGAAAATTGTACATTAACTTGATTTAAAACTTATAATTAATTTTTATTTATTTTCAATACAAAATTTTCATTTATGATTTCTTAACCTATGTCATAAGGGCACGAATTAATATTCCCCTTATTACCCTTTAAAAAGTTAGTTTAACGAATCTAAATACAACAAAAATATTATGAACTAAATCAAATGTTTAAAAGTAATTTATTATCTCAAGAGCATAAACAACAATCATGGGAGAAATCTACCAAATATAGTATTATTTAAATTTATTTCTATTCCATGATAAAGACCTTAAAAAAATGGTGCCCTACAAGGTATTCTCTTTCTTCTTGAATTTGGCTTACGTTTTGAAGGCAGTGGAAGATTGACCAAAATCACACTTTCTTTATTGTTGTCAACTTCTTCAACGTCTTTTTTATCTTCTTCTTGGTTCTCTTCCTTTTGATCATTGTCTTCTTCAATTGCCACTTCTTCTAGTTTTCGTTTTGAATTTCGTTCACCTGATTTTTTCCCCTTTCCTTTTGGTATTGTCTTGATTGATTTTTCCAACAAAAATTCCAATTTTTTCTTCTCTTTTGCGCTTACGAAAAAGCCTCTATCTTTTTTTATCCACGCAAACTTGTATTATATACAAACAATGCAACAAAAATTAATTATTATTTAAAAAATTAATAGAAATATAAGAAAGACATTTATAATTTATGACATCTATTTACCTCATATTCCCGTAAAAAAATATTAGAACAATATTATAATGTTATTTTAATGTATATTCAATTTTATCTAGTTTTAACTATATTTATTTGACTTTTTTAAATTCAAATAAATAAACAAATAAAAAAGTAAAATGAGTATTCTTTAACTCAAAGAAAATCTCAATCCCATACTTGTTGCAAAGGCCATTCGTATAAGGAAAATACTTGCTAAGATTTAGGTACCAATAAAAAAATAAACACAAACTAAATTATCAATTAGATATTTTGACACTATTTTACATTTTTTTCAATAAATAAATTTTCATTTATCAATGTCCAAGCTGTCAAAAGAGATATTACAAAATGGAAGATGAGACTAAGACCAACAATTTACCTTACACTCCAAAGAGCAGAAATAAGTAGAGTCCACTAGAATTCTTTAGCAAATCTTGCAAAAAGAATCACTCATGTAGCCGAAATTACTGATATTGTTCCTCTTCGGTTGACTATGATCTCTCTTGTTAATGAATACAACTGTAGAACTATTTATCATGTAGGTTTGGACTCCAAGGATGTCGACAAGTTTATAAATATCAGCGGTCTTAACTGCCGCGTTATAAGATAACCTTCGTATCTAATTTATGATTTTAACCATACATATTAAAATTTCCATATAAAAGTCGTAATAAATATTAAAGATGCTAAAATGTAACAAAAATAAAATGAAGAGGCAAATTAACAAAAGGAAATATATAGATTATCGAAAATTTATATATAGATCTAAATATCAAATTAAACAATACTCACTTGGATTACATGATGATCTTTGTGACTAGATGTGATGCAAGAACCACAAAACGGATTGTCATTACAATCGAGGCAAAACATATTGCACTCATTTTTTGGCTCGTCTGGGTGAACTTCACATAAAGTGAAAAATGTAATAATTGATAGCAATTTTTCCAACCAAGGAACAAACATCATATCCTTAAAAACAAACACAACTCTTATAATAAGAATAATAATACAAATAATTTAACTTGACATTGGAATTGAAATAGGTATACATTACCATTGCAATTGTCCTCGGTGAAAGTTGATTTTGTACAAAACTTGTAGAGAAAGAGAGACAATGATGAAATGTTTTAGTAAAAATGGTGAGTAGGAAATGACAAAGAGAGTTTATATAGTGATAAAGATTCTAGAGTCTGGACACATACAATATTGGTTGGCCAATAGAATTGTGGGGACTCGAATTCTCTAACATACGAGTCAGGGAGACACGAAAATTAAGATACATAGACAAATTATGATTATTTGATTAAAATTAGATGATCTAGATTTAAAGTTTATAATAAAATTTGAAAAAAAAAATTCAAAAGTTTTACTTTATGAGTTGTTTGATTAATATAGGTCCATTTGAATTGTTTGACTAATTTATATTTTCAAAGTAGAATAACGAAATCCAACCATTAGATCTTTCATAAACAAAATTGTTTGACTAAAATCTGACAGTTCAAATTTAAAATCACATAATCACGTTAAAAAAATTAAATCTTGCATAGGTCATATAATTAAGATCGAATGGTCTAAATTACTGCTTCCAAAAAGATAATTTGATTTTAGAGAAATAAATTAGAACTCCTTAGAGCATTTTCAACCGTGAATCCATTTTTGAGTTCTTTGTGGGATCTATTAAACCACGTCAGCTTGAAACAACTCAACTACTTTTTCACTCCAATGGTGCAACTCTGAAGAACTCATCTTGGGTCCTACAATTTTATTTTATATATTAATATTTTATTCATATTAAATTTTTTATTAAGTAAAATAATAATTTTAGTTTTTTAAATTAAATTTGATATAAAATAAATAAAACTCAAATTAAACTTATAATTTAAAATGATAATTAAAATTAATCTCAAATACATGATATATAATTAAAAACAATAAAAATAAATAACATCACATAATTTTCCTTTTGGTTTATTTATAATTAACAAAAATATTAAAAAAATAAAAAAAAAATAACCGGTGAAAAAACAGCTGTTGGAGTTGTTTTGAATATTATTATTATTTTATTTGATTAACTTTTGTTATATATTATTATTTTATTATGAAGCAACTTTATATATCTTTACTACGTTTGCTAGGTGGACTAATGCATTAATGTAAAAGTCTTCCTTAATGTTTGCCAAGGTGGCAAACCAACTGCAAGAACCTCCGCTGGAGGTGGTCTTACAACGACATCTTGGCTTGGTGGTTGAGATGAAAAAAATTAAAGAATGAAGTGATAAAGATAACTCTCTGCTTGATTTCCACCTTTTAACATAAACTAATAAATTAACAATTAACATACTTAACATTGATTGTGTAAATAAAAACAATTAAAAAAGACTTTTTGTCTTGAAAATACAAGTTCATTAAATTTTGAAAACCTAGAGTCTTATCATCAAACGGTACTATGAACACAAACACATATTAAATATATTACTTTTATAATATGAATAATACTAACATAAAGCACAAATTGACAAATAAAAAATTTATCTTAAAAAATAATTAAAAAAATTAATTATAAATTATTAATAAAAGCAATTTTAAGAAAAATATTTTTATATTTAGTTCTTAACATGCGCCTTAAATGCACATGTTAGCATTAACCTTATAATAATATTTATATTTGGTAACTTTGTATATTAAAACTATTATTTGAAAGAATTAAATAGTTTTTAATATTTTTTAAAATAATATTAAATTTAGAGTTTATTCAATAATATAGTTTATTATCATAGCAATTGAAACTTTTTTTTCTGAAGTTGCCTAGATAATTACAAAAAAACTTTTTATTACAATGAGGGATAATGTTTTTGAAATAATAATTTAAATTTTTGAATGAGGTTTTCTTTTTTAAATCTAAAAAACAAGGTTAGACATTTTTATAAATATAATAAATAATTTGAATCTGAATGGTTTAAAAATTAAAAATTTCAAAAATTAAATATTATTATAAATTTTCCTAAGCTAATATCAATTTTGGAATAAATTGAAGTACTAAAATTTTAATTATGTTTACATACTTCTTCTTTAAAATGTATAAAACCCAAAAGTTTGAGTCTTCTTCTTCTGATCTTTGAGTCTGCCTCGGTGATATCTCCAACCCTTCTTCCCTTGTCATGAAGTACAAAACAGACTTTTCCTTCATGGGAATTGGTTCTTCCCTCTTGTATGACATCTTCAGTTCAATGGCTCTCTTAGGGACCCAATGAAGATAAGGCTCTGATGGAACACAGTTGGGTTTCCCCAAAGAGTTACTTCCTCTCTTACACCTACTACCCCAAGCCTTCAAAATTAAATCCCTTTGTTCTTCATTCTCCTTATACTCTTCAAAATAAATTCCCTCCACATGGATGCTTAGAGGTTTATCCATCAAAGGGTACCCCAATTGGCGTCGCGCCAGCACCGGATTGTAACTAATTCCTCCTTTGATGCCAAGAAGCGGCACGTTGTTGTATTGGCCACAACTATCAATTATTGAGATATTGTCATATACTCGGTTGTACCAGTCAATATCTGTGTGAGAAAGGGCCATAACCTTCTTAGACCACCATCCCTTCTTAGGATCCCAAAATGAACCTTTCTTAGGCAAATGTGAAACAAACCATCTGTATAATACAGGGACACAACAAATGATCTGTCCATTACCGTGGGCATTCCTTGTATAGATTGAATGATAGGCTTCAGCAAGTAAGGTAGGTACAAGATTCTGCTTCAGGAAAATCTTGATTGCGTGTAAGTCCACGAAGTTGTCAATGTTCGGGAACAGGAAGAGTCCATAAATAAGCAGAGCAAAAACGGCTGCAAAGGCATCCTTGTTGTAGTGTTTGGCGAAGTAGTGGGTTTTCCCAAATAAGAACTTAGCAGTTAACCCAAAAATTCCTCCCTTGGAGATTAAGTTGTTTTTTATGTCAACTAATTCCAAGTGAGTTTCCTTGGCTATCTCTTCTTCTTTAGGGTCTCTGTCGAAAATAGGAGACGGAGAATCATCCTTAACAGGCAAACCAACTATGTGAGAGTATTCTTCAAGTGTAGGCAAGAGTTAATAGTCGGGAAAAGTGAAGCAATGATACTTCGGGTCATAAAACTGGAGTAAAGTTGAGAGGAGTCCCTCATCAACATCTTTCTTCAATAATGTCTATAAATTCCCGTATCTGTCCCTGAATCCTTCAGGGTCTGTAAGTAAACTTCCCAATCTCCTTAGGTCATCTAGCTTAGGACTCTTGAAAGTGTATTTTATTATTTTCCTTCTTGTTTCATCCATGATATCTCTGTGACATTTTACAAAAAGAGGTCTGAGTTCCATGAAACAGATATGCTAAGAATGCTTATGCTATATGGATGCAACAAACACAAACATATACAAACACGAGCACATAAAGGTTTAGGTTAAAAGCATGGAGCCAAGGTTCACCCTCCCATTGGTATGTACTACGGTTTCCTCCTGTCGAACAAGGTTCTAAAGAGTTCCCAGAGTATACGATCCATCTTTCGGATTTTGTCGATTTCCCAGATAACTTGGTAATCAATAAAATTCTCAAGAGAATATCGTCTGAGTGTAGTATCGCGTGACAACCAATTCAGAAATAAACTCCATCATGGTCACCGCACTACATCCTAAAGGCTTAGTGGGGTTTGGTAACTACGGTTCTCAATATCACGGGCTCCTAGGTTGAGAGTAGCACGCTTTCACGAACGGATTCATTCAACATAACTAGACTCTCAAGAGGGCCTCAATTAGGTGATGGTGTTCTCAATTCAACTTTCCAGGATTCGACTCCCTCAAAGCCTCCTTGAATACCATCGTCCTATCATAAGTGTATGCTCAAATCCGGGTTAGGATTTATCTCACTCATAGATATCATATCAACCCAAATCAAATAGAAAAATGTCAAGCAAGAACAGATATACAGATATATAAGCAAATATGACATACATAAGCATATACAAGTAAATAAGCAAACATGAATAACATAAAAACAAGATAGGCTTAACCCTCTTAGGAAGGGACCAGCGATAGCTTTCGTCTTTCCCCAGTGAAGTCGCCATTTCTGTTGCGGTGAAAATCGGATAACAAGCTATTAATTAACTTGCATCATTTTCTTTTACAACCGGCTTTGATTTATCCAAAGGAAAGGTTCAAGATCGTTAGAAAAACCTAAAGGGGGGAGATCTAAGGTTCGGGGGTTGGTTATGCCTAGGGAAGGTATTAGCACCCTAAACGTTCGTAGTACTCTACGAGAGCCTCTTGTTTTAAATTATTATATCTCACTCGCTTGCTAAGGGTGCTATGCTAAAGGTTGAAACCCTAGGGGTTAGTATCTAAGTATACTCGACAAAGCATCGCACCTTGCGCCTACGTATCCTCGGGAATAGAATCAGAGTATGCGTAGTTCTACTTCTACTGAATGATTGACTGTGGTCAATATTCAGAGGGGAAATGAGTGTGAAATCATTGTAGAGTATAAGAACTCTCTAAGTCTAGTTATGACGGTCCTATGTTGAAGTTTTAGTCAATAGGGAAAGTGAGTATTCATTAGGATGAATATCACCAAGAGTGTAAGAACTCTCTCCTAAGGCTAGTTATAATTCCATGGCTCCGATGAGGCCAAGAAATAAGGTTTAGCTCTTATGAGGCTACTAGGTTAAGGTGGGAGCTATGACTTTAAGAGTCAATATTAATCACCTTCCTTTGGAATGGAACAAACAGGCAAAACATAACAGATCCAAACGCCACAAGAGAATAGGCATCAAAGATCGGGGCTTAATCATAGCTAAATGCATCAAGAACTGAATTCCACATTAATCATCAAGAACTAACTAAAATGAAAATGAGGATCGTCAAGATTAATTTAAGAATTAACTAAGAATAAAACCTAATTAAACTACATTCCAATTAAACTAAAATTTAATTAAAAACTAATTAATTAAAAACTAGATAACTAATTCTAACTAAAATCCAATTAACTAATTCTAAATAAAATCAAATTAACTCATTCTAATTAAAATTTAGTTAAAAAACAAATAACCAAATCTAACTAAAATTAAATGAAGGGTGTAAGTTGGAAATGAGCCAGGAGTTGAAAGAATAAGCCCACCAATGACTTGGGGCGCTGGGTTTAGAGACCGGTCGGGTCGGATCCCTTGGTCGACCCGGTTTATCCCAAATAAAGGAAAAGGGTTAAAGAAACCCTAACGCACACAAACACAGTCGTTTCCCCCACAACGCATCATGAAAAAACAAATACTCTGCACATAATAAGAATCCACGAATGAACAGATCCTCAGCAAGAAAATTGATCGAGACAATAAAACTCAGAATTTCAACCACTCATGTCTCCTATTTCTCTTCAAACTAAACTCTCGTTCAAAATCATCTCAAAACCTCAATGTCTGAGCCATAACAGTTCTGCCACGATACTCACATCAATTCGTTAGCCCTTCCTAGCTCTACAAGAATCCGCAACCAGTTTTTACAGACTCGCAACCAAACACTCAAATTGAAACTAAACACGATGAACCTTAACTTCACCAAGTCAAATAAAAACAACACTACAACACCAAATCAGTAATCATATGAGGGGTTTGGATTAGCAGAATGAGCTCTACAAGATAGTATGAGAAAACGATAAAAGAGGTCTCGAGGTTACCTGACCGGAGCAAAGTCCGGTGTGATTCTGGCGACAATGAATGACCACGTACGTGCTTCTGATATCCTTTTGATTTCTATTTTTTTTTATGTTGTTCTTCTGGTGGTTACTGCGATTGCGTTCTGGTTCATTGGGATTTTTAATGGTTGCTCAGTTTCTTTGTGCGTATCAGAAGGTTTTGAAAGGATAATTGTTACGAACTCTGTTTATGAGTTTTTGAGTTTCTATGGCGGCTGAAGATTTCTTCTATGAAAGATTTATTCTTGCTTCTGAACTTGGCTGTTACCCTTTTTGTTCTTGTTACTCTGTATCTGCTCAAGGTTCAGGTTTGGATTAATTTGTGATTTCAGGTTTTAGTTGGGGTTTTCACAGGTATTGTTGTTGATGGTTATTGATGGAAGGAGGTGATGAATTTGAGATGAAGATGAAGATGTATGGAAAATTCGAAGAAAAAGATGAGGTTGGACCAAGTTAAAGGTCTTGGTTCTTGCAGAGGTTTAGAGGTAACCCTGTTCTCCTTGCCCTCTCCTTTTTTATGTTCTCCCCCCCCCCCCCCCCCCCCCCACTCTCCTCTCTCCTTTCTTCTGCTATTTAACTTCTCCTCCAAAATAGAATTTGTTCTTCAATTCATTTGAATTTTTGACCGTTGTTGCATTGTCACTTTCAGGCTACAGAGGGAGCGTTGTGAGCAGGCTAGAAAGTGTCATGAGCTGTGTGAAGAGTACTGCAGCAGCTAGTAAGTTGTAGTACAGGCATATGGTGTAGCAAGTTTTGAAGCAAAGTGTATCAGGGAGCAGCAGGCAATTTGTCCTGGATGGCATGATGGAATGCAGCGTGGGGTCCTTGTGGACAACTAGTATTTTGTTTGGTTTTATGAATTGGATTTATTTTTTATTTTTATGTAATGGATATTAAAATAGAAATATGTGATAATAATGACAAGAAATGGAAATATGTAAAATAGAAATGGGTTAAGAGAAAAGGATATGAAAACTCTTCTCTTTTAAATTAAATATAACATGCTAAATAATAATAACTATTAATTAAAATGTTAATTAAATAAATTAAAAATAATAAACCAAATTAACAATTAATCTAAATAATTAAACTAATGGAAAAGTTAAATTGTGATTAATTTAAATTAATAAAAATAGGACAATTTAACTATAAATAAAAATGAAATAAGCCATATTGAAATTAAAATAAAACAAATAGAATATTTAAAATAAACATTAAATGAAAATAAAAGAAACAAATAAAACATTAAAATAAATATTAAATAAAATAACAATAAATAAAAATGCATATTAAATTGAAGTGCAGAGAAAGATAAATCAAACATCAATTAGCAGGAAATGAGGGTAAAATTTGGGGTACAACACAGATTTTATACAATATTATGATCAACAAAGATACATATGTTCAGAGTAACTATACAAACACCCAACACAAAAAGTATGGATATTAACAAAAAGTATGGATAAGTGCAACAAAGCTTATATACAAAAATAGTTACATTTTGCACTTATCAAACTCTCCCCAACTTACATAATTGTTTGTCCTCAAACAAAAATCAAACAACTCAAAGAAACAGAGTGAAAACCAAAGAATCACGAATAAACAAGTTTTGAAAATCGAACAAATGAATGGTTCAAATGAAAATGGTACACACAAAGTAAATACTTACCACTAAACTACAACGATAACACAGTCACGAAACAAATGCAAAATACAAAAATCATGCCAAACCATCCTAAAACAACATAAGTTCAAATGTGAATCACACCTAGCAAAAATAATCATCGGTAGATGAAAAACACAAAATGAGGTACTTATCACTCACACAACAATCATGCAAACAATAGACTAAATTATGCAACCATCCAAAAATCATATTGAACATATAAAGGCAAGAATCACAAGGACTTTCAATGTTGTAGTCTGGCCGGGTAAACAAACAAGGGGCAATTTCTAAAGGTAATTGAAACAAAAACTTGCCTAAACCTAAGGGAGTGATCAACTCACAAAAGTTCAAACACCAAATTTCAATCAACTTCTTCCAAAATCCCAAGTGTTACACCAAACACAATACTTATTTAGCACAATTATTTGAACTCTTTTTGTATCCTTTCACAAGGATTTTCTTTTTCTTTCTTTTTTTTCCTTTTCTTTTCTTTGTCATATTTTTCTCTTTTTTCTTTTCTTTTTCATCATCATAGAAAACAACCAATGAGTAAACAATCATTCTCTCCCCAACTTGAATTCAACCACATCATTATGTGAATACTCCCTACTTTCTAAGACAAGGTAAAAATTCATACAACAACACAAAGTTGAGGGTCCAAGAAAAAACAAAATCCATTCAAAAATAAGTGAACTAAATACTCATAGACAAACATTAAGTTCAAATAAAACATGGATCAAAAAGCTCAAAGGGGTTACAAATGATCACACGCTCACAAGGTGAATGACTATTTGGCTAGGTAGTTGTGCTCAAAATGAAACAAAAATGCCTTGATCCTTTTCATGCTTTCATATAATCAACACAAACAAAAGATTAAGCATAATAAAATCCAGTTAAAACAAGAATGTTGGTACTCCGCATATATGAACAATGGAAAGCTACCTCACAAAAAGGATGGGAACTAAAGTGATTCACAACAAGAACAAGTACACAAAAGAATGAATGGCATGGAACTTTGTAAAATGCCTAAGTATCATGAATATGCTAAAGTCAAGAAAGCGATAAACACATACCTTGGACGTGTACAAAACTTAACAATATCATTACCATACATCCGCAAGTTGAAATGATCAAACTTGGAAAATCACCACAAAGTTCCTCAAGCTACTCAAAACAAGCTCATTGACAAACACGAAAACTATTAATATACACAAACTAAACAACTGGCAGAAAATTCATTAAACAAGTTGTAAAGTGAAGATTTGAGAATTTACGAAAAATCCGAGTACAACTTGTTTAATGAATGTTCACCACACTACCTAAGCTAAAATGAAAAAGTAATAACAAAAAAAAAACGTGCTTGTTTTACGTCGTAAGTTCGACGCCTTTACTGTGCTTAGCTAGTAACTTCCTCCCTTCATGGCATGGTGATGCCTCACCGCGCAAACCAAAAGCAAGTTCCCTAACTAACCACTTAAACAAAGGTTAATCTACAAGTATCAGTATAACAAGTGAAAATATACAATATATACGATATCTACAAAACTCAAAAACAAAGAAACTATCGCAAAGCGATTCAATATCAAAACCAATCCTCGACAACATCGCCATTTTGTTGAATGCAGAATAGGGTAAGCAGCAAAAATATTTATTTTCGGAAGAATTCCCTCCGAGATTTATGTCGTGTCCACAGAGATCGGTTCGAGGGAAATAATGTCGTTCGGCAATCTCTCGCGTTTATGAGTTTGGATTAAAATGGTTTCAAACAAGAAAGCAGAAAAGTAAACATTAAAATAAAAAGAAATCATTCTTCAGAAAGAAGAAACTTATCCGGCATACATATAATCCACTCGTCACAAACATAAATTTATCGATCATTTTGACTATACTACAATACTCGTCAAAATCATCCAGTATTGCTCACAACAGTGTCCAACTCTGGCACACTGAGCTGAGAGAGCAACCGTATTACTCTCGTCGTCACTCTCGCACACAACGCCTCAAAACACGAAAGACATTAAGTTTCGACACCATAAAGATTATTATCTAAATCTATCTCTAGCATCTAGATAATAGATATCCATCCCTAATCAAGATTCATGATGTTTATCTCTAACACAACACAAATCCAAACATAAATGCAAAAAGATCAAGGAAGACATCGATAATGATTTGTAAAGCATATTTTATACAATATTATGATCAACAAAGATACATATGTTCAGAGTAACTATACAAACACCCAACACAAAAGAATACATAAAGAAGAAGAGGAATAAACCAAACATCTCGTGGATTGTCAGAGTCAGTTGATGAGAAATCCACTCTGGATCATCTACATGCAAGCTTCAATGTTGCTTTCAAGCTAATCCTACTGAAAAATGAAGTTTGATGGAGTTGGGATCACAAAACCCCAAAACTATCCTCTAAAAATTGTGTTTTTGGCCTCTTAATGGTGTTTCTGTCCGTTCAGTTTTGCCCGACGGTATTCTGGGGCGCCCGGCAGCGAAAGGCGGTTTATTTTGTAAGTTTCAGTATTGTTCTGGAGCGCCCGGCGCTAGAAGTACCGCCCGGCGCTGCATCGCTCGGCCCTGCTAAGGCGCAGCTGACAGTAGACAGCAAAAATCCTGCACTATTTTATTCGTAACTTTTGAACCGTAACTCCGTTTTTCGCCCGGTTTGAAGCGCTGGAAAGCTTATTCAATGCTCTATACAACAATGGCAAGATATCCTTGATTAAATACCTGCAAAAATAAATGTAAATCAATTAAACTCAATGATATTTACACGATAACACAATATATACACCATAACGTAAAGTAAACGTATTTACAAACAAAACGAGGTTTATTCGTACAATATTAACAAAAAGTATCGATAAGTGCAACAAAACTTATATACAAAAATAGTTATATTTTGCACTTATCAATTATTGTATTTTAAATCGTGTAACTACTATACTACCTATTATTATTATTAATATGGTTAATTTAGTAAATGACATCCCTTTTATCATTGAAATTAACCCAATTAATTATTATCTTAAAAAATATAAAAATCTTAAATAGAACACCTATTGTGAGATGAAGTGAGTATTAGGAGGATTTTTAGACATATTTTAATTATAAAATCAAAACTTTTAAGTTATATATATTATTTTTAAAACATTATTTGCATGTAAAATATATTTTAAAAATATTAGGTGGTAAATTAAATGGTTCACAATTTTCTATAAACATTTTTTTATCTTTAATGTTTCACAATTTCACATAAAACTATATTTCAAAAATATTTAAAAAAATTTAAATAATTAATAACTTCTTTAACTGTTATATTTTTCTAAGGAGCTAGATGGTGTATATGTAATTGGAATTTAAATAGTCAAATGTCTTTAAGTTTTGGATCAAATACATTTGTTTTTTTTAATGAAAATTTTTATTACTTTTTGTTTATATTTTTAGAAAGCGAATATTTTAAAAGACGTTACGTAACTTGTATATATAAATAAACAATTTTCTCAGAAAATATTTAATTATTGTTTTTGCTAAATTACTTATTTATTGAATAAAATAAATATAAAATGTTTAAAATAGGGTAATGCTAATTTGAACCCATAAATAAATTTTTTATGTTGAATGTAGAAAGTTTGTGTTTGAAAATTGTACATTAATTTGATTTAAAACTTATAATTAATTTTTTATTTATTTTCAATACAAAATTTTCATTTATGATTTCTTAACCTATGTCATAAGGGCACGAATTAATATTCCCCTTATTACCCTTTAAAAAGTTTGTTTAAAGAATCTAAATACAACAAAAATGAGTATGAACTAAATCAAATATTTAAAAGTAATTTATTATCTCAAGAGCATAAATAACAATCATGGAAGAAATCTACCAAATATAGTATTATTTAAATTTATTTCTATTCCATGATAAAGACCTTAAAAAAATGGTGCCCTACAAGGTATTCCCTTTCTTCTTGAATTTGGTTTACGTTTTGAAGGCGGTGGAAGATTGACCAAAATCACACTTTCTTTATTGTTGTCATCTTCTTCAACGTCTTTTTTATCTTCTTCTTGGTTCTCTTCCTTTTGATCATTGTCTTCTTCAATTGCCGCTTCTTCTAGTTTTCGTTTTGAATTTCGTTCACCTGATTTTTTTCCCTTTCCTTTTGGTATTGCCTTGATTGATTTTTCCAACAAAAATTCCAGTTTTTTCTTCTCTTTTGCGCTTACGAAAAAGCCTCTATCTTTTTTTATCCACGCAAACTTGTATTATATACAAACAATGCAACAAAAATTAATTATTATTTAAAAAATTAATAGAAATATAAGAAAGACATTTATAATTTATGACGTCTATTTACCTCATATTCCCGTCAAAAAATATTAGAACAATATTATAATGTTATTTTAATGTATATTCAATTTTATCTAGTTTTAACTATATTTATTTGACTTTTTTTAAAATTCAAATCAATAAACAAATAAAAAAGTAAAATGAGTATTCTTTAACTCAAAGGCCATTCGTATAAGTAAAATACTTGCTAAGATTTAGGTACCAATAAAAAAATAAACACAAACTAAATTATCAATTAGATATTTTGACACTATTTTAAATTTTTTTCAATAAATAAATTTTCATTTATCAATGTCCAAACTGTCAAAGAGATATTACAAAATGGAAGATGAGACTAAGACCAACAATTTACCTTACATTCCAAAGAGCAGAAATAAGTAGAGTCCACTAGAATTCTTTTGCAAATATTGCAAAAAGAATCACTCATGTAGCCGAAATTACTAATATTGTTCCTCTTCGGTTGACTATGATCTCTCTTGTTAATAAATACAACTGTAGAGTTATTTATCATGTAGGTTTGGACTCCAAGGATGTCGACAAGCTTATAAATATCAGCGGTCTTAACTGCCGCGTTATAAGATAACATTCGTATCTAATTTATGATTTTAACCATACATATTAAAAGTTCCATATAAAAGTCGTAATAAATATTAAAGATGCTAAAATGTAACAAAAATAAAATGAAGAGGCAAATTAACAAAAGGAAATATATAGATTATCGAAAATTTATATATAGATCTAAATATCAAATTAAACAATACTCACTTGGATTACATGATGATCTTTGTGACTAGATGTGATGCAAAAACCACAAAACGGATTGTCATTACAATCGAGGCAAAACATATTGCACTCATTTTTTGGCTCGTCTGGGTGAACTTCACATAAAATGAAAAATGTAGTAATTGATAGCAATTTTTCCAACCAAGGAACAAACATCATATCCTTAAAAACAAACACAACTCTTATAATAAGAATAATAATACAAATAATTTAACTTGACATTGGAATTGAAATAGGTATACATTACCATTGCAATTGTCCTCGGTGAAAGTTGATTTTGTACAAAACTTGTAGAGAAAGAGAGACAATGATGAAATGTTTTAGTAAAAATGGTGAGTAGGAAATGACAAAGAGAGTTTATATAGTGATAAAGATTCTAGAGTCTGGACACATACAATATTGGTTGGCCAATAGAATTGTGGGGACTCGAATTCTCTAACATACGAGTCAGGGAGACACGAAAATTAAGATACATAGACAAATTATGATTATTTGATTAAAATTAGATGATCTAGATTTAAAGTTTATAATAAAATTTGAAAAAAAAAATTCAAAAGTTTTACTTTATGAGTTGTTTGATTAATATAGGTCCATTTGAATTGTTTGACTAATTTATATTTTCAAAGTAGAATAACGAAATCCAACCATTAGATCTTTCATAAACAAAATTGTTTGACTAAAATCTGACAGTTCAAATTTAAAATCACATAATCACGTTAAAAAAAATTAAATCTTGCATAGGTCATATAATTAAGATCGAATGGTCTAAATTACTGCTTCCAAAAAGTTAATTTGATTTTAGAGAAATAAATTAGAACTCCTTTGAGCATTTTCAACCGTGAATCCATTTTTGGGTTCTTTGTAGGATCTATTAAACCACGTCAGCTTGAAGCAACTCAACTATTTTTTCACTTCAATGGTGCAATTCTGAAGAACTCATATTGGGTCCCACAATTTTATTTTATATATTAATATTTTATTCATATTAAATGTTTTATTAAGTAAAATAATAATTTTAGTTTTTAAAATTAAATTTGATATAAAATAAATAAAACTCAAATTAAACTTATAATTTAAAATGATAATTAAAATTAATCTCAAATACATGATATATAATTAAAAACAATAAAAATAAATAATATCACATAATTTTTCTTTTGGTTTATTTATAATTAACAAAAATATTAAAAAAAGAAAAAAAAATAACCGGTGAAAAAACAGCTGTTGGAGTTGTTTTGAATATTATTATTATTTTATTTGATTAACTTTTGTTATATATTATTATTTTATTATGAAGCAACTTTATATATCTTTACTACGTTTGCCAGGTGGACTAATGCATTAATGTAAAAGTCTTCCTTAATGTTTGCCAAGGTGGCAAACCAACTGCAAGAACCTCCGCTGGAGGTGGTCTTACAACGACATCTTGGCTTGGTGGTTGAGATGAAAAAAATTAAAGAATGAAGTGATAAAGATAACTCTCTGCTTGATTTCCACCTTTTAACATAAACTAATAAATTAACAATTAACATACTTAACATTGATTGTGTAAATAAAAACAATTAAAAAAGACTTTTTGTCTTGAAAATACAAGTTCATTAAATTTTGAAAACCTAGAGTCTTATCATCAAACGGTACTATGAACACAAACACATATTAAATATATTACTTTTATGGGTAATGCTAACTTGTGTCATTGGGGTACAAGTTAAGAGATAAATATAGTAAAATTTTATTGGGAATTGTGTATTAAATTTAATACAACTTTATAATTAATGATTTTATTGTTTTATTTAATACAAATTTTCTATTTTTAAGTTTTTTAACATGTGCCCCAAGGGCACAAGTTAGCATTACCCTACTTTTATAATATGAATAATACTAACATAAAGCACAAATTGACAAATAAAAAATTTATCTTAAAAAATAATAAAAAAAATTAATTATAAATTATTAATAAAAGCAATTTTAAGAAAAATATTTTTATATTTAGTTCTTAACATGCGCCTTAAATGCACATGTTAGCATTAACCTTATAATAATATTTATATTTGGTAACTTTGTATATTAAAACTATTATTTGAAAGAATTAAATAGTTTTTAATATTTTTTAAAATAATATTAAATTTAGAGTTTATTCAATAATATAGTTTATTATCATAGCAATTGAAACTTTTTTTCTGAAGTTGCCTAGATAATTACAAAAAAACTTTTTATTACAATGAGGGATAATGTTTTTGAAATAATAATTTAAAGGGTTAATACCTATTTTCCCCCCTGCCATATGGACGTGTTTTGAAAAAACCCCCTGCGAAAAAAAAAGTTGCAAGACTGACCTTAACAAATTTTAAAAGTTTTGATTTAAACCTTTGTCAGGCCACATCATCAAAAATGCTTATGTGGCAATCATTTTTTTAATTTTTAATTGGAACATATTGTCACATCAATTAATTAGGACATGCAATGACTATTTTACCCTCAAGCACTTTTTCTTTTTTTTTTAATTTTATTTATAATTTTTTTATTTATTTAATTTTTGAATAAATTTATCAAATGCACGTATTAATATTTTTTTTGAATTATTATTTTAAATTTATCAAATATTTTTTTTTTCAAATTGTTATTTTAAAAATTATTTAAATTGAGCCAAGACCAATAGACACAAGACAAACTCCACCATTGTTTTTGGCACATGTGATATTTCATTTACAAACTAATGTACATATAAGTAATATATACACTAAATTCATTGCAAAACTATCCGATGTGGGACAAACTCCACCATTGTTTTCTCCATCCCAACATGTCTGAAGAACAAACTCCATCATCACCCATTCTCAAAGCACCACTTCTACCTCTTCATGAACCAATCCAACAAACACAAAACAATTCCTTTACAGTCACATCATCCACTTCTACCAGATCCCACGTTTCACCTTGTTCATCCCTCTTTTCATACAGCCATCTCCCTCACGCTCTCAAATGCTACAGCGGCAACGACACAATCCTCCGCCACGCCGGAATTCATCACCGGCATCGGTGAATTTCAATCTGAATCTCAACTCAACTCAAATCTATCGTTTCAATTCTTCCGTGTTTTTAAAATTCGAACTCCATGCCACGAAATGGAATTAGACGGTGACGAAATCAAAAAACGATTTCGAAGGAGCAAGAAAATAACCTTTGAAGTTGAAATTGGATACTGTGTTAGTCCTTTCTCTTCTCCCTCGCTTATTGATGTTGTTTGTGGTGAGTTTTTCTTGTTGTGGTTCTGAGTCTGTGATGTTTTTCATGTAGAATGTTGTGATTCGCGTTATGGCCGTTGTTATTTGCGTCGAGTTGTGTTGTGTGTTCTTGGTAAAGTGAAGAAAGTTTTGCAATGATTGTGTTATGGTGCTGAGGATTGTGGTGTATGAAGTTGCGTGAAGATGTGTGTTATGTTGTAGTGAATATGAGGTTGGGATTTTCTGTCAATTTGATTTCTGCATAATGATATAGGTTTGTGAAGAATACAATGTTGTTATGGTTTGTGTTTGTGAATGATTGAGCTTTTGCAGGTTTGTATGAGGAAGGTTTATTGAAGTGTAGATGAAGGTTGAAGGAAGTTTGGGCAGAGTAAAATGTTGAGCATACAAGCTATAGAACATTAACAACACAAGCTGCCAGCAAAAGGATTTTTAATTCCAATTTTCATGGAACAGACTGAAGTGGTCACACAAAGCTCTCAGCAGAAATCAGAATTGGTAGTAACTATTTTCTGTTATCAATAATAGATAAACAGTTCGATAAACTGTGCCAAATATTTAATTTAATAGTTGTTTTATTATTTTTAATTTCTAGTTTACATTGGACTCAATTGTTGTAAAGATGCATGAGTGATTTCTGAACTTGGTTTTCCATTGCAGGTGAAATGTGGAGTTGAAGTGATGGAGTTGAAGTTGATTAAGTGGGTTTGGGTGTAATATAAGTCCCACATTGAAAGTATTGAACATACTAGTAGTGTTTATATATCAAACACACACTCATCAATTTGAAATGAAATTACACCAAAAGGGGTAGGAATGGGCTTAGGAATGGGCTTACACCAAAAGGGGTAGGAATGGGCTTAGGTCCAAGTTTAATATTTTGATAATTTAAATAAATAAAATTAATACGAAAATTAATTAAAGAAAAAATTAAATA
Organism: Lathyrus tuberosus; assembly: GCA_022829125.1. Taxonomy (NCBI): domain Eukaryota; kingdom Viridiplantae; phylum Streptophyta; class Magnoliopsida; order Fabales; family Fabaceae; genus Lathyrus; species Lathyrus tuberosus. The sequence goes on from JALAZF010000280.1 coordinate 7,855,919, forward strand.
AATAAAAAAATTATAAAAAAAATAAAAAAAAATGTTGAGGGTAAAATAGTCATTGCATGTCCTATTTAATGTATGTGGCAATATGTTCCAATTAAAAATTAAAAAAATGATTGCCACATAAGCATTTTTGATGATGTGGCCTGACAAAGGTTTAAATCAAAACTTTTAAAATTTGTTAAGGTCAGTCTTGCAACTTTTTTTTTCGCAGGGGGTTTTTTCAAAACACGCCCATATGGCAGGGGGGAAAATATGTATTAACCCTAATTTAAATTTTTGAATGAGGTTTTCTTTTTTAAATCTAAAAAACAAGGTTAGACATTTTTATAAATATAATAAATAATTTGAATCTGAATGGTTTAAAAATTAAAAATTTCAAAAATTAAATATTATTATAAATTTTCCTAAGCTAATATCAATTTTGGAATAAATTGAAGTACTAAAATTTTAATTATGTTTACATACTTCTTCTTTAAAATGTATAAAAACCAAAAGTTTGAACATTTCTTTAAAAATCAATTGAAGAAACAAAGTTTTGTTGGAATCAATATCATTTTCAACCAACTTAGTAAAAATAATCATTTGTAGCAAAGAAGTCTTTTGCTAACATTTTTCTTTTAAAATTATTTTAAAAAGTTCATTTTAAAATTATAAATTTAATATAACTTTGTTGTTAGAATTTGAAATAAATATTGTTCTTTGTAAATAAATTTGTCATTGGAAATTAATATTATTCCTTTATAAAAAGAGAAAGTGAATCAACAAGATGTTCACGAAAATCATATAGATTACATGTATTACATGTTAAATAAGAAAGATTTATTGCTGAGGTTTTCAAAGCCCCTTCATATTTAGAAAAAGTAAGACATTATTCTAATTTTAAGAGGTTAACCTCTTATTGAAATTTTTATTTACCTTCTTATTTGTCTTAAAATCGCAATTTCAAAATTCAAAAGGCCACAATTCTTCTCTCTTTCATTGTCATGTGACTTGTTTCTCTTTCCATAAGAAAAAGTATCTTTAGAACTCTTTTGAGACTGATCGTACCTGCAAGGTACTCCGACGCTCAAGTAAGGTAACGGTCAGAGAATAATAGCAAGTACAGAGATGAGAGTAAGAAAGTGAGTGTAACCTGACCCTCTCAAGTGAGAGGGTATTTATAGAGAGCCCTCAGCGCGGGGCCAACGGTTACTTGCATTGGGCTGGATTGTCAGGCCCAATCCAAGTAACTACCAGGGCTTACGTGGCGTAGTGAAGACCAGCACGTGGTCTTCGCCCTGGGGTAACCGTTCCTAGATCTCCGGAATTAGGGCTGACCGATTCCATCGGAAGTAGGCGGTTACATGAGAACGTATCCTCGCGGGGAGGAGTCTTGCGTGTCGGGGAGAGACGTGTCCTCGCGGGGAGGACTCACTTGCTGGCAGAGATGGCTCCTCTTGGGGAGGAGCACATGATCGTCGAGGAGAGGCGAGCCCGGGGAGGTTTAGGGCCTATGCCCAATGGTCCATGTTGTAAGTGCCATACACACCCGAGGTTAGGCGTGTGCCCGACACTGTGGAGGTGAGCCTGTGCTCGACAGTGGTCTCGCTAGGAGTCCTTATTGGGCCATCCCAGGCCTTGTGGGTTGGGCCTGCTCGACTGATGAGCATGCCCCGACCCAGTCCAGAACAGAAGCCCCTAAGTCGTTGCTCTAAGCATCAGGGTGATGACTTAAGGGCTAGCCATGTCGAGGACTCATCGAGGAAGGGATGCTAACGAGGAGCGGTTGGCAACCGGGCATAAACGAGTAGACTTGCCCGTGGACGGCCGACGTCGCGGGGTTGAACGGGAAGTCGGGACCGAGGTGAACGAAGAGACGCGTGTTGGGGAATGAAGCGACACGCCTGGGGGAGTGTGCGCCACGTGTCGCAGCTCATCATTGTCTAGGGTGGCTACGCTAGGGTAGCGCAATCGATTGCCTAGGAGCCCTCGAGACTTGTGAGAGCCCCATAAATAGGGGAAGCCCGTGTCATTTGCATGTTTTTCGCTCTCCCTTTGCTCTAACTTTCCCTTCCTTCGTTCTCCCTTCAACCGCCGTTCGTTTCCGTTCGCCGCCGCCGACAGCCGTACCGGAACCCTACCGGAAGCACTTTTTGAAGTAAGTTCTCTCTTTTCCCTCTTTTGCTTGCATTTGTAAGGTGAATCTTTTGGTGAACTGATGAAGTTCCCATGGAAATCACGAAATATCCGGCTAAAACGGCGAAATTTCATATTTTAGTTGTTGAATCTCGCGGGGAGAAGCGATGAAATCCCCGAGGACACGAAGGATATCTCGGGTTTGTTGAACATTCCGGGGATCAAGGACGGAATCCCCGGGGAGCCGACGTTTATCTCGGGGATATGGGTCGAATACCCCGGGTTCCCTCCCAATTTCGCTCCCAGCGGACCTAAGGACGGTCGCGGGTTCGCGTTCCCCGACGTTCCCTCCTCGCACTTTCACTTGATCAGCGGTGGAAGGGGTGGATTTGATATGGGTCATCGAATTCACCATTTCCTTCTGCTTTTCAGGTAAATGGGCGTATTGCCAGTGGCCGAGGGGTCTTTGGATATCTACGACAGGCCTGGTTCACCTATGGCGGAAACATCCAGCGCTGGGGAGAGGACGCCCGACGAGTTGGCATGCGAGGAGGCAGTGAACATGATATCCGAGTTTGTCGACCTGGATGAGGAGGGGATATTTTGTACCGTCGAGCACCGCCTTATAGGTTCACCGAAGTCGTGGAACGTGTTTAGGCCTCTGCCACACCACCGAATATGCTCGACATATAGCGGGATGCGGTTCCCCGTATATGAATTTATGTTTGACGAGGCGGGGTGGCGTTTACCCTTCACGGATTTCCAACAGGCAGTGTTCGTCTGGCTGTGTTTGGCCCCTTTTCAACTCCACCCCAACTCCCTCGCTTTCATCCGGGCTTTTGAGCTCGTGTGTAAATATTTGAAGATCGGGGCGACGGTGCCCCTATTTTTTCATATTTTCCATCTTCAACGGCAGGCCGTCGACGACAAGCATGGTTGGGTGTCCTTCAAGTAGGTGAGCAGCATGTTTCACACTTATATGGACTCCGTACCAAATTTTAAGTACCGGTACTACCTCGTGAGGCCGGTCACACATGAGGCCGTAAATACCATGTACAACTGGGTCATCAAAGAAGTAGATGGACTGCGAGAGGAGGCCCTTGTGCCCAAGTTCCCGTTGTTCTGGACTGAAGAACACTTCAAGAGGGGAACGAACAGCTATATCGTCAGCCCCGACAAACTTTGTGAAGGGGATCGCTTGGCTCACGAGGCCATAATCAAGTTCGTCAGTGGGTTCAACAAAGTTAAGCTCGTGATGCCAAACAGGGACTTCGTTATGGGCGACGACGGGCAGGTCTTGACGAAGCACCGACTGATCAATACTAGGGCTCTCCTCGAGACGTTTTCTGACTAGGAGGATCTTGAGCTGTTAGGTGGGGTGGTCTCCCCGACCTGTCTTTCCCTTCGTCCTTCTTTTCGAATTACTGACCTCTTTGTTTTCTGTTTGCAGATAAGATGTCGAATGCTGAGGAGTTCTTCAAAAATTTGAAGGCTAACCGTGCTGCGAAGAAAGGAGGCAAGAGTCGCGTCGAGCAGCTCCGAGTGCAGGAGCCCGTTCCCACCCCGACACCCGGGGGTTCCTCTGGGTCTCACCAGGATAGTGATTCTCTCAGCCCTCAGGGCTCCCTGAAGAGGCAACGACTTGCAAAAACAGTGGACATCGACCTTACCGAGCACGAGAGCCCCCCTGCCGTGAAATTTGTGCTCCCGCCTTGTCACACAAGGCCTAACTTCTTCATGGGGAATAATTCGCTATGCGTGGGTGCCCCCGAAGCTCAGTCCATCTTAGGCGTCGACAAAGCTTCTCGGAGAAGGATGCTGGTGGAGGATGTGTCTGCTGTGATGCGGGTTTGCGCGGCTGCCTTGGTTCTGAACGACAAGGCGTACCCCGCAAGCGAGCTGAACAAGTTGCGAGAAAGTTTCTAGTCCATCTCGGCTGAAATGGAGAAGGTGGGTAAGGAGCTGGCTGACTGCAAAAGCCAGAACCAGGCCCAAGTCGAGCTTCAACAGAAATTGGAGGAAAAGTTGAAGAGTGCCGAGGAGGAGCGGAAACGTCTCGTCGGTGTTGAAGAGGAGAGGGATCGTCTTTTGGCGAGGAACGCTGAATTGGAGAAGGCTGTCCGCCCAGCTGAGGAGGAAACCGAGGAGGACAAGTTGCTAACTTCGCGGGCAGCGCTGATAGCGAAGCTCCAGGAAGCCGAGGAAGACAATCTCGCGGTAGCTGGCATAGGTTTCAAGAATGCCGTGGAGCAGCTTCGGGTCCTCAACCCCGACCTTTCGACCGAGGGGATCGACCCCGACTACGAGGTGGTCGATGGTCAGATCGTGCAGCCAATGAGAGTCGACGAGGTTCACGATCCCGAGCAGCCTGAAGGGACCGTCGCTGAGTAGGATTTTCTTCCCCGTTCTGTTCGGCCTGCGAGCCATTTTTATTTATTGGGACATTTCTGCCCGGCCTGCGTGCTAGGGGCTTTTCGACATTTTTGTAATATTTGTATAATGGGCTTCTGCCCGCTTTAATGCATTTTTGTTTATCCGCTGGTGTGCTGTTTATATGGTTTTAATTGTGTGTGATGTTATTGCTTTTGTTATACTTTATTTTTGTCTAAGTAATAAAGACCTTGGGATTTGCTCGACCTTGATAGTCCCTGACCGCGTGGAGAGCTGTTCGGGTGGTCGGAGACGTATTCCGACCTTCAACGAGGCTAAGAGCTCGATAGAGGTCTTAGCTTCGTGGCGTGAACTTCCCATCGCAAGCTGGGTGTTCTGCCTAATTGGTACAACGACGGCGGAGCTCGATCGAGGTATCCCCGTCGGATCAAAAGTCCTCGCGCACACACGACGCGACCTTTGATCATCGTGTTCTGTATAAGGGTGACACGCTCACACCTTAGTACGTCCCCGTAATCGCGGTGTTCGTGAGTCGCGGGCAGTGCTTAACTGTAGTATTGTTTGAGCTTTTCAGCGTTCTATGGTCGAGCAAGTTCTTCCCCGTGCAGATTCTCGAGGAAATAGGCTTCTGTCCCCGTTTTCGCGCGTACGCGGTACGGGCCCTCCCAGTTCGCGGCGAGTTTGCCTTCTCGCGAGTCTTTCTGGTTCCTTCGTAGGACGAGGGTGCCCACCTAAAAATCACGTTTGATAACTTTGTCATTATAACGTAGTGTTATTTTCTGTTTAAGGGAAGCTTCTCGGAGAGAAGCACCCGAACGTGTCTCCTCGATGAAGTCGAGTTCTTCTCTCAGGGCTTCGTCGTTCGCGTCCCCGTCGAGGGGGGCTTCTGTCCTCCTCGAGGGTTCCCTGATTTCCACGGGGATCACCGCTTCCGTTCCGTAGGTCAGACGAAAAGGGGTATCCCCGGTCGTGGAATGTGGGGTTGTTCGGTAGGCCCAGAGGATGTTGTGTAGCTCCTCGACCCACCGTTGTTTGGCGTCGCCTAGTCGATGTTTAAGTCCTCGTAGGATTACTCTGTTCGCCACCTCAGCCTGTCCATTCGTTTGAGGGTGCTCGATCAACGTGAAGTGCTGCTTCGTGCCTAGCTTGGAGACGAAGTCTCAGAAGTTCTTGTCGGTGAACTGTGTTCCATTGTCGATGACAATAGCTTGAGGCACGCTGAATCGGGCGAGGATGTTCCTTTTATAGAAACGCAGTATATTGAAGGCCGTGATTTTGGCCAATGCTTCCGCCTCAACCCACTTCGTGAAGTATTCCACCCCGACGATGAGGTATTTGTTTTGATATGACCCCTGGACGAAAGGTCCGAGGATGTCCATCCCCCACCACGCGAACGGCCACGGGGAGGACAATGTTTTGAGTTCGTTGGGAGGAGCAAGGTGCATGTCCCCGTGTCGTTGGCATCTGTCACACTTCTTGACGTGTTCCTTGGCGTCCTGTTGCATGGTGGGCCAGTAATACCCTGCTCGAAGCGCCTTACGGGCTAACGATCGCCCGCCGAGGTGTTCTGCATTGATTCCTTCGTGGATTTCCTGGAGGATTCCGGGGACCTTGGTCTCCTCGACGCACATGAGGAGGGGGATAGAGAACCCTCACCGGTATAGCTTGTCTTCGACTATCGTGTATGAGCACGCCCACCGCTTGACCATTCCGGCTTCTTTGGGATTTTCGGGCAGTTTTCCCGTCGTGAGGTACTGTACATGGGGGTCATCCAACAATTACTGTCTCCAATGGCGTTTACGTCCGCCCTTGGAGTGGGTTTGTCGATGCTCGGCCGGGAAAGCACTTCTTGTATGACGGATTTGTTCCCGCCTTTCTTCTCTGTGCTTGTCAATTTGGACAAGACATCCGCTCGGGCATTGTGCTCGCGGGGGATGTGAGTTACTTCCGCGGAGGTGAACTTTTTCATCTTTTCTTTCACCAGGGCCAAGTATTCTATGAGGTTGTCGTTCTTGGCCTGGTACTCTCCTCGGACTTGCGAGGCCACGAGCTGGGAGTCGGTGAAGAGTTTGACCTCCTTGGCGCCGAGGTCCTCGGCCAGCCGAAGTCCGGCGAGGAAGGCCTCGTACTCCGCTTGGTTGTTTGACGTCGGGAAGTATAGTTTGAGGGATACTTCGATCAGGATGCCTTACTCGTTTTCGAGGATGATGCCCGCCCCGCTTCCCTTCGGGATGGATGCTCCATCGACATAGATCGTCCATTTTTGGGATCCGTTGGTCGAAGGTTCGGGGACGGTCATCTCCGCTACAAAGTCGGCCAATACCTGAGCCTTCAGGGCTTTCCTCCCTTCGTATTGGATATCAAACTCGGCAAGTTCGAGCGACCACCTGAGCATCCTCCCCGCCATGTCCGGTCGTCCAAGGAGCTGACTTATAGGCTGTTCGGTCCTTACGACGACAGTGTGGGCAAGGAAGTAGTGGCGTAGCCTCCTGGCCGCCGTGACGAGGGCCAGGGCAATTTTATCTATCTGCTGATTCCTAAGCTCGGGGCCTTGGAGGGCTTTGCTCGTGAAGTAAATTGGCTTTTGCCCATCCGGGGTTTCCCGAATGAGGACGACGCTGACTGCTTCACTCGTGATTGCAAGATACAAGAAGAGTGTCTCCCCGCCCTCAGGCCGTGAGAGGACCGGGGGCTGCGATAGGACTTGTTTTAGGTGGAGGAGCGCCTGCTCGCATTCTTCGCTCCACTCAAACTCCGCTTTTTGTCGAAGAAGTTTGAAAAATGGGAGTGCGTACTGTGCAGATTTGGCGACGAAGCAGGAGAGAGCAGTGAGCATCCCGTTCAATGATTGTATCGACTTCTTTGACTCCGGAGTAAGGAGCTCGGAAAAAGCCCTACACTTGTCGGGGTTGGCCTCAATTCCTCGTTCTGTGAGGTAAAATCCGAGGAACTTACCTGCCCGAACGCCGAAGGTGCATTTGTCGGGGTTAAACCTCATGCGGCATCTCCTCGCCGTGTCGAACACCTTCTTGAGGTGCGCGGCATGGTCGACTTCTTTTGCGGATTTGACGATCATGTCTTCCATGTAGACCTCGAGCATGTCGCCGATTTCAGCCCAGAAAACCTTATTCATCATCCGTTGGTAGGTCGCACCAGCGTTCTTCAGACCGAAGGGCATCACGTTGTAATAGTAGTTGCCTGACGGGTCATGAAAGCCGTATGCTGTTTGTCGACCTTGTCCATGGGAATTTGGTTGTATCCCGAGTAAGCGTCCATGAAGGATAATAGTTTGTAACCTGTAGAATTGTCGACCAGTTGGTCGATGTTAGGCAAGTGATAGCAGTCTTTCGGGCAAGCCCGGTTAAGATCAGTATAATCAACGCACATCCTTCATTTTCCATTATTCTTTTTAACAAGTACAACGTTGGACAGCCAGGTCGTGTATATAGCCTCCGAAACAAAATTTGCCTCTAGGAGGTCTTTTACATCTTTTTCAGCAGCCTCCGCTTTTTCGGGAGACTGCTTACGCCTACGTTGAGCTATGGCCCTAGCGGCCAGATCTACTACGAGCTGATGGCAAGCCACCTCGGGGTCGAGGCTAGGCATCTCGGATGCGCTCCACGCGAAGAGGTCAGCGTTCTCCCTCAGACATGCCTTCAGCTGCTCCTTCGCTAGGTCGGGGATCCCGGTGCCAATCTTCACGTTGCGGTCTGGATCATCCCCGAGGACCACGAGCTCAAAATCTCCGTCTGGGATGGGGCGCGTTGGGTAGAGAGGCCGCCCGTTGTTTTCCGCCTGAAGGTCGAGGTCTTCTGCCCCGTCTTTGTCGGGTTCACCCGAGAACCTGCTGTCGAGTTCGACCGCGTTGACGCGTGGGAGAGGTACCTGTTCGGCGTCCTGTGGTGGCTTGGCCACGGTCTTGGGTTTGGCGCCGATGGAACTCATGCCTTTGATGGCAGCGTCGAAGCATCTTCTGGCCGCGTCTATATCCCCGTGCATCGTTACCACTTGTCCCCTGGCCGTGTAGTACTTCATTTTGAGGTGGACTATTGATGGCAATGCCGTAAGCTCGGCCAGGGTGGTCCTCCCAAGGATGCCGTTGTAAAGGGATGGGCATTCGACCACCAGGAAACGGATCTTCACCTGTCGGGCAGTGTCTTTGGCCCCAAATGTGACCATTAGCTCAACGTAACCCCATGGTCTGGTGGTGGTTCCGTTGAACCCCTGAAGATCTGAACCGACGTACGGGGTCAGATGTCTCTCGTCGAGCTGAAGGGTCCCGAACAGATGGGCATACATAATGTCGACCGAACTTCCCTGGTCGACTAGGATCCTTCGAACGTCAAAGTTTATCATCTGTGCCCTGACCAGGAGGGGAATGGTGGCGTTTGGCGCTCCCCCGGGGAGTTCCTCGAGGTAGAAAGTGATAGGGTTGGAGTTTCCCCGCACTTTCTTGAGAGTGGTTGTGTTGTACCCCAAATTTTACCCCTTAGATGTCATATCATCTGGCACCTACATTTAAACCTCAATCATTTATGCATTGTTAACTAACCATTTCTTTTTGCAAGTTGTTTCTTTTTATTGTGGAAGATAGGGTTTACATAAAGAGGACAAGGTCGCCCTAAGACATCTTTTGGCCAAATGCAACCATTTGAATCCACATGCATCCAAGAAGACTTTTTCGACAAGAAATCAAATGTTTTACCAAGACAAGTCAACCATTGCCTTTCATGTCAAGCAAAGTGTGATCCCAAGTCTTAAAGAATTATGCCATGTGTTAATAAACATCCCTGGAATCCACCTTTGAGCCTTAAAGATTTTTTTTCTTAAGTGTAAGAATTTTTCATTGGGATAAATATTTACCAAAGTGCAAAATCTCAAAATTGGTAGCATGGAGGGATTAAATGGTGTGACCTAGAATTTTCTAAAGTGTGTTCCCGTGACATTTCATTTTTCTCATGGACATATGATTTATCTCAAAGTTCTAATTGGGTCCAAAATATGTCATTTGGATCAAAGGCCATAAAATTGTGAAAATTCAAAGTGGTGCTCCCGTGTGGTTAAGCGGCAAAGCATTGTGCATCTAGGTTTAGTCCATATTCCATTTTGTTATTTGAAAATCTGAAGATGCTTTGCTTGTAAGACAATTCTTGTGAGGTCACTAAATATTACCCCTTTCTATCTTCTCTCCCATGACACAAGTAAAAGAGGTTTTGGAACAAACATTAAAAAATGAAAGGAGCAGACCTGCGCCATGCCATCCGCTGCATTTGTTCATTAGATGAAGCACAACAATCTCCAAGGTTGACTGAGATCAACGGTTGAAAGGAGTGATGCACAAACCCTAATTTTTTCGCCTACGGACAACTCATCTACCCACTGTATCTCCAAGGCACGAACCATTTTGCTTGCCTATAAAAGGAGACCACTTCTCCTTAGTTCCACACACCAGAAATTGCCAAGAAATTTCTCTCTACTTCTCCCTTCTTTAGTCTTGCAAGTAACACTCAAAAGCTTGCAAGAAATCCACCATTTCCATTTACTCTGTAACACACAGAAACACCACAACAAACACTCCAAGGAAAATACCAAGAAGCTCATCAAAACTTCTTCACTTTTCCATTTCTTGAGTTTCTGCAAGTAACCAAAGTCTTGCGAGAACTTATCCTTTTTATTTCCTTCCTGTAAACACTTCAAACCTCCGACACCCTGACCACCAAAAGCTCGTGTTTCTTTCTGAGAGTGTTGGTTCTGTAGCGGTTGAGAGAGGAAAGCACATCCATCATTTCAGAAACTCTCACCGGTGAAGAGGTAGTGGACTTTTTCCACTAGGTATCACTCTATCTCTCTATTTTTATATACACGATGATCATGTGATACATACTTGCACCATACTGTTATCATATTTGTTATCTCATTATCGTCTGAGCATGTGTTCATTCTGCTCCATTTGGTTATCATGTTTTCTATATTCCTGAACATCTGCTTAGTACTTGTTCTTGTGATGAAATCATTAACATGTTAGTTTCATTTTGTTAATCGACAACTGGATTTGTATTCGTATTCGAAAACTGAACAAAAATAAAAGAAGTGTGTGGTGGCGCTCACCACATTAGAAATATGGCACCCGCCACCCACACAAAATAAATAAAAAATGATAAGACCCACATACACATGGCACCCGCCATGCATATAGTGGCGTCCGCCACACATCCCTAACACTCACACATACACACCACATTAATAAAAAACAAAAAAAAAAGGAAATTACATGGCGTAAGCCATGACATGTGTGGCGCAAGCCACAACATGCTCACACTCATGGCGCTTGCCACTAGTGGGAGTGGCGCCCGCCACAGGTTTAGGGTCCCACTAGTGGCTGTCTGCACTTAAATCTTGTTTTTTTATTTATTTCATCATTTTTTTTTATTTTTTAATAAAACATAAAAATAAAATGTGCATAAATTATTTTTGTAAAGAAAATCAACTACTTTTTTCTGTAAAAACGTTAGAGGATTTTTATTGGAAATATTTTAAACTTGTGAAATTTTGTTTGAGAATTATTCATTGACTTTGAACAAAACTGTATCACGGGAAAGTTTGTATTTTTCTGGTTTCTGATTGTTAAGTTTCATGATTCCAAATGCATTTGTTTTCAAACCGTGAGAATGCCTTTGCCCACTGATTTTAAAATAAGTCATTTCGGAAGTATGCTGTAATTTATGAAACTTTGTTTTCCTGATTTTAACAAACCTTACCAAGAGATTGCTGTTTGTTTTCTTATTCTCTGTTGAAGTTGCATGATTTAAATCCAATCGCTTCTTGTGCCTTCCCAACTATGCTTGACATATTCATGTGACTACTGATTTTTGAATTAAGTTTTCTGGGAAATTTACTTGAGTTGTAAAGTTCTGTTTCTGACTTTAACCAAATCTTGCCATGAGAATGTTGTTTGTTTTTGTTATCTGTTAATGAGTTGCATGGCTCCAAATGTATTTGCTTCAAATTGTGAATGCCTCCTCTGCCATAATTGTCACAGTTACATGATCACTTGTACTTACTGTTTGCTATGTTCACATTTAAGAATTCACTTCATGTGTTGATTAAATACATACTGTTTGGAATTATTAAACTCAATATGTTTCACATATTTCAACTCTTTGTAACTCTTGTTTACAAGATGTTATTCTCCCCCTTCCTTCCAAAGGAAAAGTTCTTCTATAGATTTCAAGATCATAGAAAACTCATTGCTACCTAGACCTCATAGTCTTAGGCAACCTCCCCTCTTGACCTCATAGTCAATAGGACCTCCTCTTGACCTTATAGTCATAGAGTAATTTATTCAACCTTGACCTCATAGTCATAGGTAAAACTTTGGCCTCATAGCCATTTTCCAACCTTGACCTCATAGTCAAAGTCTCTCTATTGACCTCATAGTCATAGAAAGCTCATTACCGTCCTTTGACCTCGTAGTCATAGGATTTCCCCTTGACCTCATAGTCATAGGGCCATCTTACCTTAGACCTCATAGTCATAGGCAAAGCTTTGACCTTATAGTCATAGCCCCTCTTCCTTGGCCTCATAGCCATCCTCTATTGGCCTCATAGTCATAGAGTTACATCTTTAACCTAGACCTCATAGTCATAGGTAACCTTTGACCTCATAGTCATAGGCAAGCTTTGACCTCATAGTCATAGCCACCCTCCATCGACCTCATAGTCATGGAAAAGTCTCTCTATTGACCTCATAGTCATAGATAGCTCATCACCTCTCATGGCCTCATAGTCATAGAGTTACATCTTTAACCTGGACCTCATAGTCATAGGTAACCTTTGACCTCATAGTCATAGGTAAGCTTTGGCCTCATAGTCATAGCCATCCTCCATTGACCTCATAGTCATTGGAAAAGTCTCTCTATTAACCTCATAGTCATAGATAGCTCATCACCTCTCATGGCCTCATAGTCATAGAGTTACATCTTTAACCTAGACCTCATAGTCATAGGTAACCTTTGACCTCATAGTCATAGGTAAGCTTTGGCCTCATAGTCATAGCCATCCTCCATTGACCTCATAGTCATTGGAAAAGTCTCTCTATTGACCTCATGGTCATAGATAGCTCATCTTTATCCTTTGACCTCATAGTCATAGGTAGCCCTTGGCCTCATAGTCATTAGCAACATCTTTACCTTACCCTTAGCAAGCAAACATAATATAACACAAGCTAAACAAGAGGTTCCTGTAGAGTACTACAAATATTAAGGGTGCTAATACCTTCCCTTAGTATAACCAACCCCCGAACCTTAGATCTCCCCCCTTTTAGGTTTTCTTCGATCTTGAACCTTTCCTTTGGATAAATCAAAGTCGGTTGTAAAAGAAATGTGATGCAAGTTAATTAATAGCTTGGTATCCAATTTTCACCGCATCAGAAATGGCGACTTCACTGGGGACTAAATTTTTGAGGGTTAAGCCTACCTTGTTTTGCTTATGTTATTTATGCTTGCTTACTATATTTGTACATATATCTGTATATTTGTTTGGTTCCTTCTGTGGGCATGGTACTATTGAGTGGTGAGATAGGTCCTAACCCGGACTTGAGAGCACATATATGATAGGATCGTGGTGTAATCAATAGTCGGTTGTTGGGAGTAGTCCTAACAATTTATGGCATATGATGACCACACTCAGATGAGGCCCTTTGGGATTGTTGATGTCTGATATGAGCAGTCGCATTGATATTACTTTTTCAATGGGGAGCCTGGGATTCTGAGGACCGTAGTTACCTTCACCCCACTTGGCCTTTTAGGATGTAGTGCGGTGACTACAAGGGAGCAAGTCCCAAGTAGTTATTACGCGATACTACACTCAGACGAGTTTATCTTGAGAATATTATTAACCCGCGTGAGTAGTCATGCAGACCGATAATATCCGAAGGATTTACGTAGACTCTGGGAACTTTTAGAACCTTGTTCTACAGTTGATGAACATATAGTCCACACCTTGTTGGGATGGGTAGACCATGGCTCCATTCATGAGACCTCTAAACCTAGGACTTGTGTGTTTCGTTGTATGTACATTGTATACATCTCATTGCATCCATTGTTGGTTTCAAGGAATTCAGACATTCATTTCCTTTTCAAAAGATCCGCAGGGCTTGGATTTAAAAACAAAAAAAAAACTTCTTTTGTTTTTCCACAAAATTTTTGCAACTTGCCTTTGAGTTCCTTGAAACCACTGGGCTTTATTTGCATTCCATGCGCATTCGCATATCATTTGCATTTCTCGGTCTTAAGTCTCTTCCTCTATGCCTGAAGGATACCTAGCACCTATTCAAGACAATGGCAACAATGAATGAAATTCTGAAGAACCAAGAAGACTTGAAAGAGGAAGTCAGAATCCTCAGATGCCAGATGAATTGGGTTCTGAAAACTTTACAAGCTCTGATGAAAAAAGAGGAGCACGCTCCCCTTATCAGTCCCAGAGGGGTTGTCAGTTTAGCGCCTATTGTGGATCCTCTGACTCAAGAATCTCCTCAGTATCAAGGGTCGGACCTCCGTCAACCACGCCAGCATGCACGACCAAGGCCAAGAAATCCAGAAAGGCACTTCTCTCCACTACCCATGTCATACAGTGAGATTTTACCAGTCCTAATCGAAGGTGGATTGATAGTGCCAAAGGAATTAAAGCCAGTACCATTTCCATACCCGCCAGGCTTTGACGCCAATGCTCGATGTGACTACCATGCTGGGGCACAAGGGCATTCAACTGAAGACTGTAAGGTGCTCCCGAATAGGGTTCAGAATCTGTTAGACTCTGAGAGGATCTCATTCACACCTCAAGGCATTCAGATAAACGATCCTTCGCCATCTCCTATGGTTCTCCCATACCAAGGATCTGCCTCTAGGGAAACTTCACATCAACCAACATTTGGTCTTGGTCTTGCACCAGAATGTCATCATCAGCCTCTGAATGCCAAGTTGGCGTATCAATATTCATTGGCTATCCCTCTTCAAGGTCGTCAGACCCGGAACAAGAGGCGGAAACAGAACAAGAAGCAGAATCGGAACAAAAGAAACAAAGTTCACGATGAACGGATTCCCGTGCCACTCAACAAGCTCTACCCGCTACTAGTCCAGAATTCTTTAATAACTCCTGTCACATCTATTCCAGCTTCGTATACATGGTACAATCCTGATACAAATGCAACATGTGAGTTCCATAAGGGGGTTGGAGGACATGATTTAGATACTTGTTCTAAATTAGAAGCCTTCGTACAATAATTGATCCACAACAAGAGTTTAATCTTTGGAGAAGACCATCCAAATGTCGAATGTGGATATTGTACTAAGACAATGGGGTACCTTGTAGAGGAGTGCAAGAGTTTCAAGCTCAGGTTGCAAGACATGATAGAGTCACTAGCACCCCAAGGAGGAAGACCAGAGGTTCACATCCCGATTTCTGAGCCAAATTCAGAGCCAGGTGGCAGTAAGGGAAAAGGACTTGTGAGTCCTCTCAAGGTTCTATATCATAAGGAACAAGTGATCAATGGCGAGGGTGTTCCCCCGTTTGGGCCCGGAAGCTGAAATATTTTGAAATCAATTCGCTGAAGCTGGTTGTGTTTTGTTCATTTCAGTGTTTTAATTGTAGTTTCTTTGCACTTTGAAATTGTATTTGCTTATAAGCATTATTGTACTTTCAAATTGGCAGCATTAATGAAATGTTTATGCATCTTTTGATTAAATCCATTCGTTTCACTCATTTACTGTTATCTTCATAAAAGCAAAAAAAATATATCTTGTTCCACTCCCTTTATCAAACTTTTTGTTTAAGCAAAGATTGGGGAGGATGATGAAAATATTATCCATAATTGTTGTGGTATGCTTTCGATTAAACCTTGCCGAGGATGTAAGGCATTGTTTCAAATCCCCAAACACTGGAGAAATAAGGAAGATAATCCCTCATTAACCCTTCGAGCCTAGAAGTAGGAGTTTTCTTTTCTTACAAAAAAAAACCCTTAAATCTTAACCTTGGGGGTGGATAGATCTCAGTTTAACTCGGTTACGCATTCGAATGCAAGCACTTCACGCAAGACGCCAGTCAGCTCTCTCCAATCAAGTGAATAAATGTTGTACAAGCTGTTCCCGAAGCGACAAACAAGGAAGGGTCGTTAAGAAATCCTTAATCAAAGAATGAGCCGAGTCCCTTTCAAGGCAAAAGCCGAGAAAGGTGGAAAACCCAAACTTTGCCTTATATAAGAAGTCTTGTCCAACAACAAAGACAAGAGGTATCAAAACCTCAGTGAAGACAAGAAGAGGTCTCAAAACCTCAATCCAGAAGAAGAGGTATCAAAACCTCAGCAAAGACAAGAAGAGGTCTCAAAGCCTCATTGGAGATAAGAGGAAGTATCAAAACCTCAAGAAATAAAGGACAACCAAATACTGCAAGGGAGCATTGACTACCAAAGGTGTCTGAATCATTATCAACTATCATTAATTCATTCCTAGCCTATAGGAACTTGAATGTACAACTTGAGTTAACTGAGTGTAGGATTGGAAGTTCATCACGGAGATGGGGTGGGTACAAATAAACTTTGAGCCTTTATCTTTTGTTTCATAAACCGTGAACCAGACCACGTTACAACCCTTAAAAGACCTAATTGAGGTGAGGTTATTTTGAAGGTATACTACAACAAGGTTGATTAACCCGATTTCTAATGATCTTTGCTATTTGCGTGTGTAAATCACTTCATCTGTCATTCCATAACTGGTTAGACCCACCTTTTATTTAGTTATCCCACCGTGTGTGTTTCCTCAAATAAAACTTGATTTCAAAAGTTTGCATGAATTTTACATTGAAATTGCCAATTTTAAATGAACAATACTTGTTTGCAAAACGAATTCAATGTCAAAAGAATCCCAACAAATGTGGCCTGCTAGGGAATTTGATTTGATAAAGGGCCCAGTCTGGGGCATCTCCTCCATAGATCCAGCATCTCAAGAACTACTAAATCAGGGGCAGAATTCTTCAAATTCAGGATATTAGGGCAAGCCTTCTTGAGGTCATCTTATGACAAATTTAGACTCCAATGACCCACCAACAGGGGCAAGAGTGTTCCCTAGTTGTTTCTACCACAATCTGAGGACTTTGTATCGCGAATACCGTTAATCAGGGGCAATCAGATCGAGATTCGGTAAATCTCTAAAAAGTCAATTGGTATGGGGCACCTCCTTCATGGATCAACCAGTATGAAGAATAAGTTCAGGGACCTGGTTGTATAAATGCAGTAAAACTGGGGCAGATATGTCAAAATCCATGAATCCCTTCAAGAGTTTGAAGATATTGGAGCATCTGGTATACCATTTCTTCTGTAAAATCCTTTTTGATGACTTATCCTCGCTGACCAGTTAGAAGCAGTCAGGTCGAGATTAGACAAATCTCTCAAAGGGCAGTTAGTCTGGGGCATCTACTTGGCATGGGACAAGTTTGTTTCCCCGTTATTACTCCCACAGTCCAAAGAGCAGGCTCAAAGACTTTGTTGTGCAAGCACCGTCAATCTGGGACAGTTATGTCGAGATTCATGAATCAAAGAGTTTGAAGATATTGAGGCATTTTTGCATGAAGATTCTTATATAAAATCCTCTTGGACCATGTAATCTGGGGCAGAGAAGATTTGAAGAGTACCTGTTGCAAGATCCGTTGTTCGCCACAGTGATCATCATGCAAGTCAGGACGTAGAATGACTCTATTCCTGTGATATCCTTTGCCAGCTCCCCAGTAAGTTACTGCTTCAGTCGATCTTGACAATTCTCCATGGACTTCCCTCCAGCGAAAAAAAATCAAGCTCATGATGGCAATCCTAGTGAAGTCATGACGCTATACCAGGTGGAGTACTCTTCTTACCGGAGGAGGTCTTAATCTTGAAGAAGAACTACTGATCCTACTTATTCATCCCTAACAAGGGTCCAATCTGATGAGGTTGGCTGGGTATCCTTGTCGAGATGTTTATTTCATCTCCAGTCTTGCTTCCTTTTGTCTGTTTTGTCAGCATAAGCATAAGCATGGCATAAGCACTAATATGCATAGCATCTTAGCATTTTGCTTCACCCTGGTGTTTACCTGCTTCGTTCACTTTGGCATTTATCTCCCTAAGTGACTGGTTTTGTCTATCCTCTCCAATATAGTTGTCAGCCCTAGGCATAAAGTGCTCATCCTTTCTGAATTCCCCGCCGAGTTTGATTCTCGTGGATGATGGTTGGTTCAGTTATCTTTTCCACATTTGGATAAGATAAATCCCCATTTGAGTTTTTTCCTCAATTGTAGTCTTGTTTGACCGTTTCTTTCTACATTGTCCCTAGATTGAACTTTGGTCCCTGGCAGGTGTGGTTTTAAACCTATCTTTGAATGTGCATTTATTTTGCGCTGTGTCTCGCAAGAAGAATCTTTTACAGATCCTCATTGAAGACATAATTCATTCTCCAATAGTGTTGTGATATCAACATATCTTTGGAATTTTTAACCGACAATAAGTAGCAATCTCTTGAAGAAGCTTGCTTTTCTATGGCGATAAGTGGCAGTCTCTCCTGAGAAGTTTATCTATCTCTGGTACTATTCAACCTTTTTGCAACCATAATTGGTATCCCCCAGTGAAGACCGTCTTTCCGGTTCAACCTTTATTGAGGATCTTTATTTCTAGAATGTCATCTAGCCGCGTTTAGACTTGATGATCAATCATTCTAGATACATTTATTGGGGCCCATCTTTTGGTTATATCTCCAATGAGGTTGTTTTTCTTCTAAAGTGCCAATCGGTCATACTTGAACCTGTTGTTCCATCACTTTGGATGTATTTGCCCAGTGAAGGCCGTCTTTCCGGTTCAACCTTCATTGTGGATCTTTATTTCTAGAATGGCAATCATTCTAGATACCTTTATTGGGGCCCATCTTTTGGTTCTATCTCCAATGAGGTTGTTTTTCTTCTAAAGTGCCAATCGGTCATACTTGAACCTGTTGTTCCATCACCTTGGATGTATTTGCCCAGTGAAGACCGTCTTTCCGGTTCAACCTTCATCGTGAATCTTTATTTCTAGAATGTCATCTAGTCATGTTTAGCCTTGATGATCAATTATTCTAGATACCTTTATTGGGGCCCATCTCTTGGTTCTACTTCCAATAAGGTTGTTTTTCTTTCTAAAGTGCCAATCGGTCATACTTGAACCTGTTGTTCCATCATTTTGGACATCCTTGGATGTATTTTCCCAGTGAAGACCATCTTTCCGGTTCAATCTTTATTGAGAATCTTTATTTCTAGAATGTCATCTAGTCACGTTTAGACTTGATGATCAATCCTTCTTGGAGCCCATATTTTGGTTCTACCTCCAATAAGGTTACTTTTCAGAGCGTCGACCAGTCATACGCAGACTTGTTGATCCACTACTCTAGATACTCCTCAATTGAGATCATCTCTTGATTTTACCACCAGTGAGGATCTTTCCCTTCAAAAACATCACCCAGGTCAAATATGAACCCAAACTTCGAGTCAAATATAAACCCGTTGTTTGAACCCAGGTCAAATATGAACCTAAACCGAAATTTAAAATCCAACTCATTCATGATTCATTAACCTTATTCCCAGCTAAAGTCCAATCATCTTTTCATCTAGCACGCAGAGTTTATTTCTGTCTTTCCTGGCTTTTCTTGAAGATCCCGTTTGAACTCTTCAGTATAAGAAATTCCCAGGATATGTCTATCATCTTATTTCAAAATGACCCCCACTGGAGATCATGGCTTCTTTCTAGTTTCATGCCCAGTAAGAGTATGTCTTCATTTCCCCAGTGGAGAACACCTCTCTGGCTCCTATCTCCAGTGAGGATCTGTAGGGTTTCCCCTTTATTTCTCTATCCCCAGTGTTTCTTTTGGATCTCCCTAGTGAGTCTCTTTTGTTAGTTAGTTTGTCTCCCCAGTGAGTCTTCCTCGCGGATACTTCCTTCATCCTTCCCCAGTGAAGCTCACCGATGTTGGTAGCTCTTTGGTGTCCGATTTGTCTGCATTTTTCACTGTCATATCATCATATCATCATACTAGAGTTCATGGCATGTCGGCATATGCATGTCTTTTGCTCATCCTTAGCATCTGCATTCCATCTAAGGGCAAAATTTTTGGTTTGCTATATTTAAATACCTTTCACCTTGATGTCCCGAGGATTTCCATTCCTCGTGCCATCCGGTAAAGCTATTTAAATAGGGGCAACTGTTGTACCCCAAATTTTACCCCTTAGATGTCATATCATCTGGCACCTACATTTAAACCTCAATCATTTATGCATTGTTAACTAACCATTTCTTTTTGCAAGTTGTTTCTTTTTATTGTGGAAGATAGGGTTTACATAAAGAGGACAAGGTCTCCCTAAGACATCTTTTGGCCAAATGCAACCATTTGAATCCACATGCATCCAAGAAGACTTTTTCGACAAGAAATCAAATGTTTTACCAAGACAAGTCAACCATTGCCTTTCATGTCAAGCAAAGTGTGATCCCAAGTCTTGAGGAATTATGCCATGTGTTAATAAACATCCCTGGAATCCACCTTTGAGCCTTAAAGATTTTTTTTCTTAAGTGCAAGAATTTTTCATTGGGATAAATATTTACCAAAGTGCAAAATCTCAAAATTGGTAGCATGGAGGGATTAAATGGTGTGACCTAGAATTTTCTAAAGTGTGTTCCCGTGACATTTCATTTTTCTCATGGACATATGATTTATCTCAAAGTTCTAATTGGGCCCAAAATATGTCATTTGGATCAAAGGCCATAAAATTGTGAAAATTCAAAGTGGTGCTCCCGTGTGGTTAAGCGGCAAAGCATTGTGTATCTAGGTTTAGTCCATATTCAATTTTGCTATTTGAAAATATGAAGATGCTTTGCTTGTAAGACAATTCTTGTGAGGTCACTAAATATTACCCCTTTCTATCTTCTCTCCCATGACACAAGTAAAAGAGGTTTTGGAACAAACATTAAAAAATGAAAGGAGCAGACCTGCACCATGCCATCCGCTGCATTTGTTCATCAGATGAAGCACAACAATCTCCAAGGTTGACTGAGATCAACGATTGAAAGGAGTGATGTACAAACCCTAATTTTTTCTCCTACGGACAACTCATCTACCCACTGTATCTCCAAGGCACGGACCATTTTACTTGCCTATAAAAGGAGACCACTTCTCCTTAGTTCCACACACCAGAAATTGCCAAGAAATTTCTCTCTACTTCTCCCTTCTTTAGTCTTGCAAGTAACACTCAAAAGCTTGAAAGAAATCCACCATTTCCATTTCCTCTGTAACACACAGAAACAACACAACAAACACTCCAAGGAAAATACCAAGAAGCTCATCAAAACTTCTTCAATTTTCCATTTCTTGAGTTCTGCAAGTAACCATAGTCTTGAGAGAACTTATCCTTTTTATTTCCTTCCTGTAAACACTTCAAACCTCCGACACCCTGACCACCAAAAGCTCGTGTTTCTTTCTGAGAGTGTTGGTTCTGTAGCGGTTGAGAGAGGAAATCACATCCATCATTTCAGAAACTCTCACCGGTGAAGAGGCAGTAGACTTTCTCCACTAGGTATCACTATATCTCTCTGTTTTTATATACACGATGATCATGTGATACATACTTGCACCATACTGTTATCATATTTGTTATCTCATTATCGTCTGAGCATGTGTTCATTCTGCTCCATTTGGTTATCATGTTTTCTATATTCCTGAACATCTGCTTAGTACTTGTTCTTGTGATGAAATCATTAACATGTTAGTTTCATTTTGTCAATCGACAACTGGATTTGTATTCGTATTCGAAAACTGAACAAAAATAAAAGAAGTTTGTGGTGGCGCTCGCCACGTTAGAAATATGGCACCCGCCACCCACACAAAATAAATAAAAAATGATAAGACCCACATACACATGGTGCCCGCCATGCATATAGTGGCGTCCGCCACACATCCCTAACACTCACACAACACACACCACATTAATAAAAAACAAAAAAAAAGGAAATTACATGGCGCAAGCCACAACAGGCTCACACTCATGGCGCCTGCCACTAGTGGGTGTGGCGCCCGCCACAGGTTTAGGGTCCCACTAGTGGCTGTCTGCACTTAAATCTTGTTTTTATTATTTATTTCATCATTTTTTTATTATTTAAAAAAACATAAAAATAAAATGTGCATAAATTATTTTTGTAAAGAAAATCAACTACTTTTTTCTGTAAAAACGTTAGAGGATTTTTATTGGAAATATTTTAAACTTGTGAAATTTTGTTTGAGAATTATTCATTGACTTTGAACAAAACTGTATCACGGGAAAGTTTGTATTTTTCTGGTTTCTGATTGTTAAGTTTCATGATTCCAAATGCATTTGTTTTCAAACCGTGAGAATGCCTTTGCCCACTGATTTTAAAATAAGTCATTTCGGAAGTATGCTGTAATTCATGAAACTTTGTTTTCCTGATTTTAACAAACCTTACCAAGAGATTGCTGTTTGTTTTCTTATTCTCTGTTAAAGTTGCATGATTTAAATCCAATCGCTTCTTGTGCCTTCCCAACTATGCTTGACATATTCATGTGACTACTGATTTTTGAATTGAGTTTTCTAGGAAATTTACTTGAGTTGTAAAGTTCTGTTTCTGACTTTAACCAAATATTGTCATGAGAATGTTGTTTGTTTTTGTTCTCTGTTAATGAGTTGCATGGCTCCAAATGTATTTGCTTCAAATTGTGAATGCCTCCTCTGCCATAATTGTCATAGTTACATGATCACTTGTACTTACTGTTTGCTATGTTCACATTTAAGAATTCACTTCATGTGTTGATTAAATACCTACTGTTTGGAATTATTAAACTCAATATGTTTCACATATTTCAACTCTTTGTAACTCTTGTTTACAAGATGTTATTCTCCCCCTTTCTTCCAAAGGAAAAGTTCTTCTATAGATTTCAAGATCATAGAAAACTCATTGCTACCTAGACCTCATAGTCTTAGGCAACCTCCCCTCTTGACCTCATAGTCAATAGGACCTCCTCTTGACCTCATAGTCATAGAGTAATTTATTCAACCTTGACCTCATAGTCATAGGTAAAACTTTGGCCTCATAGCCATTTTCCAACCTTGACCTCATAGTCAAAGTCTCTCTATTGACCTCATAGTCATAGAAAGCTCATTACCATCCTTTGACCTCATAGTCATAGGATTTCCCCTTGACCTCATAGTCATAGGGCCATCTTACCTTAGACCTCATAGTCATAGGCAAAGCTTTGACCTCATAGTCATAGCCCCTCTTCCTTGGCCTCATAGCCATCCTCTATTGGCCTCATAGTCATAGAGTTACATCTTTAACCTAGACCTCATAGTCATAGGTAACCTTTGACCTCATAGTCATAGGCAAGCTTTGACCTCATAGTCATAGCCACCCTCCATCGACCTCATAGTCATGGAAAAGTCTCTCTATTGACCTCATAGTCATAGATAGCTCATCACCTCTCATGGCCTCATAGTTATAGAGTTACATCTTTAACCTAGACCTCGTAGTCATAGGTAACCTTTGACCTCATAGTCATAGGTAAGCTTTGGCCTCATAGTCATAGCCATCCTCCATTGACCTCATAGTCATTGGAAAAGTCTCTCTATTGACCTCATAGTCATAGATAACTCATCACCTCTCATGGACTCATAGTCATAGAGTTACATCTTTAACCTAGACCTCATAGTCATAGGTAACCTTTGACCTCATAGTCATAGGTAAGCTTTGGCCTCATAGTCATAGCCATCCTCCATTGACCTCATAGTCATTGGAAAAGTCTCTCTATTGACCTCATGGTCATAGATAGCTCATATTTATCCTTTGACCTCATAGTCATAGGTAGCCCTTGGCCTCATAGTCATTAGCAACATTTTTACCTTACCCTTAGCAAGCAAACATAACATAACACAAGCTAAACAAGAGGTTCCTGTAGAGTACTACAAATATTAAGGGTGCTAATACCTTCCCTTAGTATAACCAACCCCCGAACCTTAGATCTCCCCCCTTTTAGGTTTTCTTTGATCTTGAACCTTTCCTTTGGATAAATCAAAGTCGGTTGTAAAAGAAACGTGATGCAAGTTAATTAATAGCTTGGTATCCGATTTTCACCGTAACAGGTTGTCTTCGCCGACGTTGCGGATTCCAGCTCATAAAATTTTCGCTTGATTGATCCAACGGACAACTTCTTGGGCCCACCCCCGGAGATGACCATCGCTTTGGGGAAGCTTTCCCAGGTGCTACGGGCAGCAACGGGGTCCTCGTGGGGGAAGGTCTCCCACATGTTGCGAATTGCTTCTTGGCCTTCAATGATTGGGGGGACAAAGAAATCTTCGGGTCGAGTGACACTGAGGGCGACCTAAAGCCGACTCTCATTGGAAGGAGGTGTCGTCTCCTCGACGTTCTGGGCTTCCCGGGAGCTGGGCCGAGGAGTGTCATTCTTCTGGGCATATTTCTTTAGGTGCTCTTCCTTGATCAGAATTTCAATCGCATCTTTGAGATGAATGCAGTCTTCTGTGACATGCCCGTGACATCGGTGGAACCTACAGTATTTCGACTTATTAACGTTTGATTTGGGGGCAGTGGGCTTCAGAAAGCGGACTCCTCCTATCACGAATTCTGAGTTCTGACACTCAGAGAGGATTCACGCGTGGGGAGCGTTAAGTGGGGTGTATTCCGTGAACCGACCAACTGGTCTGCGCGGTTCACGAGTATCGCGGGGACGATTGTCTCTTTTTCTTTCTCCTCCTCGCCGGGGAGGAGAGTCTTCTTCTTTGTGGCCGCGGGGGCCTTCTTTGCGTCTCGACTCCAGGGCGATTTGCACTACCTCCGATTCCTCGAGCTCGATGTATGACTGAGCTCGTTGGAGGAGATCCTCCAGACGGCGGGGTCTGCGGAGGCCCACGGACTCGGTAAAGTCAGATCCAAAACGTAGCCCATGGATAATCAAATACTTCTTCATGTCGTCGGTCGTATGGACCTCGACGGCTTCTCTGTTGAATCTCTCAATGTAGTTCCAGAGAGATTTGTTCTTCCCCTGAAAGATGCTTTCTAGGGCAGCTTCTATCTTCGGATGTCGACGAGACGCGGTAAAGTGTTTGGTAAAGCGTTGCCTTAGTTGCTTCCAGGATGTGATCGACCCGGGTGCCAGACCCTTGTACCAAGTCATGGCGCCCTTCCTCAAAGTGGTGGGGAAAAGCCTGCACTTGATGGCTCCCCTGACGTTTCTGAAGTCGAGCATGGCTTCAAAACTTTCGACGTGGTCGTCAGGGTCGGACAGGCCGTCGTAGTTTCCCAGCTGCGGAGGTTTCTCCATGCCCACAGGAATTGGGGCGTTTATGATCTCCCACGACAAAGGGGTCCTCTGGTCGTCGTCGTCACTTCCTGTTGGGGACATCGAAGGTGATCGCTGATGTCGTGGAAGGGAATTCCTCGAACGGTGCCTCGGCCTCTCCTCGGTCTGCTTGGACTTCTTGGTAGTGGTGGAGGCCCTGGGTTCCTTCCGAGGCGGGGAACGAGGGCGTTTCTGGGAGATCGTCGGCTGGGGGCGCTCAAGACTTGGCCGACGACCCTCACGCACCGGCGAGGGGGTCCGAGATTTGTCTGAAGGAGTCCTTCGCGGGGACGGGGAACGGCGAGGCGACGGTGGACGACGATGTCTTCGCGAGAAAGATCGTCATGCCCGCCCTTGCTCCAGCGCTTCAATTCTGGTATTTTAGTGTGCGATCAACTGATTGGTCTAATTGATCAAGGTGAACAGGGTCGCGGTGCTCGCGTCTGCATTGGGCGGAGGAGCAACTGGCTGAAAAACGGCTTGCTGATCGTCTTGGTGGGTGGCGTTGTAAGCCACGTCTTGGGAGTCTGGGGAGGCAGTCTGCCCGTCTCTCACGTCGCCTTCTTCGACGTGGAGGGCAGCGGCGTCTTTGCGGTGGTTCCCGTTCTCGAGTTACACGAGGACAGTGTCCAGAGCTTTGTTAGCGGACGGATTGCCGGCCATGATGGTGATGAACGAGAGTTGCTTTGGTTTATCGGAGGAAAAATGGGGAAGCAAAGGTTTCCCACAGATGGCGCCACTGATCGTACCTGGATCAGACAGTATCTGGTGGACAACAACGTCGTCTGGGCTTCAGCTCCGGTGAGGCTGAAAGACGGCCGGGGGGGGGGGGGGGGTGTACCTGCAAGGTACTCCGACGCTCAAGTAAGGTAACGGTCAGAGAATAATAGCAAGTACAGAGATGAGAGTAAGAAAGTGAGTGTAACCTGACCCTCTCAAGTGAGAGGGTATTTATAGAGAGCCCCCAGCGCGGGGCCAACGGTTACTTGCATTGGGCTGCCAGGGCTTACGTGGCGTAGTGAAGACCAGCACGTGGTTTTCGCCCTGGGGTAACCGTTCCTAGATCTCCGGAATTAGGGCAGACCGATTCCATCGGGAGTAGGCGGTTACATGAGAACGTGTCCTCGCGGGGAGGAGTATTGCGTGTCGGGGAGAGACGTGTCCTCGCGGGAAGGACTCACTTGCGGGTGGAGATGGCTCCTCTCGGGGAGGAGCACATGAGCGTCGAGGAGAGGCGAGCCCGGGGAGGTTTAGGGCCTATGCCCGATGGTCCATGTTGTAAGTGCCGTACACACCCGAGTTTAGGCGTGTGCCCGACACTGTGGAGGTGAGCCTGTGCTCGACAGTGGTCTTGCTAGGAGTCCTTATTGGGCCATCCCAGGCCTTGTGGGTTGGGCCTGCTTGACTGATGAGCATGCCCCGGCCCAGTCCAGAACAGAGACTATGACCATAACATCTTCATTACCCACCTTTCTTGACCACTCACACACTCTCCCACCCTCACCATTCATATATGTTGAATAAAAAATAATTAAATAAGAAGAATGAAGTTGTGGATCAAATAGTAAAGAATATGACATAACTCATTTTTTGCAATGAAAGCTAACTTTCTTACTTAGTTAAAATCAATTGTAACTAACTAAAAACTAATTCCTTTGCTTTTGTGAAATTGTTATAAGATGTTAGTTATAATCATGTATTCTTATAGCACCATAACTTAAGGCACACTTTGTTTCTTGTAGTATAGGTAGAAGACTTTATCCATTTGAGATCATTATCATTGTAAGTTTGATTGATAAGTAAAATTGGCTCTCTCTTAAGTTAGTTTCTCAATAAGTTTATGATCCTCTCGATTTGAGAGTGCTTTTTCCACTTATATGGCGCCTAGAAACAATGCTTCTACTTCTACAACTGTTGATTTGATCTTAGATCAATTTTGTTCCTTTATGTTCATGTTATCAATGCTTCCACTTCATTCAATGTTACTCCAGTTATCAACGGTTTAAACTATCATTCTTGGTCAATATCAATGTTTTGTGCAATTTGTAGAAAGTTGAAGTTTTATTTCATGAATGTATCATTTCATATGGTTATTGATACATTTGTTCTTACATTTTGTTCTTGGAACAAGTGCAACATGTTAGTCCACTCTTGAATCATAATTTTATTCTTTGAATCAATTGAAAAATTCATTTTTATCATAGAGAATACAATTGATGTTTGGATAAATGTCATAGAATGCTCTACACAATGTGATCTAGTGTGTATCTCTGAACTAATGTAAGAAAATTATGGCTTGGGAGGTTGTGTGCAATTTAAGACACACATCCATATTTTACTCTATGCAATTTAATTTTTGAATGACCAATGAACATTTTACAATGTTTAAGTCTCAGATTTTACTTATGAATTCTATTACACTTATTTTCAATGTTTTTTTGTTCTGTTCTTGTCCAACACTTATGTTATAAATGCCCTACAAGACTTTTGGATGGTACAAGCTCAAACGACACAACTTCATGGCTATATAAGCTTTGCACTATCAACATTCAAGATACATACTTTCTAACACTAAAAATGTTGTCACGTTCGATAGTCACTAACTTGGGTGTCATAGCATTTGCACCATACCCTTACAATTATCCTCTTACCCCTACAACTTTTAAAACATTATTAGTTTACCTTTTTACATACCAAAATATTTATCATTCAATTTTGACACCCCCATCTCGTTTTCCAAAATTGATGAATTTGCACCCCTACACAATTTTTCTGGATTACTTTGCTTAAAGAGTTTTTAGAACGTTCTTTCAATTATAACAATTTACTCCGATGTGTTGTAAATTTTAATTCCTTTTGTCACACATGGCTCCTGAAAACAATTTAAACTATACATTATAAAATATAAATAATAATGAAAAGTAATGATTATTTAATTTAATACAAAAGAATTATTTACTTCTCCATGCCATAGTCGGCGAGCAACATGATGCTCGTACCGTATCAGAAGAGAGGTATTATACGACCCTTCTAAATAGTGATGTCGTTTCTTAGGTGCACCTTACTCGTCTCGTGGTGCATATACTGTTTGCAGTATGCATAAATCTTCTCTTTTGATACGCCTACGCTGAATAATTCAACTGTTGTGTCATATACTATAAACCACTGGTAAAATAATAACATAAAATTTTAAACAAATTAAAAACCACACAGACCGGATG
Organism: Lathyrus tuberosus; assembly: GCA_022829125.1. Classification (NCBI taxonomy): domain Eukaryota; kingdom Viridiplantae; phylum Streptophyta; class Magnoliopsida; order Fabales; family Fabaceae; genus Lathyrus; species Lathyrus tuberosus. The sequence continues at coordinate 7,884,041 of JALAZF010000280.1, forward strand.
ACTCGACATCAAGCCATCTAGCAAAGAAGCAAGCGAATCATATTTCTCAACCATAAGACATCCAATAGTGAAAAATTGTAGACCAGATGACGTGATATCTAGACATACGGTGAAGAAACATGTGGACCAGATGTCTCAACCTTAAGACATTTGATAGTGTTAAATGTGGACCAAATGACTTCAAATTATGACATCTAGTAGTGAAAAATGTGGATTGTATATCTTATTTTACAATTAACAAAAAAAAAAGTCTAGATCAGATAACTTGCTTCTAAGACTTCTAGTACAAATAATATTCTCAAACTCTTTCAACTCTTAGTAGAGAACCATATTTTTTATAAGAAAGTGAGAGGAAAATGTTTTTTTAACTGTAACTATATATACAGGGACATAATGGTCAACTAAAATACATTTATGAGATATTGGAATAATTGTTGAGGTATGTCATACCCCAAATTTTGACCACTAAGATTTCCCATCATGGTGCAAGTCATCATCACAATATGGATGTGCCATCATACCTCATTAGTCTCCCCAAATATGGGTGAGCATCCACTACAATCAGACTTAGGGTTTCAAGCCCTCTCAGAGCTCTTAGACAAAGGATCAATCAAGGAATGACATGATCTTCAACTTGTCTAACCTCTCAAACATCCACAATGGATCAAGAGGACTCCCACATCAAGGATTAAGCACAAGGCTGCAACATTCCAAGTGGATCAAGCCTTAAGATCGCCAGTGTCACCAAATTAAGGTTTTGGTCGACCAGGGCCTCCAGATGGAAATTTTCCTCTGGGCATGAGCCAATGCTTCAAAGCATAACCTAAGATACCCCAAGGGACCTCATGAACCGAATCATCAAGTCAATTTAGCCTCAGGGGATGCATTCACTAAAAATCAGGAATTAGGGTTTCTTGACCTAATTCACCCCTAAGTTGACTTTTGGGAAAAATCACGAGCCAAGACCTCAAGACATGGTTTGAGGGTCTCTAACACACTATATTGATCCATTTGTAATAATGGATTGGTCCAAGAAGCTTGACTCACAAGTTTCAAGTTCATCAGAACCACAATTAGGGTTTCGCGAGAAAAAGTCAACTGTGCCTTTGACTTTTGACCCGGACATGCTCCCAAACCTTGGGACATAATTCAATACACCCTATAACACCTATGAAATCAATCCATCAAGTTTGATTTAGGTCAAGGACTTGATTTCATAGAGGATCGCACAATTTGGAATTCATCTGATAAAAAGTCAACTGTGCCCAAAAAGTCAAAGTTTGACTTTTTATTTTTAGATCAAATATGGTTCCCTAACCCTAAAATGATGTTAATGTGTGATTGGAATCATCATTCATCAAGAAAAATCAAAGAAAGTGGGATAACTTGTAAAAGGGGTAACCATAAAAACTTAGAAATTTTCTAAGTTATGGAACAAAGTGGCTAGGGTACCAACTTCCAAGGATCATAACTTGAGATCCAAGCAACCATTTTGGCTTATCCAAAGATGAATATGTAGCTCTCATGGCATACTACAAAAGCTTCAACTACACCTCATTCCAATTCTCCATGGATTTTAAGTTATGGAATGACCAAAATCACAAAAAGTGAAAATGTCACTTTTTTCCAACACTTAGTGAAATTTTCACTAAGTTAGAATCTGTTTCACTTTTTTCCAAATGTAGGGGCATTTTTCACTTAGATACAAAAAGTGTCAAGACAAACTATGATCACACATATGTTGTATCATATGAGAGCTTTCCAAAATGTCCAAGAACCCCATGAAACTCCACTTAAGCCATGAGATATGACAATGGCAACGTGCCTTGCTGCAAACTGTCATGGCAAGGCAGATTTGTGCATTTTGCTCGATTTGAGCAATTTTTGCAAATGACAAACAAGTTTATCCATCTGAACACCTCAGGGGGAGACCAAGGAGGGACAAACACTGATCCATCAGCCTCCCAAGTCCAAGATTCCCAAAGTAGCATGCCAACCCTAAAATGCCTAAAGAGGGGACAAGACTCCAATTTTGTTTTGGAGCCTTCAATGGATGCACCAAGATGGCATGAACTGAGCCATTTCTAACTGAATGAGTCAAGGATAAGATCTGAACCAAAGAACCATAGGCCTGTGCTCTAACCTCTAGTCAATGGCTAGAGGAGACTTGGATTCCTATTGATCAACATTGGCTAAACCTCTGCTGCAGTTGCCATTCCCTATTCCTTGCAAAACAAACTTGCTCTACTATAAATAGAGCTCATTTGTGCTCAGTTTAAGTACACCAAAGCCATCAAACAGATGCTTTCCTCAAAATCACCTCCTCACTTCCAAATTTGCCTTCCAAAGCAAGTCACTATCGGGTTTTGAGTTTGAGAGGTATTCTAACTAAACCAATCACACACACCTTATAAACATCATATAGAAGTGATCCAAACACTTAAATAATAACTGTAACACTGATTTCTCAGAATCACCAGCCAGTTGTTCAAGGTTTTAACCAAGTTGCAGCTGAGATGCCATGAAGTGATCCAACCATTTCCAATCAAGTCCAAGCATTCAAACACACTCCATATGGTGTAGGGAAGCTGTTCAGATCATCACAACTCATCTGTAACACCTCCAACTCAAAAATCACATTGCTCTTGCTGTCACGACCTTCAACCTTCATGCAAATTTTAGGGTTCTTGAGGTTTTGTCTTGATTTCTTATTCCATGCGTAAAATAAATGAAATTAAAGACAATAGACATGATCGTGAGGTGAAAACGAGCAGATTGATATGTGGCTTGCATGATTCCATCAAGTATTCGGTGAGATTGGATAGAAAATGCAAATCAGGCCAAACTCAGAACACGCGCGTGTTCTTGCCATGTTCTTGGCCCCTTTTTCACAAATTCAAATATTTGAATTTTGTGATTTTATTTAATTGATTAAAAAATTAATTTCTCTCTGAGTTTTAATGATTTTTAGTTGATTCTTTTTTTAATAATTCACAAAAATGTTAAAATATTTTATTTTACCAAAAAATCCCAAAAATATTATTTATTTCATATATTTGATATTTTTACAAGGAATTAATGTTTTATTGGTTTTTTAACATTTGAAATATTTGTCCCCCTTGATTTTCCAAATTTAATTGGTTTCAAATCATTTTGTGGATATAAACATGATTTTTGAAACATTGATCCAAGATCACCACTCATTTTTCACATGTTTTCATCACTTTTTATTAATTTTTTAACAAAATTAATTCCTTTTTAAACAAAATTAGGGTTTTGATTAATTCAACCCTCATCAATCATTTTAAAACTCTTTGGGCCTCTTGGTAGAGTGTAAGACCCAACCCTTTTGTAAATAAAAACCTTTGTGGGCCTCAGTGTATTGTATAAGTCCCGATACCGTCAAAAGGTCCGGCACGATCGTCGCCTGTTTAACAAAAACCCTTGGGCCTCTCCTTGAGTTGTATGCCCCATCATTTGTACAAAAACACTTTGGGCCTCTTGGTAGAGTGTAAAACCCAATCCTTTTGTAAATAAACCTTTTAGGGCCTCACACATTGTATATGTCCCTTTGTATATTTTCAAAAGTACGGCGCGGTCGTCGCCTTTGTAACAAAACCAATTGGGCTTCTCCTTGAGCTATAAGACCCATCTTTACTTATTTTCCAACTCTTGGGCCTCTAATAGAGTGTAAGACCCAATCCCCTTTTAACCAAAACAATTTTGGGCCTCACATATTGTATAAGTCCCTCTACGTTAAAAGAAAAATCTCGGCGCAATCGCCAGTTCAAAAATCAAATCATCTGGGCCTACCCTCGTGTTATAAGCCCCATTTCTTTTCTTTAAATTTCTTTGGGCATCTAATAAAGTGTAAGACCCATCCCCTTGTACATAAAAACATTTTGGGCCTCACATATTGTATAAGTCCCTCTGTACAGTTTTCAAAACAACGGTGCGATCATCGTTAAAACTTGGGCCTCTCCTCGAGCTGTAAGCCCCAACAATATTTTCAAAGCACTTTCTCCTTTGATTTTGAATTCAAATATCTGTTGTTATCAAAACTTTCTTTGTTGAACAACTAACAAAACAACATGGAAGCTCTACAATGGGTAAGTGTTTATCTGCTTTCATTTACCACTTTCATATGTATATAACTGTATTGTGGGGCTGTTTCACTGTAAGTCTTCTTTCACATCCTTTTATATACTTGTCACATATCCACTGTGTAATACTAGTATAGTTATTTAGAGTTTTCCCCGGCAACTACGTCTAACACTAGGTAAAGCCTGGTTGGTCACTCTTAAATACAAACAAAACTAGATCCCCCGTAGGATTCCAGATACAGTCTTCCCTTCTCTTGGGGTTAAACAATATGGAACAAAGAGAAAGGCAGTATTCTCAGTGAACCTTTTCTCAGACTATCACCCTTAGAAATTGTCAAAGAAACTCTAACTCCCCAGAGATGATCTTTTCTCCGTGAATGACATCTCTTGAGTTTCTTCCAAATTCTCAAACTTTCCTGGAATGATCTCTTCTCTGTGAATTGCATTTCTTGAACTTCTCTTGGTTTGGGGACCCACAGGCTTCCTAAAAGCATCCCCGCCTCCTCTTGGGCGTGGTACAAGGACCCTTCGGCTTCTTAAAAGTTCTCATGCCTTCTCTTGGGCTTAATACAAGGACCCTGGCGACCTCTTAAAGGTATAAGATAGAACTTAGTCATCCTTTGCTAGAGCAGTCTTTCCAGCGTCAAAACTCCGGCCATTTTAGGGTTGATACTCATCCCTTAATGCCCGTGTCTCCTCTTGGGCATTGTACAAAAGATAAAACTCTAGACTTGGACAGTCTAAACCCCTTTGAGTCTCAAAGACATTCTCAAGTTCCTTTCAAACATAGAAAAAACACTGATCACTCTAAAACCCGGTCTCTCTCATGAGAGTTCCCCACCCTTGGGCCTGCCTATGGATCTAATCCTCAGCAGTAAGATAGCTTCCTCTTGGGCTTTGTACAATGACTCTCCCCAGCGGAGCTAACCTTTTCAGACTCTCTTGTTGAGTCAGTCTTCCTTTTAGCCTCCGTCTTGGGCTTGGTACAAGACATATAAAACCCACTCTCTTGTTGAGTATAAACGATTCTCTTGTTGAGTCAACTTTTAGCCTCCGTCTTGGGCTTCATACAAGACACGTATAAAACACTCTCTTGTTGAGTATAAAAGACTCTCTTGTTGAGTCGATCTTCTTTTTAGCCTCTATCTCGGGCTTCGTACGAGACATCAAAACACTCTCTTGTTGAGTATAAAAGACTCTTTTGGTGAGTCACTTCCTTCTTAGCTTCCCTCTCGGGCTTCGTACGAGACACTAAAACACTCTCTTGTTGAGTATAAAAGACTCTCTTATTGAGTCAAACAGACTCTCTTGTTGAGTCAATCACCTGTTCCAGACTCTCTTGCTGAGTCAACCTTTTCAGCCTCCGTCTTGGGCTTTATACAGGACAGATAAAAGTACTCTCTAATTGAGTCAAACCCTTTCAGCCTCCATCTTGGGCTTTATACAAGATACATTCTCCCCAACGGAGTCAAAATCCCTTTTAGCCTCTATCTTGGGCTTTGTACAAGACAGAAAGAATGTTTGCCCTGGAAAAGTCAAACTTCTTGCCTCCTCTTAGGCTTTGTATAAGGAAACCCCGATTGAGTCAATCAACCTTTTAGCATCAAATTTGTGCCTTGCTCACAACATACAAACATCAATAACTCCTCTTTAGAGATGACAAATTCTCTCTCATCCCAAACCCTTTAGCTTCACATCTTGGGCTTTGAACAAGATACAAACCACCTTTAGCTTCATGTCTTGGGCTTTGAACAAGACACCAAAACAACCTTTTTCCTCCCATAGAATAGGAGGAACTACGATCGCTCTGATTTCCCTGTTTCGTTAAACGGGAATACATAGGCATAAAATTGAAAGATCTTAGCGAGCATACTAATCAAAAACTCAAAATCCAGTACCTCCTTCAATCAACCCAAAAGCATCAAATCTAAACACATTACCAAAAACCTCACAAATAGTCCAGAACTGTGTCTTTAAGCAAATAACCCTAAAGAAAACCTCCTATTTTGATAGCATCTATAAACCAACAGTTTTGACTGTTTAACCTCAGTTTGCAAGCAGGGTTAATTGGAGACATCTATTTCCCTTCCTTAATCAGCTCAACAGGATAAAAAATGAATCGAACTGTAGTACCAAAGCGATAGTGATTCAAAACCACAAAAACCGCGCTACAGAATAATGGTGACCACAGTGGGAGTCAAAGTAAGATCTAGTCATCGTCGTCCCCATTTTCCACAGAAAAATGGCGACCACAGTGGGAGGCATTCTTTCTAGCCTCTTTTAGGGTGAAGGCCTTAAATTCACCAAATACTATAGAAATGGCAACTCTGCTGGGGAGTCATTGTCTGTATAGGATCATAAGACTAGAGGTATAGGATATTAGGACAAATATATATACTGCTTTTTCTAATTGATATCTGTGTTTATTTTTCTGCTAATAGGAATGCGTGTGATGCCGCATATGGAAAGATTGAGTATAGACCTAAGATAGGGGATGGCATTATACGGGTAATCTTACGGGGAGTGAATCCCATTTAAGAGTTCCCGGTCGACCATCAAACTCAGTGGAGACTCCCTTTGCAGATGCATTACCTATACGACTTCGGTTGTTGAAAGTAGTGTGGTCGATTGGGTTATCTGAGAAGCTGAGGTTTTTAGTATACTAAAACCGTTTTGTAGTGCGGAAGCTATCGGGAATAGTTGTCACGCGATACTACCCTTATTTGAGATCACTCTAAGATACATCAGCTCGCTGGCGATCCTCTTGCTATTGTTATCCCAAGAGGGGTCAATGATTTTGCGGACAGGTATAAAAAATACTGTGATAGGCGTATGTATCACACATATCCTTAAGCCTTTAGGTATTGGATTGTGTATTGTTCTTGGATGAAGCTTTTAAGCAAATCCAAGTAGCGTGTTGGTCAAGTATGCTTGACATAATTCTGTATTGACAGGGATGGTTTAGACATCACAGATTGTGATTAGGGGAAGTGAGTGGTGATTCTCATATCAAAGGAGATATCTTTGATAAGGATTTCATTGGGTAGTATTTAGGAGATAAAGTTGTAAACGTGGGAGTTTAACTTTATAAGTTTACTACAGATAGTGGAGTCTTTTTCTTGGATTGGTATCCCCTAGATGTAGGTGAATTGCACCGAACTGGGTTAACAATTGCTGTGTCTTTTATCATTCTGCAGCTTTAAATATTCTGTTATTGGTATTGATAAACATGTTGGATCAGATGTCGTAACATCTGTGACTCTGCAGTTTTTGATATTCAAAGTATCAGTCTACAATTATGCTTATTTATTTAAATGTTTATGCAAAACAATGTCTTGACATGTGTTAGGACATCTGCTGTCTGCTATGCCAGAATTTCAATTGGTATCAAAGCAGGCATCCTGTCTGTTTCTGGATGAGATCTTTGGGAGATACTTTCTGGCGTTTAAACAAGAAGGAGTTTTGAAGATCCAATTAATCAAATCAAACATACTCAAAGGTATTAATGGATGAGATGGATGTTCTGGATCGAAGGTAACAACCCGGTGGCTGTTCATGTTGTTGAGGAGGTTCTACAACAATTACAGGAGAAATGACTAGTTCTCTTGTTGGGGTGTCTTATAAGATGTTATGACATCTTATTAGGGCAAGTAGAATTTGTTCCTTGGTGGTTCCGCTGCATATGTTTCTGATGGAAGAGCTCTGGAATTATGGGATTCTGGAGTTGTTGCTGAAGACAGATGGTGGAAGATCTTAATCGTTGGCCTCTATAGTTGAAGATATCTGCATCTTTTTATTCCAAAGTCGGGAGCGATGGAATAAAGGGAGTTGTTGGAAGATGTCTGTTATGGTGACTTGATACTTGGAAGCATGGTTCCATGGTGCAGTTTGAAGTCAGTTGAAAAGGATGGGAGTTGAGTTTAGGTTTATCAAGTTCTTGCTCTGGGATTTTGATAAATTATTGATCGACTAAGTTGTCAAAGATACTTGAGAATTCTCTCAAGTCCACTCATAAAGGCATCTCAGTCATGCATCTGGAGTCTTCTGGTTATTCTTCTAACTAGAGGGTGTTTCTGTGAAACATAAACCTGAAGAAAGTGGAGGTGATTTATTTTCACCATCCAAAACAACAAGGAAGGATTCATCTCTCTTAATCCTAAGGGTGGATCCAATCTGAAGGGAGTTTTCATAACTGTTGAGGTAAATAAGGTTCGTTCAAAGAGAATCTTAGTTACTTGAGTCAAGGGTGGTAGCCTTGGTATCTCAACAATTTGTTTGTCAAAGGAGATACTTGTGGCTTCAACAGTGAAACAAGATTATTGAACAAGGATTTAAGATCAATTTCTATTTGTGTTACTCATAAGTATTTAATTGATTATCCTTGTATGTGGAGTTCAAGATTGCTGATGTTCAACACGATGTTGGAACATCTCTTCATCTGGTTTGTGTAGAATCATGGGAGGGGTACTGCATAAGCTTTTGGATCTATTTATCTTAGGTGTTGACCTAAGAATCTGCTTCAGTGTGGTGTAGCAGAAGCATCTGATCTCTGGAGAGTTTCCTGGCAAGAAACTGGTCTAGACAATAGTGATGTGGAAGATGAAAAAGAAGACATCATAATCTTGATGGATAGCTCTTGGATCTGTTTATTTCTGATCTAGGAGTATTGGAGTGCAGCAGGTGTGTTCAAGTTACATCTGGTGTTTATCTGGAAAGTGTCCTTTCAAGAGACTTGTCCAGAATAGAGTGCTGGTGATGGCACAGCTTGGATCAGTTATTTCTGATCTAGGTACTTAGGAACATGAGATCTTGCTCATCCTGGAGGTCAAGGTTAAGTGGCAGTTATCTCTGACTTTCTACAGACTGCTCTACTAAAGAAAGTGGCATTCTTTGGTATGGCTATGGTGTAGTCTAGGACTACTTTATCTTCTGAAGATTCAGACGTGGCAGGTGTGAATTCTTTGAAGTTTCAAAGCAGATATTCATCAAGGTGTGAGCTTGAATGAAATACCTGTGATAAGATTAAGCAGGATGGAGGTTGTCTACTCAAACTTGGTTGTTGAATTAAGTCTATAAGAGCATAGAACTCTTGTTCTATTAAAGGGATGAGGTTCTTCTAAGTGGCAGAAGGAGGAGCTAAATTCAGCAGCTGGATGTCGTATCAGAATGTTCTGACATCTAGCTTAACATCAGAGTCTCAGCTGGTGATGTGGCACATCAGCTTAAGATAAGGTGATCTACAGGAGAATGAAAGTTATGGATGCTTCAAAAAGGTCTATCTCATGCAGTTTGCGGGAGCTGTGGATGGAGAAGATGTTACATGTCTAAGGCTTGGTGGATCCAAGATGTCTTTGTATGGAGTAAGTAGTTCATGTAACTTGAAGATCAGATTTCATTGGTGGATCAATGTATCTTGTGGGAGTACTGAAGAAGGATAAGATCAGTCAAAAAGTGGCATTTGGTAGATCTTTAGTGTGCATTCAAGCAGGGTGCTTGGAACTAATTACTCTTGGGCAGAAGGGTAGTTGGTTGAAAATGTAAGGAGGTTCTGGTCTATCTTGGAGCTTGTTGTAGAAGTTCTAAGTTGATGATGGAGGATTACCTTCTTTTGGTGGATGAGAGTTTATTTCTCTCTTTGGTTATCTGGAGTTCTTATTGATCAAGCTGGTGGCACAGTGTTGTTTGAAGATCTTCAGTTGGATTACTATGCAGATAGTAAGTCCAGTGGTGGAGTATATCTAGAACTATGTTGATTGGTGTCTATGATATGTGAAGGATGTCCTAACTAATGTTAGAAAATTTTTTGGGTTAGTTATCCTTGGAGTAGGATTCTAAGTTCTGAGCGTGGAACCTGACACCCACATCTTGTCTAAGAAGTATTTATCTTATCATACGGGAGAATGATGGGTAAAGGATGGTCTTGGAAGTCTGATGTGAATGGGGCATGCTAGAAGTGGATCAGTTTGGTGCTTATGGTGCAAATGGGTTGAGAAGTTCTGGAGCATGTATACGATATCTGACATCGTTAAGAAGATAACAAACTAAGAGGTAAGGTATCTCTTTGAGGAATGTGGAGCATTCTAGATCAATTGGGTTTTATCTCAAGGAACATGGAGGTCTGTACATGAGAATTCAAGAGGAATTCGTGTGGTGTATAGATGGGTTCAAGAAGAGAGGGATCAATAGAGCTTTGGTCTCAATCCAAGAGTTTTTTATTTTAGGATGTTGACCTTAATGTGATCTCACGGGAAGCATAATAGTGTTCATGTGTGAATGATTATTGGTTCTTGTCAGAAGAAGCAATAAGTGTAGTTGATGATTGTGTTCAGCAGGTGAGTTGGACAGAGGGTGAGCTCTTAAAGACATGAAGATGCATCTTATGTTTTCCATTCATCAGCATAAGTGTTCATTGGAGGAGCACTAGTTATCTTAGATAGGGGTAGTTTCTCATTGATCTAAGAAGTATTACTGTAGGGGTGCAGTTCTAAATCCAGTTTGTTTCGAGGTCAAGCAAACTGTGATTATTTTAAAGATGAGATGTCAAGAAGGATGCCTTGACATTACTCTGCTGCTGCAGACTGTGGGGGTATTGATCAATACAGAAGTTTGTGGTAGACAATGTCTGACATGATGTCAGGACATTGTTAAGGACGTGTGATAAAAGTAACTGGTCTTGTGGTCGGTGGAGAACATGCGCGCTCATCGTAACTTGCATTACTTCTGGACAGTTTTCTTCAAAGAAGAAACAGTCAAAGCATTTTTGGCCAGTGCGCATTGGTTTTTGGTGAAGTTACATTCTTGGATTAATGACCTCATTGAATTGACCATTGTTATTTTCAACGGTTCGTTACACTCTAAGGAAATTCTTGGGTATTTAAGGGAGTCCTTGGATCAGTTTGCCTCAGGCTCTGTTTTCTTTGTGGTGTGTTCCAAATGTCTTTTGTTCGAGTCTGGATCAGTATTGGTTGGGTATGGGAATATCTTGGTTACCTTTGCCAATTTTTGGCTAAAAAGGGCGAGTGGGAGTCACGGGTACAGGGGATATGTGTGTTGTTTTTGCAGTTGTTTTGCAAGAACATTGAACAAGATGTCTGCCTTATCATCTTGTCTATGGTTCTCTTGTATCTTGTGACTTGAGTTAAAGACCAAGTTGTGTCTTGTGACCTGAGTTACATGCTTTATATACTCAGAACTACAAAGTCTACAACTAATCTCTGGAGGGGGAGTGTGTTTGAAAGGAGTGTCCAGTGTTCTGGTGTTTCAGACTTTCTTCTTGTTTCCTTAAGAGTCCCAACTTCTAGAACTTTTTCAACTTCACTCACCCTGGGAAGAGGAAGGTTGTTTTATCTTCCTCCTCATGTACACCAACATGAATCCGGTGTGCTCAGTATTCCAATCATAATCGCCATTCAGACTAAAAGGAGTTTTAGCCAAAATTTGTCAAAAGGGGGAGATTGAAAGCTCCTATGGTTTGACAGAATTTTGGTAAAACATTTTAATGATAAAAATGAAGAAATCTGGCCATGAACAAAGATGTCGAAGAAGATGTCTTAACCTGAAGACATGACATCCTGAAGTAATACATTGATTTAGAAGGTTTTAAATCTGTAACAAATCTGCCCAAGAATTGATGCGCTTTCTAGGAATGGATCAAGGACCAAAGATATGAAGCCCAAGACTGCTGAAGCCTATATAAAAAGATTTAGAACCGGGGTTTTAGATATACCGTGTATAACTTAGTTCTTAGATAGAACATAAGGGTTTAGGGTTTTGAGAGTCGTTGGCTCTCTAGGCTTTGTAAGCCTTCCTGTGTATCGTCTGATGCACTGTGATAGGCATATGTATCAAACATATCCTTAAGCCTTTAGGTATTGGATTGTGTATTGTTCTTGGATGAAGCTTTTAAACAAATCCAAGTTAGCGTGTTGGTCAAGTATGCTTGACAGAATTCTGTATTGACAGGGATGGTTTAGACATCACAGATTGTGATTAGGGGAAATGAGTGGTGATTCTCATATCAAATGAGATGTCTTTGATAAGGATTTCATTGGGTAGTATTTAGGAGATAAAGTTGTATAAACTAGGGAGTTTAACTTTATAAGTTTACTACAGATAGTGGAGTCTTCTTCCTGGATTGGTATCCCCCAGATGTAAGTGAATTGCACCGAACTAGGTTAACAATTGATGTGTCTTTTATCATTCTGCAGATTTACATATTCTATTACTGGTATTAATAAACATGTTGGATCAGATGTCGTGACATCTGTGATTCTGCATTTTTTGATATTCAAGGTATCAGTCTGCAGTTATGCTTCTTTGTTTAAATGTTTATGCAGAACAATGTATTGACATGTGTTAGGACATCTGCTGTCTTCTATGCTAGAATTTCAGGATCATTTTTAGTATTTTGGATTGATGATAGGTTTAGTACCTTAATCTACCAAGAGAGGTGATTGAAATTGATGATAGATGAATCTCAAGTCATGGTTCAATTTGGTTTCCCTCTTCATCTCTCCTTCTCCTTCTTTTTTTCTTTTTTTCTTTTCTCTTGATCAATTGGATGATTTAGTGTCCATCTTGTTCATGAAGTTTGGATTGATGCTTTATGAACTTTCATCATTTTAAATCTACATTCTAATTGATCATAGATCATTTGAGGTACTTTGGATTGATGCATAAGTTTGTCCTAATTTGTCATGAAGGATGATTGATGTAATGGACCAATCTTATTGCCTTAGTGCTTGATCCCTCCTTAGTTTTTACTTGTGCTACATGTTTTAGGAGTATGATTTCTATCATATCTCTAACATGTATGGTACATAAATTGTTATTGACTCGCATCCCATAGTACGATCTTCCTAATAGATTGTGCTACAATTGCTTAACATAGCGCTAAATCTATCCTGAATCAGATCATTAACTCTAACATCAATACTAACATTATTATTGTGCTAACTTTTACTTTATACCATTTAATTTTCTTGCCCTTTACTTTCTTATAATTTAACTTCTTGCTCTTTACTTTTTATGCCTTTATTTTTAGCATTACATTTCATATTATTTATGTTTATGCTTCTTTTTCCTTTGTCCACTTGGACATTTCCTTTTTCTTTTAAAGACATTAATAAAGGAAAAACCCCTAAAAAACTTGGTTCTCTAATCTTTGTACTAATGGCTACTATCCTTTGCTTGACTTGGAGATTGGACTTTTGGACCTATGGACATTGGTTACTTTTCCTTATGTTATTGGATTCATCTGATACTTGATACCTTTGGTTGATCTTTGAAGACTTGGCTCTGATACATAGCTTTGACCTTATGGCTTGAGTTCTTCTTTCAACTGATGCTTGTCTTATTCTATGCTTGTTGCTTATGGCTTACTCCAAAGGAATGGGATATTGGTTTTGACTCTTGTCAAGTGCTGGCTAGATCCTGGTTAGTCCACGTGTACACACTTTCACTTTATTGCTTTTCTTAGTGAAGCTAGCGGGATTATACCTGAGTGAATCACACACTCAAAGATACAACAGAGACGCCACCGAACTTTATTTAGTCCCGGAGGACAGGGAAAATTTCGATAAAACCTAAGGGGAAGAGAAACATGTAAGGGGGTCGGTTATGCGAGAGAAATGTACTAGCACCCCACGCATCCGTCGTACCCGACGGGAAGCATTTTTCTTACTTCTAGGCTTGGATTGGTTATCTGTCTAAAGGCTTCTAGCTAAAAAGAGGAAAGAGAAGAGACGAAGAAAGTGCTCGCAGAGGATTAGGGCCCTCGTGCCTACGTACCCTTATAGTGCAATGAGGAAATCAGAGCGCCGTAGTTCAGGGAACTAGAGAAAAGGAAAAAGAAGGAGGCTCGCAAACATTCTGACCTTCCTGTAGCGAGCGATTTTGGACGCGGTTCTTAGGCGCTGGTCGCTCTCTGCGGTTGAGCTTAAAACTACAGGTCGATTCATTTTTTATCCTATTGTGAGCTGATGAAGGAAGGGAAATAGATGTCTCCAACTAACCCTGCTTTGCATACTGAGTTTAAACAGCAGTCTGTTAGGTTACGGATGCTATCAATGTGGGGGGGGGGGGCCTTTGTACTGGTTATTTGTATTTTCGCCAATACTGGTTTCTTTCTTGACAGAAGGTTTCTGGCGGGGAACAAGGATTAGGATGTTAGGACTGATGCTTTTGAATTACTGCTTTTGATTAATGGAGATATGGGATTTTGGGTTTTTGTTTAGTGTGCTCGCTAAGATCTTTTCTTTCGATCTTATGCCTACGTATTCCCGTTTACCGAAACAAGGAAATCAGAGTGTTCGTAGTTCCTCCTATTCTATGGGAGGAAATGGTTGTTTTTGGTGTCTTGTTCAAAGCCCAAGACGTGAAGCGAAAGGTGATTTGTATCTTGTTCAAAGCCCAAGATGTGAAGTTGAAAAGTCTATTTGTGTCTTGTTCAAAGCCCAAGACGTGAAGCTGAAAGACCTCGACTTTAGAAAGAATTTGTCATCTCTAAAGAAGGGTTTGCCTGTCACAACTGTTGGGTGACTGGTTATAAAGGAGGATTACTTTAACCGGGATACGCGGATCCTAGCAATGCCATAATTTCCTTTATAGGGGGTTTTAACCTGAAGGAGAAGACTTTAACTCAGTGTAGAGTAATGCCATCTTTCCTTAGGAATTTCTCATGCTAAAAGAGGGACAGTGGCATGGATGTAGATGATCCAGAGGCTTGCCGCTTACAACGATTAGATGAAGGGAGTTGTTTGATGTTTGTGTACTGTGAACGAGGCACAGTTTTGATGCTAAAAGGTTGATTGGATCAACCAGTGGTTTTCTTATACAAAGCCTAAGAGGAGGCTAATATCTGTCTCGTACAAAGCCCGAGAGAGAGGCTAAAAGGTTTTGACTCAACGCTGGAGCCGCTTGGTATCTCGTATAAAGCCTGAGATGAAGGCTATTTGACTCAACAAGAGAGTTTTTTTTGTATCTCGTACGAAGCCCGAGATGGAGGCTGTTGTTTATTTGGCTCAATAAGAACCTTTTTGTATCTCGTATAAAGCCCGAGATGGAGACGAAAGGGGTATTTGACTCAACGAGGGAGTCTCTTATGTGTCTCGTACAAAGCCCAAGAGAGAGGCTAAAATTTGTTTGACTCCGCTGGGGAGGATCATTGTACAAAGCCCAAGAGAAGGCTATGGTTACTGTTTCAGTTAAGTGACAGGTCCAGTATACTGATTTTTAAAGAGAAAATCAGTTCTTATATGAGCAACACTGTACTCAGGGATTTGATTCAAGGATCTGGGTTATTCCTGTTCTTTAGGGAAGCAGGAAATCCGAAGGGTATTGAGACTGTCCGAGTCTGCGGGTTTCCTTCCTATTTAACGAAGGGGTCACTTGAGAATGTCTTTGAGACTCAAGGAAGTTAGACTGTCTAAGTCTAGAGTTTTATCTTTTATACTGTGTTTTGAGAAACAGTAGTAGACTCTATGAAAGGACTGTTCTATGAAGATGACTAAGTTCTGTTCCTATACCTCTAGGAGGTCGTCGGGACAATTTGTACGAAGCCCAAGAGGAGGCTGGAAACTTTTAAGAAGCCGACGGGTCCTTGTACTAAGCCCAAGAGGAGGCTATCATTCCCGGAGGAAGAGATCATTATATGAAGCCTAAGAGGAGGTTGTGAATACTTCTAAGAAGCCGTAGGGTCCTTGTACTAAGCCCAAGAGGAGGCGGGGTTACTTTTAGGAAGTCTGTGGGTCCTTGTACGATGCCCAAGAGGAGGCCGATGCTTTTTAAGAAGCCCGTGGGTCCCCAAACCCCGAGAAACTCAAGGCAATGTTATTCACCGAGAATAGATCAAAGTCAGGAAAGTTCGAGAATTTGGAAGAAACTCAAAGATGCCATTCACAGAGAATACATTCATCTTGGGGAGTAGAGTTTCTTGACGATTCCTAATGAGGACAGCCTTAGAGAAGACTGTATCTGGTGATCCTATTGGGGAATCTAGTTGTCTATTTCTACGAATAAACAAAATGGCGTCACTTAGTTCTAGACGTAGTTACCGGGGAAACTCTAAATATCTATACTATTATTACACAGTCGATATGAGTTTATGAAAGAATACTTACAGTGAAACAGACCCACAATACAGTTATATGTATATGAAAGCGGTAAATGAATGCGATAACCACTTACTCGGTTGTAGAGCTTCCATGCTGTTTGGTTAGTTGTTCAACAACGAAAGATTGAAAACAACAGTATATTCAAAATCAAAGGAGAAAGTGCTTTGAAAAATAAAGATTTTGGGGCTTACAACTCAAGGAGAGGCCCAGGGTTTTATCAGTGAGCGCATTGTTTAAATTTGTATAGAGGGACTTATACAAGTGACTGAGGCCCAAAAGGTTTTCTGTACAAAGGGATGAGTCTTACACTCTATTAGAGGCCCAAAAGTTTTAAAGAAAAAGAGTGGGGCTTATAACACGAGGGTAGGCCCATATAATTTTTCCGTTTGAAATGGCGATCGCGCCGAGGTTTTCTTTTAACCCAGAGGGACTTATACAATAAGTGAGGCCCAAAAATATTTTGGTTAAAAGGGGATTGGGTCTTACACTCTAATAGAGGCCGAAAATGTTTTGAATGGGTCTTATAGCTCAAGGAGAGGCCCAAGGGTTATTTTTCAAAAGGTGACGATCGCGCCGTTCATTTTTGACGGTATCGGGATTTATACAATACTGAGGCCCAAAATTGATTTGGTCAAAAAAGGATTGGGTCTTACACTCTATTAGAGGCCCAAAAAGTTTTGAAAATGATTTATGAGGGTTGAATTAATCCAAAAACCCTAATTTGTTTTCAAAAATGTATTTAATTGAATAAAAATTCAATTAAAATGATCAAAATTGTTTAACATGTGAAAAACAAATTGTGATTTTGGATTAATGCTTCAAAAATTAAGTATTGACCTACAAAATAATTAGAAAGCATTAAAAGTTGCAAAATCAATGTAGAAAAAAATATTTAATATGTCAAAAACAATTAAAATATTAATTCTTTGCAAAAATATCAATTATATGAAATAAATAATATTTTTGGGATTTTTTGGGAAAATAAAATATTTTAACATTTTTGTGAATTATTAAAAAAAGAATCAACTCAAAATCATTAAAACTCAGAGAGAAATTAATTTTTGAATCAATTAAATAAAATCACAAAATTCAAATATTTGAATTATTCAAAAATGGCGCCAAGAACACACCAAGAACATGCGCGTGTTCTGGGTTTGGCTGATTTGCATTTTCTCCTCAATCTCACTGAATACTTGATTATATCATGCAATCCACATATCATTATGCTCGTCTCAACCTCACGATCATGTCTATGGTATTTAATTTCATTTAAATTAAACATATAACAAGAAATCATGAAAAATCCTCAAGAACCCTAATTTCTGCATGAAGGCTAGGATTTTTGATACACGATTCAAACAATGCAATTAATTGAGGGAAAACATTCCATGCATGATTATGAACATATGGCCAAATTATTGTGCGAGGAAATATGCATAGATTGAGAGATGACCAAGTATATGCTTACCTCTAAGCCGTGACAGCAAGTGCAATGTGATTTTTGATTTGGAGGTGTTACAGATGAGTGGTGATGATCTGAACAGCTTCCCTACACCCTATGGAGTGTGTTTGAATGATTGGACTTGATTGAAATTGGCTGGATCAATTTGTGGTACCTCAGCTGCAACTTGGTTGAAAATTTGAGCAACCAGCTAGTGATTTTGTGAAATTGGTGTTTCAGAAGTGATCTAAGTGTTTGATCAGCTCATATATGATGTATGTGAGGTGTGTGAGTGATTGGTTTGATTGGAATTGCTCTCAAACTCAAAACCCGATAGTGACTTGCCTTAGAAGGCAAAATTGGAGTGAAAGAAGAGATTTTGAGGAAAGCATCTTTTTGATGGCTTTGGTGTACTCAAACTGATCACAATTGAGCTCTATTTATAGTAGAACAAGTTTGTTTTGCAAGGAATAGTGAATGGCAGCTGGTAAGTAGGTTTGGCCAATGTTGGCAAATGAAAATCCAAGTCTCCTCTAGCCATTGACTAGAGGTTAGGGCACAGAGCTTTGGTTCCCTTGGTCTTGGATAAGTCTCGACTGATTTCAGATGAGAATGGCTCAGTCCATGCCACCTTGATGCTTCCATTGAATGCTTCAATCCAAATTTGGAGTCTTGTCCCTATTTTGGTCATTCTAGGTTCAACATGTTATTTATTGTTCCAAAGACTTTGGAGGCTTGGCTCAGTGATTGTCCCCTTTAGATTCAATCCTCTGAGGTGTCCAAGTGGATAGGAGGATTTGAATTTGGCTGATTTTGGCAAATCGAGCCAAAATGCAAAATCTGCCTTGCCTTTGACAGATTTCAGCAAGGCAACTTGACAATGTCATATCTCATGGGGTAAGTTGAATTTGACAATGTTCTTGGCCATTTTGGAAAGCCCTTACATGATACAACAACTGTTTGAACAAGTTTGGTTTTGATCTCTTTTGATTCCAAGTGAAAAATCCCTCTACATTTGGCAAAAAGTGAAGCAAAATCTGACTTAGTGAAATTTTCACTAAGTGTTGGAA
Organism: Lathyrus tuberosus; assembly: GCA_022829125.1. Classification (NCBI taxonomy): domain Eukaryota; kingdom Viridiplantae; phylum Streptophyta; class Magnoliopsida; order Fabales; family Fabaceae; genus Lathyrus; species Lathyrus tuberosus. The sequence continues at coordinate 7,902,768 of JALAZF010000280.1, forward strand.
CAAAGTGTGATTTCTTGATTTTGATCACTCCATAACTCAAAATCCTTAATGAATTGGACTTAGGTCTAGTTGAAGTTTTTGTAGAGGGTAATGAGGGCTACAAATCCATCTTTGGATGAGAAAAAATGGCCATGTGGTTTAGGAGTTATGATCCTCCAAAGTTAGTGCATTAGTGGTACTTTTTCCATAACTTAGAAAAATTTCTAAGTTTTATGGTTACCCCTTTTTCAAGTTATCCAACATTCTTTGATTTTTCTTGATGAATGATGATTCAAATCATAAATTAACATCATTTTAGGGTTAAAAAACCATTTTGGTGAAAAATCTCAAAAAGTTAAAGTTGACTTTTGTGCACAGTCGACTTTTTATCAGATGAATTCCAAATTGTGCAATTCTTCAGGAAATCATGTCCTTGACCTAAATCAAACTTGATGGACATGTTCCATGTGTGTCATAGGGTATATTGAGGCATGTCCTAGGGTTTGGGAGCATGTCCTGGTCAAAAGTCAAAGTTACAGTTGACTTTCCTCGCAAAACCCTAATTGTCGTGCAGATGAAAATGAGACTTGTTGCTCAAGCTTCTTGGATTAATCCATTGTTCCAAATGGATCAATATAGTTCATTAGAGACCCTCAGATCATGTCTTGAGGTCTTGGCTCTTAATTTGCCCCAAAAGTCAACTTAGGGGTGAATTAGGTCAAGAAACCCTAATTCCTGATTTTTGATGTATGCATCCCCTGAGGTCAAATTGACTTGATGATTGGGTCCATGAGGTTCCATGGAGTACATTAGGTTGTGTTTTGGATCTTTGGCTTATGCCCAGATGAAACTTTCCATCTAGAGGCCCTGGTCGACCAAAACCCTAATTTGGTGATACTGGTGATCTTGAGACTTGATCCACCTAGAAGGGAGCAACCTTGTGCTTAATCCTTAAAGTGGGAGTCCTTTTTGATCCATTGTGGATGTTTGAGAGGTTAGACAAGTTGAAGATCATGTCATTCCTTGATTGATCCTTTGTCTAAGGCTCTGAGAGGGCTTAAAACCCTAATTTTGATTGTAGTGAATGCTCAACAACCCTTGAGGCATTTAGTGAGGCATGATGGTTCATCCACATTGTGATGATGATTTGCACAATGATGGGAAATCTTAGTGGTCAAAATTTGGGGTATGACAGATGCCCCTATTTAATCTTCTTGGACCCGAAGGTGTGAATGACGAAGGTATTCGGGCATTCGGGGTGCAAGAGGATTAAATATCGGAATACCCAAAATTTTGATGGTGGTTATGAATGGTAGCTTACGCATTCATCTTCTTTTGCTAAGCAATGATGCTTAGAAAAGGTCAACTTCCCCTCGATCCTGGTCTTCAGCCAAGGAACTGGTCTCAGTTGCTGAAATAAACTTCCCCTCGATCCTGGTTTCCTACCAAGGAACTGGTCTTAGTTTCTGATTTAAACTTCCCCTTGATCCTGGTTTCCTACCAAGGAACTGGTCTTAGTTTCTGATTTAAACTTCCCCTCGATCCTGGTTTCCTACCAAGGAACTGGTGTTAGTTTCTGATTTAAACTTCCCCTCGATCCTGGTTTCCTACCAAGGAACTGGTCTTAGTTTCTTTCCTTCAAACTTCTCGCCGAATTTTCCTGGGGAGATGCCATTTGACGGAAAAATTTTTGATGTCAGAGTTGCTGGGGAACCCAGTCGTCTGAGTTGTAGAGGTACACAAACTTCTCTGTTGGAGACGCCATTTGTCAATTCTACTGGGGGAAAGCAAGTATCTTGAGAGACTATTTCCACTTGGGGATCTTACATCATACTTTTCTCGGGATCTTCCCAGAGAAATGCCATATGATGGGGTCCAATTTTGAGGTGCCGATGACCTTTTCATCAGCGGATTTTTGGAGAAATACTGATGCACTGCCGAACCCTTGCTTAAGAGGCTTTCTCTGGGGATTTTCTTTAATCCGGGAAAGTAAGGATATCATCTTCAATGGCGAAGAGTGACATCTGTTGAAGGTTCTCTGGCATTTCAGAGGTTCAAGTTATCAAAGTGGTCTAGTGCCGACTCTGATCTAGAGATAAACGGGAGAGAGATTGCTTAGATGATTCACTTCCTAACGAGGAAAGGTCCGACAACTCGATTGAGAGGACTTTTATCACTAGGGGATAAGACCGACTAGAGTGATAGCGATGCAATATGAAATGTAAATGCAAATCAATAATGCATGATATATGTATATATATGCTGACAAAACTGACGCGACACACAAATTAAAAGATGAACATGACTGGATACTCGGCCATCGCGGGGCGTATAGAGATATCGCTGGTTCAAGATAGCAATTCCACCTTGCTTAGGAGAGATAATCCCTGCGGGGAATACCGTCGATCGGGCTTAGGAGGTAAGAACTCTGCCGTGGCGTGTTAGGCGATACAAGGTCTCTGACACAGTTGATCCCTTCATTCAGGCGTACTGGTCCAGAAGGAGTACTTTGATTCTGCACTTTGAGGTTCGAACACCTTTGGAGACGCGATTGATGTTCTTTCGATGTTTAACAGTCAAAAGAAATTGCCATCTTTATTTTAAAAGCAGAAAAAGTTTTAACAAGTAAATTCATTTTTGTTTCATTTCAAGAATCGTTAATCATGTTAACAACGTCGTTCTGTAAAGCTAAAACAAGCAAGAATTACAAACAAAAGCACAAGGGCTCAAATTTTATTGATAGGATGGAAATCAGCCAAACGCGTGATTCCATTAAGTATTTACAAAGTTTGAAAATGGTAATTCACAGGGAAAAGGGCTACGTTGAAACATAACAACCGCTATCCTTCTACCAACTTTGAATTCAGGGCATCCTGAGCTTCTGCCGAAGATGACCTTAACTGGAGTTTTCTTCCGATGATGTAACTGTTGCTGCTGAGGGACTTGCCTCTGTTGAACATAGTTACTTGCCATTATCCTTAATTTTGCCTGGATTGTACTATGATGTTTCCAATCCACCGGGATGATTTTTTTTAATTTTGTTTTGTCTCTAACTTTTGCCTGGACCGCCCTTTCGGGTTTTCAACTCACCAAGACGTTTTTTTTAGGCGAAGTATTTCTTGACTACATTAACATTCGTGGGATAGGCAAATTCCTCTCCGTCCATGGTTGCAAGTCTCAAGGCGCCGCCTGAGAAAGCTTTCGTGACCACATAGGGGCCATCATAATTTGGAGTCCATTTGCCCCGAGAATCAGTGAGAAATGCTTGAATCTTTTTGAGAACGAGGTCTCCTTTCCTGAAGACACGTGGTCAGACCTTTTTGTCGAACGCCCTCTTCATTCTATGTTGATACAACTGACCGTGGCATAGTGCCGTTATTCTCTTTTCTTCGATCAGATTCAGTTCGTCATGTCGATTTTGACACCATTCAGCTTCGGTGAACTTAGCTTCCATCAATACCCTGATTGACGGGATCTCTACTTCTATGCGGAGAACTGCCTCCATGCCATATACTAGAGAGAAAGGGGTAGCCCCTGTTGAAGTACGGACAGATGTACGATAACCATGAAGAGCAAAGGGTAGCATCTCGTGCCAGTCTTTGTAGGTTACAACCATCTTTTGAACGATCTTCTTGATGTTCTTGTTAGCCGCTTCTACCGCCCCGTTCATCTTGGGTCGGTAGGGAGATGATTTATGATGTTCGATCTTGAACTCTGCACACAACTCCTTCATCATCTTATTGTTCAAGTTAGATCCATTATCAGTAATGATCTCGCTTGGAACACCATAACGGCATATGATATTGTTTTTGATAAATCGGACCACCACTTGTCGGGTTACATTAGCGAATGACGCTGCTTCGACCCACTTGGTGAAGTAGTCAATGGCTACAAGGATGAACCGATGTCCGTTCAAAGCCTTGGATTCAATCAAGCCGATCATGTCGATTCCCCATATGGAGAAAGGCCACGGGGAAGAAAGAACTTTGAGATGTGATGGCGGTACATGAATTTTGTCAGAGTATATCTGACACTTGTGACACCTCCTCATGTACTTGTAGCAGTCGGATTCCATGGTCAACCAATAGTACCCTGCTCTTAGAATTTTTCTCGCCATTGTATGTCCGTTGGCATGAGTGCCAAAGGATCCTTCATGAATTTCTTTCATAAGCATGTCTGCTTCAAGCCTGTCTACGCATCGGAGCAAGACCATGTCAAAATTTCTCTTATAGAGAGTGTCACCACTCAGGAAGAAGCTTCCAGCCAATCTTCTGAGGGTTTTCTTGTCTTTTCTGAGTGCCCCAGATGGGTACTCTTGTCTTTGAAGGAAGCATTTGATATCGTGATACCAAGGTTTGTCATCTATGACTGCTTCAATCGTGAAAATGTAAGTGGGTCGTTCAAGGTGCATTATGTCGATCTTAGGTATGTCATTCCACTGACCTATACTAATCATGGAAGAGATAGTGGCTAATGCATCAGTCATGTGATTCTCATCACGAGGGATGTGATGAAACTCAACTCTGTTGAAGAAGGGTAACAACCTTCTTGCGTAGTCTTTGTAAGGAATCAATCCTGATTGGTATGTGTTCCAATCTCCTTTTATCGGATTGATGACCAAGGCTGAGTCGCCATATACGTCCAAGTTTTTGATCCTTAAATCAATCGCTTCCTCGAGACCCATAATACAAGCTTCGTATTCGGCCTCGTTGTTCGTACACTTGAACGTAAGTCTAGCAGTGAAAGGAATGTGGGTACCCTGAGGGGTAACAATGATTGCCCCAATTCTGTTTCCATAATGATTAACTGCTCCGTCAAAGATAAGACCCCATTGGGAACCTGGTTCTGGCCCTTCACTGGGTAGCGGTTCATCGCAGTCTTTCATCTTTAGATACATGACATCTTCGTCTGGGAAGTCAAACCCGATTGATTCTTGAGCGTCAATCGGTTGATGAGCCAAATGATCGGTTAAAATACTTCCTTTAACGGCTTTCTGAGCATGGTACTCTATGTCATATTCTAATAATAGCATCTGCCAACGGGCAATTCTTCCCGTAAGAGCAGGTTTTTCAAATACGTACTTGATTGGATCCATTTCGGAGACCAACCAAGTAGTATGACGAATCATGTATTGGCGAAGACGTTTGGCTGCCCAAGCCAAAGCGCAACAAGTTTTCTCAAGCATCGTGTACCGAGTCTCGCAGTTGGTGAATTTCTTGCTCAAATAGTAAATGGCAGACTCTTTTCTTTTAGTTTCGTCTTGTTGGCCAAGTACACATCCCATTGAGTCCTCTAGGACTGTGAGGTAAATGATCAGTGGTCTTCCTTCCACTGGAGGTGACAGAATTGGTGGGTTCAACAGGTATTCCTTAATACTGTTGAAGGCAGTTTGACAGTCCTCTGTCCAAATGCAGTCCTGATTCTTCTTGAGTAATTTGAAAATCGGCGCACATGTGGCGGTCATAAGGAATATGAATCTGGAGATGTAGTTCAAACGTCCCAGGAATCCTCTGACTTGTTTTTCAGTTTTCGGCGAAGGCATTTCTTGAATGGCCTTGACCTTGTCAGGATCAACCTCAATTCCTTTCTGGCAGACGATGAACCCTAGTAGTTTCCCTGAACGGACACCGAAGGTACACTTGTTGGGATTCAAGCGGAGCTTGAATTTTCTTAAACGTTCGAACAATTTTGACAGATGTTCAACGTGCTCACTCTTTGTTTTTGATTTTGCAATCATATCATCGACATATACCTCGATTTCCTTATGTATCATGTCATGAAACAGAGTAGTCATGGCCCTTTGATAGGTTGCCCCGGCGTTCTTCAAACCGAACGGCATTACCTTGTAACAAAAGGTACCCCATGGGGTAATGAACGAAGTTTTCCCCATGTCTTTCGGCGCCATTTTGATCTGGTTATAGCCCGAGAATCCATCCATGAAGGAGAAAACTTTGAACTTTGCTGTACTGTCTACCAGCATGTCAATGTGTGGTAAAGGAAAGTCGTCCTTTGGACTAGCCTTGTTCAGATCTCAGTAGTCAACACACATTCTGACCCTTCCGTCCTTTTTGGGAACGGGTACGATGTTGGCTAACCATTGAGGATATTCAGACGTAGCAAGGAAACCCGCGTCAATCTGCTTTTGTACCTCCTCTTTGATTTTGATGGCCATGTCCGGGTGAGTCCGTCTCAACCTTTGTTTTACTGGCGGACATTCCGATCTCAACGGTAAGTGATGTTCCACGATGCTGGTATCCAACCCTAGCATATCCTGATAGGACCAAGCGAATACATCGGGAAATTCTCTGAGAAGCTTTATCAAACTCTCTCTGGCAGTTGGACTGAGCTGTGCCCCAATCCTGATTTCTTTTCTCTCTTTTTCTGAACCCAAGTTTACTGTTTCCAACGGTTCTTTGTGAGGTTCAATGGACCTTTCCTCTTGTCTGAGTAATCGGGAGATCTCTTATGGAATTTCGTTGTCATTTTCTTCTTCAGCCTCAAATACCGGGAACTCAAAGTTGGGAAAAGGCATCGGATCGTATGTTTCAACTGGGTTTAAAACAAGTAATCTGTATGACGTGATGATTCGTGTTTAGAAGAGATAGAGAAAATACAAGTGTGTGCAGTGTATATATATTTTTTTACTGCTTGTTCTTATTATTGAATAGTTTTTTTAGGATTACCATTTTCTGAAAAAGCAAAAAGAGAAAACAGCAATTAATGCGGAAATTACAGAACGACGTTATTTTATTAATGAACAAGTCGATCCTTGAAACTACAGCCCTATAAAACAAAACTCTGTCGCTTTGGGCGAATCGAAAAGGGAAATTTACAGAAAGCGAGCCCTATCAAAACATCCGTTTCACCTGGGCAGGGTGAAAGGCTAAAGTTGGCAATTACTTTGACTGATGAACGACCTTCGGAACCTCGACAGCAACCCATTGGCGGCGAACTCCTCGATGAATCACAAAGTCTGGCACCTTCCTTGATTTGTCTTCAGAAATGACGCTGATTTCTGGTGGAGCGGGATAATTGGAATCTGTCTCCCAGGCAGAATTGCCGTAGGAGAATTCCTCTGTTGCATTTTGCAGAGTATTTGTGCTCTCAGCTGTATCTTCCCATCCAGTTGGCTGGATATCTTCGAGCCTGATACGAGAGCTTTCGGGAGCGGTGTACTTGACCATATAGTCAAATTTTCCACTCGGTTGTCCCAAGGTGTCCCACACTTCTCTGGAACTGGAGGAGTCATCTCTCTCGATGACGCTGACCTCGGGAAAAGCATAGTTGATGAATTCAAGTCCTGCAAACGTTGCAAATTCATCTTCATGTTGAGTAGTTTCTGAATGACCTGAGTGTTGATCCCATGACATGGTGGGGAAGCAGGTATTCTGTTCAATGATGCTCAGCTGAGTTTCATTACTCGGCTGACTTTCTTGCCCCAAGTTTCCTGGATAAGGTTGCCACATTGGCAGACCATCCATTGGGCCATAGTAGGTGTAGTCAAAATTGTCTTTCATCTGAGTGTCTTCCTCTAATGAATTTGACGGAGCGCGACATCCTTCCGGATCACAATCCCCGTAGATCATTTTGACATCTGATCTTGGTATAAATCTCGGACTTTCTGTAGGAAAGCAAAAAGGCATAGGCACCTCTTCCTGAGACATATAACCGTCCTTGTTAAGGTAGGACTTCCATTCTTCATCCGTGTCAGAGGGATCTTCCTCATTGATAGCATGAACTGTCTGAGACACTGGGTGAAGGAAACCTCCACTGTGGAATAAGTTTTGAAGGGGATGAAGACTTTCATCGCTGGCAGCTGTCTGGGTACAGGTTGCAGAAAAACCAAGACCCTTCTTTGTTTTATTGTCAATAGGAATGATAAGTTGTCCCCATCCGTTTGTATCGGTACTCTCGACCGCTTTAATAGCATCTTTGTATGAGGAAATCGAGGTTCCTCCTTTGAAATGATTGTCCTTGCTCACCGACAATGCTTGAAACTGAGTTCCAATAACCTCCTCGGGTTCTATATCAGCAGATGATGACAAGTTGCTTACAATCAAGGCTTGTTCCTCACAAACCGTGACAAGCTGATCGTTCTGAACAAATTTTAGCTTTTGGTGAAGGGTCGAAGTAACCGCTCCAGCCTGGTGTATCCAAGGCCTTCCTAACAAACAACTGTATGTTGCCCGGATGTCCATGACTTGGAAAGTGTGAGGACCGATAGTTATGGGAAGATCAACTTCGCCGATAACTGTTTTTTTGGATTCGTCGAACGCTTTGACGACGACCTCGCTAACTCTCATCGGAGGCCCTTTGAATGATAATTGCATTAAAGTGGACTTCGGTATAACATTCAGGGCTGACCCTGTGTCTACCAGTACGCTGGCTAAAGCATCGTCCTGACAGTTAACTGTAATGTTGAGCGCCATGTTATGACGGCGACCCTCTTCGGGTAATTCCTCATCACTAAATCCCAAATTATTGCAGGAAGTGATGTTAGAGACAATGCTATCAAATTGTCTGATTGTTACATCCTGTTCCGCAAAGGCTTGCTCCAAGACTTTCTGTAGAGCCTCCCTGTGGGCTTCTGAACTGAGTAACAGTGATAACACCGAGATCTTTGAAAGAGTCTGTAACAGCTGATCAACAATGTTATATTCACTCCTTTGTATGAGCTTCAGCATCTCATCATTGTTTTTCGAAAGGTCGGGATTACTGGATTGACCGACTGATAGATCGGGAGCTTCTGTCTGAAGTTCCTTTTCCTTGTTAAGTTCCCCAACCCCTCGGTTGAAGATTCGACCGCTCCGTGTTACACGACTGATGTCTGCAATATTCACAATGGAGGGTAATGGAACTTCCTTTCCACTTTCAATTATTGTTGCACCGTATTTGTAAGGGATCGCCTTAGCTGATTCATACGGTAATGGTCCCGGCAGATAGATAACTATGGGAACCTTCTGATTTTTCTGACCATCGTAAGTAATCTCGATCTGTTCCCGGTTGGGAACCTTAGATTCGTCAAGTAGAGGGATGATGGCAAAAACATCCCTGGTCCTGTGATGACCAGAGATTGTGACAACATCCTCAACTTGCTCGGCAAGGTAGTTCGGCGACCAGTTGGCGGGTCCAGAACCCGGATATGGACGAATTTCTCCATGATCGACCTGACCCTGAAGAGCTGTTCTCACAAGGTAACACCCTTGGTTACTTTCCGAACAGACGCTACAACTATCATAGTTGTGTGGTGGCACCTGGCCACGCCCACTTTGAATACAATGTAACCTCACTAGGTTAGCTTCCACTGATTGGACATCCTGACTCTGACGCCGAGTGGGGTTTCTATTACTGATACTAATCTGCTGAGTATCTTCATCCATGTAGATTGGCATCCACCAATGATTTAACAAGTGCTGAAGTGCCTCCTGGACAAGGGTACAACCTCGATCGTTTTTGCAACCCGCTTTACAGCTTTGATAGTCATGTGATATCAAGAATCCGAGTCGGACCTGCTCAGCATGTAACTCTACCAGGTTGGTATTCATTACGCGAATATCGAAGATCTGAACCATGTTGATCTGATAAGGGTTCTTATCATGGTAGTCTTGGATCCATCCAAGATCCATCTGACGCTGGAGGGCCTCCTGTATGAAAGAGCATCCCTGTTTGTTTACCGAGCAAATCAGACAGGAACTGTAATCGTGCCGCGGAAGATTTTGATACTGGCTTTGCCTTGAGTGCATCACCACCAAGTTGACATTCATTGCACGGATGTCGTGGTTTTGAATGACGTTAGAATTCGTGTAAACCATGTTAACTCCACGAACTCGGTGCTCTTGGATCCATCCGAGATCCATTTGTTCCTGTAGAGCTGCTTGCACTACCGAACATCCTTGATTGTCTTTAGAGCAGATATCACACTGATGATAGTTATGAGGTGGCACATGGCCATATCCACTCTGTCTACAATGCATCTTGACCAGATTGGTTTTCAACAAGAGTACATCGTGAATTTGATAGACATTGTTAGTCTCTCCTTCTATCAAATTGACTGCAGCCTTCTCGTGTTGAGGCAGCGGGTTCGTGAGAACATTAGGATTCGTATCCTTGAAGGATAAGACCCCGCTCCTAACAAGTTTTTTCACGTCGGACTTGAAATTGAGACAAGTATCTATGTTATGCCCCGAACCTCCTTGATGATAAGGGCATGTTTGATCCACCTTAAACCAAAAAGGCGAATTTTCTGGTACTGTAAGAGGAGATTTAGTCTGAATGTGCCCTTTAGCCAGTAGTAATGGAAATAACTCTGCGTACGTCACGGGTATAGGATCAAATCCTGGTGGTCGTGTTGTACGGTTGTTATTGTATGGAGGACGAGCCTGCTGAAGAGGCTGTTGTGTCCTTTGCTGGTCAGGTTGGCTCTGCGCAACCTGAGGTTGATACGTAGGAATACACGCAGGGATGACATCAGGAGTTACAACTGCTACTGGTTGATAACGTCGTCTTTGCTTTTCGAGAGAGATATTCCCAATATCTTGCTCTTTTTCTTAGGGAGAGCACTACCATATTTTTTAGTACCGCTCGTCGATCCAGTGTCTTTTACCAAACGTCCTTCTCAGACGGCTTCCTCAAGACGTACACCCATGCCGACCATTTCGGTGAAATCACTGGGAGCACTGGCAACCATTCGGTCATAATAAAATGAGCTTAAGGTCTTTAAGAAGATATTTGTCATCTCTTTTTCCTCAAGAGGCGGACAAATTTGAGCGGCAATTTCACGCCACCTTTGAGCATACTCCTTAAAGGTTTCCTTGTCCTTTTGCGACATCGATCTGAGTTGATCTCTATCGGGTGCCATGTCTAAATTGTATTTGTATTGTTGGACAAAGGCGAGTACCAAGATCTCTGAATGTGCTGATCGTAGTACGGTTTAAACCCATGTATCATTTTAACGCGGCACCGGTTAAACTATCCTGGAAGTAGTGAATCAGTAGGTCCTGATTCTCCGTCTGAGCTGACATCCGCCGAGCGTACATCACCAGATGGCTTTGAGGGCAAGAGTTACCCTTGTATTTTTCAAAGTCGGGCACTTGGAACTTGTGCGGGACTTTCACATTTGGGACCAAGCAGAGATCTGCGGCGTCCTTTCCAAATAAATCATGACCGCGAATGGCCTGCAGTTCCTTCTGCATTTCCAAGAACTGCTCCTGGAATTCCTCCATTTTGTCAAACATAGTTTCCTTCTTACCAGAAGGTGTCTGTGGAATCTGTCCTTCCGGGACAGTGTGCACCACAGGGGGTGGTACCGTGACTACGGCAGCGAGTCTTGGCGTTTCCCGAAGTTTGTAACCTTCAGGAGTCTTCAGTATGCCCCTGGCATCTTCGCTTTCCCGAAGTTTGTAACCTTCAGGCCCAGCTGATTCTATTGTGATTCCCTGATCTTCAGCGACCGACGGAATATATCCTTCCGGGATATAGTTAACATGCATGCCCCAAGGACGATCTTTCGGTATCTGATACCTAGGATCATACCTCTCCACTACGGGCGTTGAGGTGATCTCTGAGATCACAGTTCTTTGTAGCTGAGCTTCTGCCATGACTTGCATGTTGTTACGAAGCTTTCTCATATCCTTTCTCAGAGCGTCGATCTCTTCTTTTAACTCTCTGTTTTCTTCCTCAAGATCATCCATCCTTTTCTGACGATTGGCCCGAGTATTATACGAATGAGACAGTTTGACTCTAGAATCGAGACACAAATGTGAGATTCATAGGGAAGAAGAATACGCGATGTGAGAATGATAAATGCAATGATTATATTAATTGTTTTTTGGTTTAATCAAAATAAACTTTGACAATTAGATTGTAAATATCAAACGGTGGGGAAACCCCATTTTATTGAAATTCACAGGATTACAGAAATAGAAATACAGTAGATTACAAGGTGCAGAAACAGAAACCTAAACTAATGGGTCTTGAGTCCTCTCTGAAGAGAAATCAGGTGCTGATTCTGGTATCTTCCTTTTCTTTAACCGGGGCTCTTGGGCCGTTGTCGGGTTGTCATTCCTTTGCCAAGTGAAAGGAGCGAGCAAATTCCTTTGGTCATCCTGATTATCTACAGCATGTTGCTCCAAAATTTCAATCAGAGCATCTTTCTCTTTCAGTAATTACTGTATTTTGATGCACTCTACGTCGAGGGTGCGGTACTTGTTCTTCCAAGACCTTCTCTCCTTTTGAATTTTATTGAGAGTAACCTGAAGCTTTTCAGTTTCCGTCATGAAGTACATGACAGATTCCCTCGGCGGAAGAATTCTGTAACGAGGATAAGGCATCTTTAGCTTGAGAGCTCTAGTTTGTACCCAATGGAGATAAGGCTTCACCGAGACACAGTCTGGTTTTCCCAGAGACTCTCGTCCTTTCTTATGAACATGCTTCCAAGCGTGCACTATTTCTATCTTTAGTGCTCTGTCGTTTTCTCCTTCCTTGAAGAAAAGACCTTCCATATGAACACCCCGTGGGATGTGTCTCATCGGGTATCCAAATTGACGGCGAACCAATACCGGATGGTAGTTGATTCCTCCTTTAGTTCCTATAAGGGGTACGTTGGGGAAGTTTCCACAACGATCAATGATCCTAATTCCATCATAAATCCTATTACACCAATCTATATCAGAGTTGGTAAGAGACATGATCTTCTGCGACCAGCGTAGGGCACTCTTACAATCCCAAAAAGCAGCAGACTTGGGCAAGTGAGAGATAAACCATTTGTAAAGCAGAGGTACACAGCATGTGATCTCCCCCCCGCTGTACAAATTTCCCAGGTGTACAGAATGATGCGCATCTGCGAGCAAAGTCGGCACAGGATTTCCAATGAGAAAAACCTTAATAGCGTTAATATCGACGAAGTTATTGATGTTAGGAAACAAAAATAACCCGTAGGTGAGCAAGACAAAGATGCTTTCAAAAGCAGTCACGTTTCCTATACTGGCAAAATATAGGGCCTTCTTCGTCAAGAACTGGGCTGGCAAACCTTGGATGCCACCCTTAGCGGTCATGTGAGTCCTGACCTCAGACTCGTCCAAATGAATTGCTCTTGCAATAGTCTGATTCTTTGGAATTTCTTCCAGTCCAGAAAATGGTGCTCGATCTGTAATGTGTAGATCGATCAGGTGAGAATACTCCTCCAGCGTTGGTGCAAGCTGGTAATCCGGGAATGTGAAACAGTGATAAACCGGATCATAAAACTGAATGAGCGCATCCATGATTCCCTCAATCACATGGACTCTTAATAGTGGTAGCAAACCTCCGTGCTTGGCTCTGAAAGCCTCTTGGTTAGTGATCATCCTAGCTAACCTTCTCAAATCCTCTAGTTTTGGAACCTTAAAGGTATACTGGCGAGTTCTCCTTCTACCGAAATCCATTAGTGCAATCCTTTTCTCTGATATTTGCAATCACAGTCGTAGTTTATTTTGAAAGAATAGAGAGACTAGAAGAGAAGATTTTTTGAATGTTTTAGTGTTTTTTAGATTAATGCATGAATGCAGCACACAAAAACATAGAAAAAACATGGGGTCAAAGGGTCATTGTCATGGAGTCAGGGCTCTACCCATCCCCAAAGGTTTATACTAGGGTGATTTTTGTACCTGTACTCATTATCATCAGCTCCTCCCAGGAAATCAAAACAACAAGGGGATCGCCAGCGAGTTGTAGAGCAATCTTAGAGTAAGTGCCATTCACCGAGAATAGATCACCAGCCTCAAATGAGGGTAGTATCGCGTAACAACTATTTCCGATAGTTTTCGCACTACGAAAGGGTTTGGCTCCTCAGCTTCTCAGACTTAACAACCGGCCCATTGTCTAGGTGAGAGAATGGGTTGCGTTGGTCAGCCTCCACTGAGGTTGATGGTCGACCCCGTCGCCATCACTTATCTTAGGTGTATACTCATTCTTTCCACATACGGCATCACCTGCATTCCCATTAGCAGAAAAATAAACATGTATAACAATTAGGAAAAGCAGTATATATATTTGTCCTAAACATCCTAGACCTATGAAGCTATGAATCCTAAGTTCCTGACAGAAGATGGGTTCCCTGGCGGAAGCCCCAATCTGTGGTATTCACACAAGAGGTGAAAAAGGAATTCAGAATTAGGCCCCACAGTGGGCGCCATTTTTCTGTAGCGAGCGATTTTGGACGCGGTTCTTAGGCGCTGGTCGCTCTCTGCGGTTGAGCTTATAACTACAGGTCGATTCATTTTTTATCCTATTGTGAGCTGATGAAGGAAGGGAAATAGATGTCTCCAATTAACCCTGCTTTGCATACTGAGTTTAAACAGCGGTCTGTTAGGTTACAGATGCTATCAATGTGGGGGGGCCTTTGTACTGGTTATTTGTATTTTTGCCAATACTGGTTTCTTTCTTGACAGAAGGTTTCTGGCGGGGAACAAGGATTAGGATGTTAGGACTGATGCTTTTGAATTACTGCTTTTGATTGATGGAGATATGGGATTTTGGGCTTTTGTTTAGTGTGCTCGCTAAGATCTTTTCTTTCGATCTTATACCTACGTATTCCCGTTTACCGAAACAAGGAAATCAGAGTGTTCGTAGTTCCTCCTATTCTATGGGAGGAAATGGTTGTTTTTGGTGTCTTGTTCAAAGCCCAAGACGTGAAGCGAAAGGTGATTTGTATCTTGTTCAAAGCCCAAGATGTGAAGCTGAAAAGTCTATTTGTGTCTTGTTCAAAGCCCAAGACGTGAAGCTGAAAGACCTCGATTTTAGAAAGAATTTGTCATCTCTAAAGAAGGGTTTGCCTGTCACAACTGTTGGGTGACTGATTATAAAGGAGGATTACTTTAACCGGGATACGCGGATCCTAGCAATGCCATAATTTCCTTTATAGGGGGTTTTAACCTGAAGGAGAAGACTTTAACTCAGTATAGAGTAATGCCATCTTTCCTTAGGAATTTCTCATGCTAAAAGAGGGACAGTGGCATGGATGTAGATGATCCAGAGGCTTGCCGCTTACAGCGATTAGATGAAGGGAGTTGTTTAATGTTTGTGTACTGTGAACGAGGCACAATTTTGATGCTAAAAGGTTGATTGGATCAACCAGTGGTTTTCTTATACAAAGCCTAAGAGGAGACTACTATGTGTCTCGTACAAAGCCCGAGAGAGAGGCTAAAAGGTTTTGACTCAACGCTGGAGCCGCTTGGTATCTCGTATAAAGCCCGAGATGAAGGCTATTTGACTCAACAAGAGAGTTTTTTTTTGTATCTCGTACGAAGCCCGAGATGGAGGCTGTTGTTTATTTGGCTCAATAAGAACCTTTTTGTATCTCGTATAAAGCCTGAGATGGAGGCGAAAAAGGTATTTGACTCAACGAGGGAGTCTCTTATGTGTCTTGTACAAATCCCGAGAGAGAGGCTAAAATTTGTTTGACTCCGCTGGGGAGGATCATTGTACAAAGCCCAAGAGAAGGCTATGGTTACTGTTTCAGTTAAGTGACAGGTCCAGTATACTGATTTTTAAAGAGAAAATCAGTTCTTATATGAGCAACACTGTACTCAGGGATTTGATTCAAGGATCTGGGTTATTCCTGTTCTTTAGGGAAGCGGGAAATCCGAAGGGTATTGAGACTGTCCGAGTCTGCGGGTTTCCTTCCTATTTAACGAAGGGGTCACTTGAGAATGTCTTTGAGACTCAAGGAAGTTAGACTGTCCAAGTCTAGAGTTTTATCTTTTATACTGTGTTTTGAGAAACAGTAGTAGACTCTATGAAAGGACTGTTCTATGAAGATGACTAAGTTCTGTTCCTATACCTCTAGGAGGTCGTCGGGATAATTTGTACGAAGCCCAAGAGGAGGCTGGAAACTTTTAAGAAGCCGACGAATCCTTGTACTAAGCCCAAGAGGAGGCTATCATTCCCGGAGGAAGAGATCATTATATGAAGCCTAAGAGGAGGCTGTGAATACTTCTAAGAAGCCGCAGGGTCCTTGTACTAAGCCCAAGAGGAGGCGGGGTTGCTTTTAGGAAGCCTGTGGGTCCTTGTACGATGCCCAAGAGGAGGCCGATGCTTTTTAAGAAGCTCGTGGGTCCCCAAACCCCGAGAAATTCAAGGCAATGCTATTCACCGAGAATAGATCAAAGTCAGGAAAGTTCGAGAATTTGGAAGAAACTCAAAGATGCCATTCACGGAGAATACATTCATCTTGGGGAGTAGAGTTTCTTGACGATTCCTAATGAGGACAGTCTGAGAGAAGACTGTATCTGGTGATCCTATTAGGGAATCTAGTTGTCTATTTCTACGAATAAACGAAACGACGTCACTTAGTTCTAGACGTAGTTGCCGAGGAAACTCTAAATATCTATACTATTATTACACAGTCGATATGAGTTTATGAAAGAAGACTTATAGTGAAACAGCCCCACAATACAGTTATATGTATATGAAAGCGGTAAATGAAAGGGATAACCACTTACTCGGTTGTAGAGCTTCCATGCTGTTTGGTTAGTTATTCAACAAAGAAAGATTGAAAACAACAGTATATTCAAAATCAAAGGAGAAAGTGCTTTGAAAAAGAAAGATTTTGGGGCTTACAGCTCAAGGAGAGGCCCGTGGTTTTATCAGTGAGCACATTGTTTGAATTTGTACAGAGGGACTTATACAAGTGACTGAGGCCCAAAAGGTTTTCTGTACAAAGGGATGGGTCTTACACTCTATTAGAGGCCCAAAAGTTTTAAAGAAAAAGAGTGGGGCTTATAACACGAGGGTAGGCCCATATAATTTTTCCGTTTGAAATGGCGATCGCGCCGAGGTTTTCTTTAAACGCAGAGGGACTTATACAATAAGTGAGACCCAAAAAGATTTTGGTTAAAAGGGGATTGGGTCTTACACTCTAATAGAGGCCCAAAATGTTTTGAATGGGTCTTATAGCTCAAGGAGAGGCCCAAGGGTTATTTTTCAAAAGGCGACGATCGCGCCGTTCTTTTTTGACGGTATCGGGACTTATACAATACTGAGGCCCAAAATTGATTTGGTCAAAAAAGGATTGGGTCTTACACTCTATTAGAGGCCCAAAAAGTTTTGAAAATGATTTATGAGGGTTGAATTAATCCAAAAACCCTAATTTGTTTTCAAAAATGTATTTAATTGAATAAAAATTCAATTAAAATGATCAAAATTGTTTAACATGTGAAAAACAAATTGTGATTTTGGATTAATGCTTCAAAAATTAAGTATTGACCTACAAAATAATTAGAAAGCATTAAAAGTTGCAAAATCAATGTAGAAAAAAATATTTAATATGTCAAAAACAATTAAAATATTAATTCTTTGCAAAAATATCAATTATATGAAATAAATAATATTTTTGGGATTTTTTGGGAAAATAAAATATTTTAACATTTTTGTGAATTATTAAAAAAAGAATCAACTCAAAATCATTAAAACTCAGAGAGAAATTAATTTTTGAATCAATTAAATAAAATCACAAAATTCAAATATTTAAATTATTCAAAAATGGCGCCAAGAACACACCAAGAACACGCGCGTGTTCTGGGTTTGGCTGATTTGCATTTTCTCCTCAATCTCACTGAATACTTGATTATATCATGCAATCCACATATCATTATGCTCGTCTCAACCTCACGATCATGTCTATGGTATTTAATTTCATTTAAATTAAACATATAACAAGAAATCATGAAAAATTCTCAAGAACCCTAATTTCTGCATGAAGGCTAGGATTTTTGATACACGATTCAAACAATGCAATTAATTGAGGGAAAACATTCCATGCATGATTATGAACATATGGCCAAATTATTGTGCGAGGAAATATGCATAGATTGAGAGATGACCAAGTATATGCTTACCTCTAAGCCGTGACAGCAAGTGCAATGTGATTTTTGATTTGGAGGTGTTACAGATGAGTGGTGATGATCTGAACAGCTTCCCTACACCGCATAGAGTGTGTTTGAATGGTTGGACTTGTTTGAAATTGGCTGGATCAATTTGTGGTACCTCAGCTGCAACTTGGTTGAAAATTTGAGCAACCAGCTGGTGATTTTGTGAAATTGGTGTTTCAGAAGTGATCTAAGTGTTTGATCAGCTCATATGTGATGTATGTGAGGTGTGTGAGTGATTGGTTTGATTGGAATTGCTCTCAAACTCAAAACCCGATAGTGACTTGCCTTAGAAGGAAAAATTGGAGTGAAAGAAGAAATTTTGAGGAAAGCATCTGTTTGATGGCTTTGGTGCACTCAAACTGATCACAATTGAGCTCTATTTATAGTAGAACAAGTTTGTTTTGCAAGGAATAGTGAATGGCAGCTAATAAGTAGGTTTGGCCAATGTTGGCAAATGAAAATCCAAGTCTCCTCTAGCCATTGACTAGAGGTTAGGGCACAGAGCTTTGGTTCCCTTGGTCTTGGATAAGTCTTGACTGATTTCAGATGAGAATGGCTCAGTCCATGCCACCTTGATGCTTCCATTGAATGCTTCAATCCAAATTTGGAGTCTTGTCCCTATTTTGGCCATTCTAGGTTCAACATGTTATTTCTTGTTCTAAAGACTTTGGAGGCTTGGCTCAGTGATTGTCCCCTTTAGATTCAATCCTCTGAGGTGTCCAAGTGGATAGGAGCATTTGAATTTGGCTGATTTTGGCAAATCGAGCCAAAATGCAAAATCTGCCTTGCCTTTGACAGATTTCAGCAAGGCAACTTGACAATGTCATATCTCATGGGGTAAAGTTGAATTTGGCAATGTTCTTGGCCATTTTGGAAAGCCCTTACATGATACAACAACTGTTTGAACAAGTTTGGTTTTGATCTCTTTTGATTCCAAGTGAAAAATCCCTCTACATTTGGAAAAAAGTGAAGCAAAATCTGACTTAGTGAAATTTTCACTAAGTGTTGGAACAAAGTGTGATTTCTTGATTTTGATCACTCCATAACTCAAAATCTTTAATGAATTGGACTTAGGTCTAGTTGAAGTTTTTGTAGAGGGTAATGAGGGCTACAAATCCATCTTTGGATGAGAAAAAATGGCCATGTGGTTTAGGAGTTATGATCCTCCAAAGTTAGTGCATTAGTGGTACTTTTTCCATAACTTAGAAAAATTTCTAAGTTTTATGGTTACCTCTTTTTCAAGTTATCCAACATTCTTTAATTTTTCTTGATGAATGATGATTCAAATCATACATTAACATCATTTTAGGGTTAAAAACCCATTTTGGTGAAAAATCTCAAAAAGTCAAAGTTGACTTTTGTGCACAGTCGACTTTTTATCAGATGAATTCCAAATTGTGCAATTCTTCAGGAAATCATGTCCTTGACCTAAATCAAACTTGATGGACATGTTCCATGGGTGTCATAGGGTATATTGAGGCATGTCCTAGGGTTTGGGAGCATGTCCTGGTCAAAAGTCAAAGTTACAGTTGACTTTCCTCGCGAAACCCTAATTGTGGTGCAGATGAAAATGAGACTTGTTGCTCAAGCTTCTTGGATTAATCCATTGTTCCAAATGGATCAATATAGTTCATTAGAGACCCTCAGATCATGTCTTGAGGTCTTGGCTCTTGATTTGCCCCAAAAGTCAACTTAGGGGTGAATTAGGTCAAGAAACCCTAATTCCTGATTTTTTATGTATGCATCCCCTGAGGTCAAATTGACTTGATGCTTAGGTCCATGAGGTTCCATGGAGTACATTAGGTTGTATTTTGGATCTTTGGCTTATGCCCAGATGAAACTTTCCATCTAGAGGCCCTGGTCGACCAAAACCCTAATTTGGTGATACTGGTGATCTTGAGACTTGATCCACCTAGAAGGGAGCAACCTTGTGCTTAATCCTTAAAGTGTGAGTCCATTTTGATCCATTGTGGATGTTTGAGAGGTTAGACAAGTTGAAGATCATGTCATTCCTTGATTGATCCTTTGTCTAAGGCTCTGAGAGGGCTTAAAACCCTAATTTTGATTGTAGTGAATGCTCAACAACCCTTGAGGCATTTGGTGAGGCATGATGGTTCATCCACATTGTGATGATGATTTTCACAATGATGGGAAATCTTAGTGGTCAAAATTTGGGGTATGACACTTCCCATCTTTCTTAGGGACCGAGACGATGTTAGCAACCCATTCAGGATATTCGAAAGTGGCTAGGAACCCAGCATCAAATTGTTTCTTTACCTCTTCTCTAATTTTAAGTGCCATGTCAGGTCTGGTCCTTCTGAGTTTCTGCTTGACAGGAGAACATTCGGGCTTGAGTGGCAAGTGATGTTCAACGATGTTGGTATCCAACCCAGGCATATCTTGATAAGACCAGGCGAAGATATCAACATACTCTTTCAATAACTTGACCAACTAGGAGTGTACATGCTTAGCGAGGGATGCCCAACCTTGACTTCTCTTCTGACATCACCAGTTCCCAGGTTGACAACTTCCACAGGCTCTTTGTGTGGCTGAATCTCTTTTTGCTCGTACTCAAGGAGCCTTGCTACTTCAGTCGGTAATTCACAATCTTCCTCACCATCTTCTTCGGCTTGGTTGATTAGAATCCCAAAATTACAATGGATGTTTGCCATGTTGTTATCAATGCATTTATTTGTTCTGCATGTTTATGAATTTGTTTAGAATGAGCTATTTTGAAAGGCGAAAATAAAAGAAACTTTTTCCATTTGTTATTTGTGAAAAAGTAAAATAAAGAAAGGGAAAGAGCATGATTTGAATGCAAAAAACTTTTATTTATTGATCACATAATATTTCAAAAGCGGGAGGCCCTTTACAAGCTATCCACTCGTCTCAGGCGAGGACGAGGGAACAAGAAAGCAAAATGCATTACATGTTTGTAGGAAAAACCACGGAAACTACAGTAGATGTCCAATTGTTGAGCTTGAAACTAGATGGACACTTGCGTACAAAGCTTGCACTCTGGTTGATAGGACCATCATCATCAATGGCTGCCACGATGTCACCCTTCTGAAAACCAGCACTACTGAACTTGATCAAGTTGCACTACTTCTGACCATGCGAGATGTTCTGTTGACTAGGATGGTAACCCAGTCTAAAGCGATCATGCTTCTCTACCACATCCAACACATGCCCCCAGCCAGGCAAGGTACCCTTCTCAATGGTCTCTTTGGCATTCTTGGCAGATGACAAGGTCATTTTTGGTGATCTACTATAACTAGTTGAAGCGGAGCTGACATCTTCAAACTCAAGACATTGTAAAGGCACCTCAGCTATGCCTTTATCAGTCTCGACATACCGGAAGGATGATAACTCGCTTACTAGCAAATCGTCTTCACCGCAAATGATGACCAGTTGATCGTCAATCATGAATTTCAGTTTCTGATGCAATGTGGAAGTAACTGCCCATGCGGCATGGATCCAGGGTCGACCCAATAAGCAACTGTATGCAGGATTGATATCCATCACTTGAAAAATAATGGTAAATAAATGCGGTCCAATCTTAATGGGCAGATCCACTTCGCCAATAACTTGCCTTCTGGAACCGTCAAAAGCTCTAACAATTAAAGCGCTCGGCCTCATCTCGCTCCCTTCTACCAGTAGTTGACTTAATGTGTCCTTAGGCATCACTTTGAGAGAAGAACCGATATCCACAAAGACACGAGATAACAAGGCGTCCATGCAAGTCACTGATATGTGCATAGCTCAATTGTGGGCAGTTCCTTCAGGAGGCAACTCTGATTTGTTGAAACCCAAATACCGACTTGCTATTATATTTGAGACCACGTCCTCAAACTGCTCTACGGGGATATCGTGCATTACATGGGCAGTATTCAAAACTTTCAGCAAAGCCAATCTGTGTGCAGGCGAACTCATGAGCAATGATAAGATTGAAATATTTGAGGGTGTTTGTCCCAGCTGATCCACAATCTTAAAATCACTCTTCTTGATCAGATTGAGAAATTCTTGATCATCAATTGCCTCTTTTCTTTTTTCAGTATTCACAGATGGGGTGGCATGCACTGATTCAGCGGTAGATGCCCCTTGTTGCACAACAGGGGTCGTTGAAGCAGACTTCTCCTTGGGAGAAACAACAGTTGGAACTTGCACTGGCTTAGATGTGACCTTTGGAGCGAACACTCATCCACTACGAGTCATGCCTCTAGCGGTGGTTGTGTTCACAATCTCGGATTCGAAAACTGAATTTCACGGCCCCCAGAGAACACAGTAGAATTATACTTCCAAGGTACCTCTTTCGAATTCTATACGGGAAAGGCTTTGGCACACAAATAGTGATAAGCTATATCTTTTTCTTAGGAGCTTCCACGGGAACCTTCCTATATATGATCGTGAACGGCTCAATGGTAGCTACCTCATCCACAGACTTGGATCTGGCAAATTGAACCACACCTTGATTCATCAATATCTGAACACAACCTTTCAACCTTCGGCACTGATTGGGATTGTAATCACAAATATGGCATCTACCATGAAGACCTTTCAATAACCCTTGCTCGTTCAACTTCTGGAACACAACAATCATCGGAGTTTTCACTTCGTCGACATCTCTGATTAACTCAGCCCCTTGATTGTCTTCGATCATGTTAACCCCTGGTCCACCATGAGTAGGCAAAGGATTAGTCTGTATGTTAGGCTAATCTTCAGCGAATGTTAGGATTTTTTGATCAATAAGCTCTTGAACCTTGGCCTTTAAAATAATGCAATCTTCGGTAGCATGTCCTATGTACCCAGAATGGGAAGCAAAGGATGCATTCGGATTATGCTTCGAGGTATAAGGAGGAATTATAGGCAAGATCTCTTTTGGAACGATTGCCCCTTTATGAACCATATATGGGAACAACTCTGTATATGGTATGGGAATTTTGTCAAAATTTGGATGCTTGCGATTGTTTTGATTACTGTTGTTCTGTCTGTTTTGCTGATTACCATTGTTTTGTTGAGATTGTTGACGTTGCGGCGGTTGCTTCTGAGAGTTTTGAGCTTGTGGTTACAGATGATATTGATATGGTGGTTGTTGATATTAGGCAACAATGATATAAGGATAAGGATAGTATGGCATGGGAGCCATATGAGCCTGATATTGAAGAGGGGATTTTGCCATCACAGCATTCGCCTCACCTTCTTTCTTCTTCGAATGATTGCTCTTAGGTTTCTTGTTGGTTGACTGTGGATTCGCGGAACTAACAATATTACCAATTTTCAAACCATTCTCAATTCTTTCACCAATAGTCACAACATCAACGAAGTTTGAAGAAGAACTGCCCACTATTTTCTCATAGTACAACCCTTGTAGAGTTCCCATAAAGATATCAACCAACTCAGTGTCAGAAAGAGTAGGTCGCGCATGAGAAGCCATCTCGCGCCACCTTTGTGCATATTCTTTAAAGGTTTCAGTTGTGCGCTGGGACTGATTTTGCAATTTTAATCTGGTAGGAACCAAATTAAGATTATACTTGTATTGTTTCAGGAACGCTTCAGACAAGTCTCTCCACGGGCGAATCTTGCTATGCTCCAAGCCCATATACCAATCCAAATAAGCTCTAGACAAGCTATCTTGGAAGCAATGCACTAGCAATTCATCGTTGTCAATGTAGTATGCCATCTTCCTATGGTACATTGTCACGTGACTGCGAGGAGAACTCAATCCTTTGTACTTTGGCAGCTCTGGAATCTTGAACTTTTGCGTCAGCACAACATTGGGAACCAAAGACAAATCTTTGGCACCCGTTCCAAAAGCAGAATAACCTTCGATAGCTCTGATTGTTTCGTCCAACAACTTATAATCAGTAGGTCTGTTATGATCAGCAGATCTGACAAGAGTCTGTGGATTTGGAAGTTGTGATGCAGCTGGAGAAGGCACCTGCGGGGCAGCAAACTGAGATGGATATACCAACCCAGAATTTACCATCTAACCAGAGTTCTGAACCATCTGAAAACCATACTGATAACCAGGAGGAGGTATCACAGCGGATGAGGATGTCCTAGGATAAGGCATTCCAATATTAACATTCTGAACAACAGTTTGAGCGGATTGAGACAAAACTGGAACATGAATTGGAGGACCTTTGTACACATGTTCATCTTCCTCAGGGGGTTCAACACAGAAGGTGGAATCGGAGTCGGCATGCCCCATGGGTAAGCAGCAGAATTCCTATTGGGCATGGGTGCAACAAAACATTGATATGGCACAAAGACGCTACCACCGACAATTTGAGGAGTGAAATTCGGGGGAATTCCCCAAGGAAAAGCAGCAGGCATCCGATTCGGACCAGACTGAGAGTACGGTAAGTTGAAAGTAGGTTGAACAACAGTCTCAACCGGCGGTTCAACAACAGCAGGAGAATAAGTAACAACAGGAGGAGAAATCACCACAGGAGTGAAAATAGTTGCATCAGTAGCGGTTGCAACAACAGAAGTAGCGGCAACAGTGTCCTTCTGAGCGCGAAGGTACTGCATGGTAACATTCATGTTAGTCTGGAACTAATCCATCCGAACTTGAAACTGAGCCAAGGTTTCCTTATAGGTAGCGTTCTCTGCTTCGAAATCAGCCATGATTTTAGATTTGCTTGAGCGAGTGAAATAGCGATGTCGAGTCACCGTCTTGCTACAAGGCGGAGACGAAAAATGTAAGCATTTTGTTTTCTGGATGAGGGATGTGCATATGTGTGCATGAATGTATGCAATGCATGCAAAAATAAAAATTTAAATTCCAGGAATTCGTAAGCTTATCTTTGTTAACAATAATCATAAAGCATACAAATAAAGGTGCAAAGATAAAACTGGCAAGAGAAACTCTTCATTCATTCAATAAAGGGAAAGAAGTACAAGTTAAATACAACTCAAATATCTGCCCTTTGGGACACAACAAGATTAGCCTAAATCCTATCAAAGACCACCCTACAAACAGATAAGAAGTGAAAAACAGCCCAATGAGTCTTATGTGGCAGCACATCAGTATATGCATCCTTCAACAACCTCGACAAGTCTTCCAGTGCGTGCTCAGCAAATCTAGCTAGATGGTCGTGTCTCTCACTCCAATACTTCACATCCTTCATGAGATTACGCAACAAAGAATGGTTAGGTCTCTGAAGAATATCCTGTAGAAATTCCTCTTTCTGATCTAGGAGGACTTGCAGATGGCGGCTTTGGCGCTCCCATTGAGTACTCTCTATGTTGAGTTGGTGGATCTCCTATCGGCTCTGATGTGCTTGATCTTGCAACTTCTGAATCTCACCAAAGGCTTTGTCGAGCTTGTTTTGACATTGAGAAAAGTCCTTCACCAACTGGTCAACACGACCTTGTTCACTCTGCAGCTTTGCCTTGTACTCTGATAACTTCCCTCGAAGTTCGGTAAGTTGCTTCTGGTAGCTCAACTCATCCTTGTAGGCTTGATATTGAGTGTCTGCGAGTTGTCTCTTCTTTAAGGTAAGGCCATCATAGGTACTCTTCAAAGCATCACCCATTTTTCTCCGCTTATTTTGTTCAACTTCCACCTCTTTGAGCATGCGATCTCTCTTCTGATGGAGCTCAATCTGTAAGCTTTCTTTCTCGGATGTGACTCTATCAAGGTTGAGACAAAGATCAGCATTCTCCTTCTTCAACATCTCAATAGTCCACTTGAGTTGGTCAACTTCAGATGGAGGAACAATGGCAAGTTCAGGAAGCTTGACATTCATGAAAGGCTCAGAAGGAAATGGTAACAAGATCTCTTTGACTCGTTCCTTAACCCACTATGTGTAAGCTTCCTTGGCTATGCAATTCTTCTTCCCCAAACTGGCTCTTCCTTCACGGTGAATCTGTGTCTAAGCAACACCAAACCTTTTCAGTAATCCCATGTCATCAACCCCTTCATGAAAGATGAACTTTTCCACTACCTCAAGATCTGGCTTGTCAAGCATAGGATATCCTAAGTGACAGAAGGCAAGTCTAGGATTGTAGTTAATTTCCCCTTTTGCACCCAGGAGAGGCACATTGGAGAATTTACCACAATGAAGAATAATCTTAGTATCGTCATAGACTCGAGAATACCAAGAGATGTCATGAGCAATAAGAGACATGATCCTTTGAGACCATTTGAGATTTCCCTTGTTCTCAACGAAAGGACTCTTCTGCGGAAGGTGAGGCATGAACAAACGGTACATCAAAGGAGCACAACAGACAATAATTCATTTTTTCTTTTCATTCCTCAAATGAATAAAATAATAGGTGTCAGCAAGAAGCGTAGGAACAGGGTTCTTGGACAAGAAGTTACTGATGGCAGCTTGATCCACAAAATCCTCCATGTTTGGAAACAAAACAATCCCATATATCAGCAAAGCAAGCACGGCGTTGAAAGCCTTCCAGCTTCCAACTTCAGCAAAAGAGATGGCTTTGTCTACCAGAAACTTTGAAGCAAACCCTTGAATACCATTCCCTTTAGTCTTGAGATTAGCTTCCACATCCTTTTTATTAATGCAAAGAGCTTCAGCAATAAGGGGAAACTTCGGAAAACTGCTGGTGTAGAAAAAAGGAACCTAATCCTTGATCTCAACCCCAAAAATATGAGAGTACTCCTCAAGTGTAGGTGCTAACTAATAATCCTGAAATGTGAAGCACCTAAGTGGCGGGTCGTAGAACTGAACAAGTGTATGAATGGAAGTGATGTTGAATTCAGCGTTGAGGATGGCTAGAAGATTACCATAATTATCCTTGAAAACCTCTTTGTTATCTTCAACCACACGGGATGATAAACCTCTCAAAGTCTTCAGCTTAGGCTCCACAAACTTGTAGCTAAAGATACCTCTGCAACTAGTACTCATCTTCTATGATTATGTCAACAAAGAATAAGCCTTTGAATAACCTAGAAATGCACATGCAAAAATTAAATGACATGATGAAATGATATGCAACACAAGAATCAAGAAGCCAACACAGTCTGAATAATCAAATATGAATAATCTGAATATCTGCATATATAATTCTGTGTCGGTGCAAAAATGTGACGTGCGTGAGAGAACAAAAGGTATGGAGAGTCTTGGTTTCCTGTAAAAACCCAATATCCCCTCATAGGTGTGATCTAGACTCAACAAGGTGGTCCCTAGAACGTCTCCTAAACCAATGGACTCAAGTGAAAATCCCCCCGTAGCGAATTCTCGCAGGACGAATGTATTCTCAAGCAAATCAAAGTCCGGGATGTGGCTCTCGTGACAACCCAATGCTTAAAATGCAGGCGTCACGACTATCCACGTTCTATCCTATGTGTATGCTCAAGCCCGATTATAGAACTTATCTCTCCAATAACATCTACCCATCCCAACAACAGCAGAAAATATAGCAGATATCCAGAATATACAACATATGAATATTTAAAGCAGTAAAGAAATGCGATAAATAAACATAAAGATAAAGCAAGCAAAACATAAAGATAAACAACCAAACAAACGAGAAAGCAGACAAAACTAGGCGAGAACCTAACTTGAAAGAGCAAGGACTCCCCAGCAGAGTCACCAGCTGAAGCTAGCGGGATTATACCTGAGTGAATCGCACACTCAAAGATACAACAGAGTCGCCACCGAACTTTATTTAGTCCCAGAGTGTAGCACAGTTTTTGTGGTTTTGAATCACTATCACTTTGGTACTACAGTTCGATTCATTTTTTATCCTGTGAAGCTGATTAAGGAAGGGAAATAGATGTCTCCAATTAACCCTGCTTGCATACTGAGGTTAAACAGTCAAAACTGTTGGTTTACAGATACTATCAAAATGGGGGGTCTGTTTTTAGTTATTTGCTTAAAAGAACGGAGTATCTTGACCGTACATGAGGCTTTTGGTAATGTGTTTAGATTTGATGCTTTTGGGTTGATTGACGGAGGTACTGGATTTTGAGTTTTGTATTAATATGCTCGCTAAGATTTTTTAATCTTATGCCTACGTATTCCCGTTTAAAGAGACAGGGAAATCAGAGCGATCGTAGTTCCCTCCTATTCTATGGGGGGAAAATATGTTTTGGTGTCTCGTTTAAATCCCAAGACAGAGGCTAAAAGGGCTTGTTTGTGCCTTGTTCAAAGCCTAAGATTGAAGCTAAAAGGTTTGACTGAGAGAGAACTTATCATCTTTAACGAGGAATTATTGATACTTGTGCCTTTTGAACAAAGTACAAGTTGATGCTAAAAGGTTGATTGACTCAACAAGAGAGTACTAACGAGTGACTGACTCAACAAGAGAGTGCTTTTATGTGTCTTGTACAAAGCCCAAGATGGAGGCTAAAAGGGTTGACTCAACAAGAGAGTACTTTTATCTGTCTTATACGAAGCCTAAGACGGAGGCTAAAAAGGTTTGACTCAACAAGAGAGTCTTTTATACTCAACAAGAGAGTGATTTGATGTCTCGTACGAAGCCCGAGAGGGAGGCTAAAAGGGTGATTGACTCAACAAGAGAGTCTTTTATATTCAACAAGAAAGTGTTTTAGTGTCTCGTACGAAGCCCGAGAGGGAGGCTAAGAAGGAAGTGACTCACCAAAAGAGTCTTTTATACTCAACAAGAGAGTGTTTTTATCTGTTTTATACGAAGCCTAAGACGGAGGCTAAAAAGGTTTGACTCAACAAGAGAGTCTTTTATACTCAACAAGAGAGTGATTTAGTGTCTCATACGAAGCCCGAAAGGGAGGCTAAGAAGGAAGTGACTCACCAAAAGAGTCTTTTATACTCAACAAGAGAGTCTGAAAAGGTTAGCTTCGTTGGGGAGCATCATTGAGCAAAGCCCAAGAGAAGGCTGACTTTCCTGAGGAAAGGATCATTATACAAATCCTAAGAGGAGGCTAACTTCTGTCGGGGATTATGGAGATCCCGAGACAGGTCCGAGTGGGAGATCCATCATGAGAGAGGCCGGGTTTCTGCGGGAGATTTATCCAGAGTGATCGGTGTTTTTTCCTATGTTCGAAAGGAACTTGAGAATGTCTTTGAGACTCAAGAGTTTTAGACTGTCCAAGTCTAGAGTTTTATCTTTTGTACAATGCCCAAGAGGAGGCACGGGCATTAAGGGATGAGTATCAACCCTAAAATGGTCGGAGTTTTGACGCTGGGAAGACTGCTCTAGCAAAGGATGACTAAGTTCTGTCTTATACCTTTAAGAGGTCGTTATGGTCCTTGTATTAAGCCCAAGAGAAGGCATGAGAACTTCGAAGAAGCCGAAGGGTCCTTGTATAACGCCCAAGAGGAGGCGGGGATGCTTTTAGGAAGCCTGTGGGTCCCCAAACCAAGAAAAGTTCAAGAAATGAAATTCACAGAGAAGAGATCATTCCAGGAAAGTTCAAGAATTTGGAAGAAACTCAAGAGATACTATTCACAGAGAATAGATCAACTCTGGGGAGTAGAGTTTCTTTGACAATTGCTAAGGGTGACAGTCTGAGAAATGGTTCACCAAGAATACTGCCTTTCTCTTTGTTCCATATTGTTTAACCCCAAGAGAAGGGAAGACTGTATCTGGAATCCTACGGGGGATCTAGTTTTGTTTGTATTTAAAAGTGATCAACAGGGCTTTACCTAGTTCTAGACGTAGTTGCCGGGGAAAACTCTAAATAGCTATACTAGTTTACACAGTTGATATTTGACAAGTATATAAAAGGATGTGAAAGAAGACTTACAGTGAAACAACCCCACAATACAGTTATATACATATGAAAGCGATAAATGAAAGCGGATAAACACTTATCTGTTGTAGAGCTTCCATGCTGTTTTGTTAGTTGTTCAAAAAAGAAAGTTTTGATAACAATATTGTATTCAAAATCAAAGGAGAAAGTACTTTTAAAAGATTGTTGGGGCTTACAGCTCAAGGAGAGGCCCAAGTTTTAACGATGATTGCACCGTTGTTTTGGAAATCGTACAGAGGGATTTTTACAATATGCGAGGTCCAAAATTGTTTCATTTATAATGGGGTTGGGTCTTACACTCTATTAGAGGCCCAAAGTGTTTTTTGTACAAATTATGGGGCTTACAACTCAAGGAGAGGCCCAAGGGTTTTTGTTAAAAAGGCGACGATCGTGCTGGACCTTTGGGAAAAATGTGTTGGGTCTTATACAATGACCGAGACCCAAAAATATTTTGGTTTTAAAAAGGGATTGGGTCTTACACTCTATTAGATGCCCAAAGGAACTTAAAATAAAAGAAGTGGGGCTAATAACACGAGGGTAGACCCAGTTGTTTTTGTTTTAAACTGGCGATCGCTCCGAGATTTTTTCCTTTTAACACAGAGGGACTTATACAATATCTGAGGCCCAAAAAGGTTTTGGTTAAAAAGGGGATTAGGTCTTACACTCTATTAGAGGCCCAGAGTTTTAAAAAGAAAAGAGAATGGGGCTTACAACTCAGGGAGAGACCCATGTGGAAGACAGTGATCGCACCGTCATTTTGAGAATCATATAGGGACTTATACAAATAACTGCGGCCCAAATTGTTTGTATATGATAAGGGATGGGTCTTACACTCTATTAGAGGCCCAAAGTGTTTTGTTTTGATTAATGAGGGTTGAATTAATCAAAAACCCTAATTTTGTTAAAAAAGAATTAATTTTGTTTAAAAATTAATAAAAATTGATGAAAACATGTGAAAAATGAGTGGTGACCTAGGATCAATGTTTCAAAAATCATGTTTATATCCACAAAATGATTGGAAACCAATTAAATTTGGGAAATCAAGAAGGAAAAAATATTTCAAATGTTAAAAAACAAATAAACATTAATTCTATGCAAAAATATCAAATATATGAAATAAATAATATTTTTGGGAATTTTTGGCAAAATAAAATATTTTAACATTTTTGTGAATTTTAAAAAAAGAATCAACTAAAAATCATTAAAATTCAGAGATAAATTAATTTTTGAATCAATTAAATAAAAATCACAAAATTCAAATATTCAAATGTTCAAAAATGGCGCCAAGAACACGCGCCACCCCTCTGTTTCAGCAGATTTGCATTTTCTCACCAATCTCACTGAATACTTGATGAAATCATGCAATCCACATATCAATCTACTCGTTTTTACCTCACGATCATGTCTATGGTTTTTAATTTCATTTATTTTAAGCATGGAATAAGAAATCAAAGAGAAACCTCAAAAAACCTAGATTCTGCATGAAGGCTCAGAAATTCCACACACGATTCATACAAGGCAATTAATAGAGGGGAATCATTCTATGCATGATTATGAACATATGGCAAAATTATTCTGCGAGGAAATATGCATGAATCACGAGATGCCCAAGTTGAGGCTTACCTCTTGCAGCTGGTGATCGTGTTTTGTGTTGGAGGTGTTACAACTAGGTTCCAATGATGTGGATAGCTTCCCTAGGTGCCAAGTGATGTGCCTGAATGCTTGGAATGGGTTGAAACAAGTTGGAACTGAAGATGGTACCCCAACTGCAAGTCTGCTAAAAGCTTGAGCAGTTGGATGATGATTTTGAGAAATCAGTGTTCCAGATGTTGTTTAAGTGTTTGGATCACTTCTATATGATGTTTATGAGGGGTGTGTGTGATTGGTTTGGTTGGAATTCCTCTCAAACTCAAAACCCAATAGTGACTTGCTTTGGAAGGAAATTTTGGAAGTGAGAAGGAGATTTTGAGGAAAGCATCAGTTTGATGGCTTTGGTGTACTTAAACTGAGAACAAATGAGCTCTATTTATAGTAGAGCAAGTTTGTTTTGCAAGTAATAGTGAATGGCAACTGCAACAGAGGTTTAGCCAATTGCATCACTTTGGAATCTCAAGTCTCCTTTAGCCATTGACTAGAGGTTAGAGCACATGCCTTTGGTTCCCTAGTTCAGAGATTATTCTTGACTCATTCAGTTAGAAAAGACTCAGTTCATGCCACCTTGGTGCATCCATTGAATGCCCCAAAATAAATTTGGAGTCTTGTCCCCTTTTTAGGCATTTTAGGTTTGGCATGCTACTTTTAGTTCCAAAGACTTGGGAGGCTTATGGATCAGTGTTTGTCCCTCCTTGGTCTCCCCCTGAGGTGTTCAGATGGATAAACTTGTTTGTCATTTGCACAAATTGCTCAAATCGAGCAAAATGCATAAATCTGCTTTGTTATGACAGTTGCATCAAGGCATTTTTCCACTATCATAACTCTTAGCTCAAATGGAATTTCATGGAGTTTTTGGCCATTTTGGAAAGCTCTCATATGATACAACATATGTGTGATCATAGTTTGTCTTGACACTTTTTGGGTCCAAGTGAAAAATCCCCCTACTTTTTGCAAAAAGTGAAACAGATTATGACTTAGTGAAAATTTCACTAAGTGTTGGAAAAAATGCCATTTCATGTTTTCAGCCATTTTGGTCACTCCATAACTTAAAATCCATGAGGAATTGGAATGAGGTGTAGTTGACACTTTTAAAGTATACCATGAGAGCTACAAATCCATCTTTGGATCAGCCAAAATGGTTGCTTGGATCACAAGTTATGATCCTTGGAAGTTGGTACCCTAGCCACTTTGTTCCATAACTTAGAAAAATTTCTAAGTTTTTATGGTTACCCCTTTTACAAGTTATCCCACTTTCTTTGATTTTTCTTAATGAATGTTGATTCAAATCACACATTAACATCATTTTAGGGTTAGGGAACCATAATTGATCAAAAAGTCAAACTTTGACTTTTGGGCACAGTTGATTTTTTATCAGATGGATTCCAAACTGTGTGATCCTCTATGAAATCAAGTCCTTGATCTAAATCAAACTTGATGGATTAATTTCATAGGTGTTATAGGGTGTATTGAATCATGTCCCAAGGTTTGGGAGCATGCCTGGGTCAAAAGTCAAAGGTACAGTTGATTTTTTCCTCAAAACCCTAATGATGGTTCTGATGAACTTGAAACTTGTGGATCAAGCTTCTTGGATTAATCCATTGTTGCAAATTGATCAATGTAGTGTATTAGAGACCCTCAAACCATGTCTTGAGGTCTTGGCTCATGATTTTTCCCAAAAGTCAACTTAGGGGTGAATTAGGTCAAGAAACCCTAATTCCTGGTTTTTAGTGAATGTATCCCCTGAGGCTAAATTGACTTAATGATTAGGTCCATGAGGTCCCTTGGAGTATCTTAGGTTATGCTTTGAAGCATTGACTCATGCCTAGAGGAAAGTTTCCACCTGGAGGCCCTGGTCGACCAAAACCCTTATTTGGTGACACTGGCGATCTTGAGGCTTAATCCACTCAGAATGTTGCAACCTTGTGCTTGATTCTTAATATGGGAATCCTCTTGATCCTTTGTAGGTGTTTGAAAGGTTAGACAAGTTGAATATCATGTCATTCCTTGATTGATCCTTTGTCTAAAGCTCAGAGAGGGTTTGAAACCCTAATTCTTGTTTGTAGTGAATGTTCACCCATCTTTGGGGAAACTGATGAGGCATGATGGTTCATCCATATTGTGATGATGATTTGCACAATGATGGGATATCTTAGTGGTAAAAATTTGGGGTATGATAGATGCCTCTATTTAATCTTCTTGGACCCGAAGGTGTGAATGGCGAAGGTATTCGGGCATTCGGGCATTCGGGGTGCAAGAGGATTAAATATCGGAATACCCGAAATTTTGATAATGGTTATGAATGGCAGTTTGCCCATCAATCTTCTTTTGCTAAGCAATGATGCTTAGAAAAGATAAACTTCCCCTCGATCCTGGTTTCCTATCAAGGAATTGGCTCAGTTTCTGATACAAACTTCCCCTCGATCCAGGTTTCCTACCAAGGAACTGGTCTTAGTTTCTGATGTAAACTTCCCCTCGATCCTGGTTTCCTACCACGAAACTGGTCTTAGTTTCTGATGTAAAATTCCCCTCGATCCTGGTTTCCTACCACGGAACTGGTCTAAGTTTCTGATATAAACTTCCCCTCGATCCTGGTTTCCTACCAAGGAACTGGTCTTAGTTTTTGAAATAAACTTCCCCTCGATCCTGGTTTCCTACCAAGGAACTGGTCTCAGTTTCTGATATAAACTTCCCCTCGATCCTGGTTTCCTACCAAGGAACTAGTCTCAGTTTCTTTTGTCAATAAACTTTCTTGACAAGGGACGTTATTTGTAGCGGTTTTCCTCAAACTTCTCACCGAATTTTCTTGGGGAGATGCCATTTGACGACTCTACTGGGGAAAACGAGTCTCTTGAGAGACTGCTTTCACGTGGGGATATTACATCATACTTTTCTCTGAGATCTTCTCGGAGAAATTCCATACAATGTCTCCTAATTTTGAGGTGCTGATGACTTCATTAACAATGACTCTCTTGGAGAGAAAAATCAATGTGTTGCTGAGAGTCTTCGGTTGTGAGGCTTTCTCTGGGGATTTTCCTTTATCTGGGAAAGCGAAGATATCATCTTCCATAATGAAGAGTGATGTTTGTCGAAAGTTCTCTGGTCTTTCAGAGGTTCAAGTTATCAAAGTGGTCAAGGGCCAACTCCTATCCAGAAATAAACTGGAGGAGAGACTGTTCAGAAGCGACATTTCCTGACGAGGAAAGAACTGACAACTCGATTGAGATGACTTTTATCACTAGGGTATAAGACCGACTAGAGTGATAGTGATGCAATATGAATATGAATGTAAATCAATAATGCATGATGTATGTATGTATATGCTGACAAAACTGACACGACATACAGACTAACGGATGAACACGACTGGATACTCGAACACTGCAGGGACGAAGAAGTACCGCTGGTTCAAGATAGTAATTCTGCCTTGCTTAGGAGAAAGTAGTTCCCGCGGGGAAAAACGTTGGTCCGACTTAGGAGGTAAGAACTCTGCCGGAGATGTCGGACAAAATATTCTCATCCGACACAACTTATCCTTCATTCAGGAGTGCTGGTTTAGAAGGAGTACTTTGATTCTGCACTTTGAAGCTTAATCGACTTTGGAGTAACGATTGATGTTCTTTCGATGTTCAACAGTCAAAAGAAATTGCCATCTTTATTTTAACTAACAAAATACCAATCTCCTATGGTAGAACCTCTTAGAAACATATGAGCTATCAAGTTGTTAGCAGCAATCTTGGGAACCCATTGTTTTCCACTTGTATGAATGCCTTGATTTGGTCTAGGTTGAGGATCAGGTTTAGGATATCCATGCAGTCTGAAGCAAAAAGGTTTTGTGTGACCAAATCTTCCACAGTAATGACATCTCCATCTTTGAAATCCTCCTCTGAAGTGGTTGGGATGTCTTCTCCCTTGAGGATGTCTTCTCCCATGATGTTGAGGCTGTCTTTTGCCATGATGTTGGGGCACAAAATGATTAGGTCCAGAAACATGGCCTTTCCCATGATGTTGAGATATCTGATGAGGCACAAACTGCTTAGGTCCAGAAGCATGTACTTTCCCATGATGTTGAGACATCTGAGGGACAAGTTATGTTTGGGACCAGAAGAACTAGCATCTGAAGAAGGTTTCTTCTCACCATCAAATCCCAACCCAGTCATATCTCCAGCCAGTTTTCCAGTCTGAAGAATATCATCGAAGGTATCAGTCCCCTTGTTCAGATTCTGATAGATTTGACCATTTGATCAAGCTTGGAGTTCAGCAGACTGACTTCATTCTCCAGATCAGCCTTTTCAGCCTTTAGTTGAATTATAATTTTCTTCTGCTTCTCCCCTTCTTGACAAACTTCTTCACATATTCCAGTCATTGCTCTGACATGCTTGGCAGATTCATCTTCACTTTCAGTGTCCTCATCAGACCAAGTGACAAACAAACCCTTTTTCTGTTTAAGGTATGTAGGGCATTCAGCTCTGATGTGACCATAACCTTCACAGCCATGGCATTGGATTCCTTTGTCATTATTAGGCTTCTCCTCTGCTTTGGTTTTCTTCATCTGATCACCTGGCCTATTGATGTCAGATGTGATATTCTTGACATAAGATTTATACCTCCTGTCCATTCTTTTCAACACCTTATTAAACTGCCTTCCCAGCATCACGATTGCATTGGATAGCTCCTCCTGGGTTTCAATATCACACTCTTTCTTTTCATCTTCAGTACTAGACACCAATGATTTGCTTTTGGCCTTCTTTTCTAATCTGTCATTCAACCCTAATTCAAAATTCTGAAAGAACCAATGATTTCATCTACCCTCATCTGGCTGATGTCTTGAGCTTCTTCTATGGCAGTCACCTTCATAGCAAATCTCTTGGGAAGAGACCTAAGTATCTTTCTCACCAGCTTTTCATCAGACATCTTTTCACCAAGGCCACTTGAAGCATTGGCTATTTCAAGAACATTCATATGAAAGTCATGTATGCTTTCATCTTCCTTCATCTTTAACTCTTCAAATTTGGAAGTCAGTAGCTGAAGTCTTGACATCTTCACTTTAGAGGTACCTTCATGAGTAGTCTTGAGTATGTCCCAAGCATCTTTAGAAACTTCACAATTATTCACCAATCTGAATATATTTCTGTCAATTCCATTGAATAAGGCATTCAAGGCCTTAGAATTCCCAAGAGCCAGTTCATCCTCCTCCTTAGTCCATTCTTCCTCTGGTTTCAGTTCAAATGTAGCTATTCCATCTTTCCCAACAATGAAAGGATGACAGCTTTCCAGGCCCTACTATCCAAAGATTTCAAGAAGGCCACCATGCGTGGTTTCCAATAATCATAGTTAGATCCATCCAAGATGGGTGGCCTGTTCGCAAATCCTCCTTCCTTGTCCATAGAACCAGAAAGTAACTTCCCTAGATCTCACCCAAAAACAGAACAGGGTGCCTGCTCTGATGCCAATTAAAATTCTGGTAACAGATATGAGATGTCGAACGAGATGTCACGACACTTATATCTTAACACTAATGAACAAGGTAGAAAATGCAGAAAACAACAGTAAAGAATACAATCAATTGTTTACCCAGTTCAGTGTAAACACACTTACATCTGGGGGCTACCAAGCCAGGAAGGATGTCCACTATTAGTAGTATCAATTCATAGACTCTACATCCAACACACCAGTTGACAATCTACTCACTTAATCACTACCCAATGACACTTCTATCTAAGACACTCTCAGATATGAGACACCTCTCACTCCCCCTCAATCACAGCAGTGATACCAACTTACAATAATGATAGTAGAAGACACACTTCAAAGACACACCTTGGTCTTGCTTAAGAGCTTCAACCAAGAACAATACACTCGTGCTTAAAAGCTTTGAGTGGACAAAATACAAATCAACTAAATCAGTCTAATTCAAACATCAAAACAGATGAATGAATGGCTCACAAAAACAAACACAAAACACAAACCCTAAAACTTGAACACAACTCACACAATCCTTATTCTCCACGAGCAGCAGTTAGGGTTGATCAACTATAAATAGCAATACATTCCTTGGGCTTGGGCAATTGCAGATCCTTGATTTAATTTCCAATAAAAGTAAATTAATCTCCAAATCTTTATGCAAGAAAATAGCAACTCCCTATTCTTCATAAACAGATTGCCTCCAAAAATAACACTCCAATATATTACCACTTCAGTAAATTTCGCAGCAATCAGATAACATAAATACAAAAAAGATTGCTAAAAATAGCACAACAAATAAAACCTAAAACCAGTCCAGTTCTGTCAACTGATGTCAGAACATCGTGTTCGACATCAAGCACACAGTCTGCAATACTAACAAACACCACCAAAACTTCACCTTCAAAATATTAGAGACAACATGTCAAGACATCAAGTAGAACATCTTGATGCAACACATTGTTTTACCAAAATTGCTGCCAATATATAAAACTAACATGTTATGTGCTTCCCAATCCAGACCCTTGAATGCTGTAACATTTAGGTTAGCAAATTTAGACAGGATTGCCCTAGACACCCATGGACTTATCCTTATAGGAGGCTTGGTTACGGTGATTGCCTCAACCATTGGCCTTAGATACCCCCTTAACCGCTTAACCGCTTTAGGAGGTATCTGACCCATGGATATTACCTTCTGCTTTAACCGATGCCTTATAAGGAATTTAGGACAACAAGAGTTTGAGTTGCTGATTAATAATGAGGTGTTGCATAATTTTACACTACCAAACCACGAGAGGACTATTGTGAACAATAGAAACAATTGACTATATGACTTGGAGGGCCAAAGTGAGTCACCCACTCCACCTGATACCCCTCAAGCTTATGAGAACCGTAATGCCCCTCTCTCTGATGTTGCTTCACTCACATCTATTGTTCACACTGAGCCTCCTATTAATCACACTATTGTAATTGACGCCCTCAGGACGGAAGTTGCCACTCTTAGAGGAGAGCTAACCACTCTGCTCATGGATTTCCTTGGCTTTATGGACGTGTCCAATGAGAAATTCGATCACCTATTCCAACACATCGACTCCATGAGACAATTTTTTGAGCCTAATATCAGACGCCGTAGTGACCAATCTTTCTTTGTTGTTACCGCACTTTTTCCTACCTTGCACTTAGACAATGAGGACACTGACTTGTTGGAGTGTGGGGGAGGAAGTATTTTCCGGTTTTCTAGTCTAGGAATTTTACATGTTTCTGTTTTCATTATTTTCAAGTTACTTTTAACATTATTTGTCGAGCTACCAACGTAAAACTAGCATTGTGTGAGAGGCAACCCACACGTTTTTTTCATTTTAATGCAATTTCAAATTCCGTTGTTGTTTTATTTTATTCTGAATTTTTTTCGTTTTCATTTTCCATGTAGTTATTTCATTTTTCATTTCCATGTATCCTTCGTTTTTAATTTACTCTGAATTCTTATTCCGATTAAGGCCACGTGCTGAAATATGAATGCCTGACAAAATTTTGGCCTTAGCACAACAACAAAAAAAGCACTTAAAAATCATTAATTTTATGCCTGAATTAAAATTTTGTGCAATTAAGGCAAATGACGGTCGCCAATATGCTAATGGCGTTCGCCATTAGCCTGAATTTTGAATAGTAATGTTTTAAAGTTAATGGTGTTCGCCATTAGCCTAATGGCGGTCGTCATATCAGTGAAGCGACAATTTTCAGTTTTTAAACTTCCCTTGACACGTTTTCTCAAACTTCTCACATTCCAAACCCAATAGCTCTTATTCTTCTCTCTACTCACTCATCCCTTTATCTTCCAACCTTCAATCTGCATCCCATTACCATAAATTCTCTTAACCAACTCTCATTCCTAACCAAAAGTTCTCCTACTCATTCTCCACCCCTCCCTATTTCCTACTTATTCCCTTCAATCCTCTATCCTCGCATCCACCATGCCTCCACGAGCAGTGAGAACTAGGAGAGGGATAGACTTCATGGGAATCGCTTTCGGAGAAGGCGTAGAGAGTGATAACCAGAAAATAAGGTACCTCAAATTGTTCAAGAGGGATGTCACGCCAAAAGGTACCCTGATAATTCTTCCCTACGCAATTTAGGCTTAATAAGTAGTGTGAACTGGATGTTAGAGAACTTAGGAATGAATCATTTTTGCTCATTGACTAGCCCTACGTATGTTAGGCTCACTTACAAGTTCCTTAGTTCATTTAGATATGCCACACATGTGGGCGGTCAACGCACTACAGGCACGGTTTTATTTGGAATGTTTAACAGAGATTATACATTTTACCAAGATCAGATTGCTGATTTACTACAATTCCCTCATGGGAATGGTTTTGCTTGTGAAGCTCCCTTAGAGAGAGATTGGAAAAATGATGCACGTGGTTTTTGGCAACAACTTACTGGCGAGGTCACTCCTAACTGGGAAGGCCTGAAGGCCACCACCATCCATAACCCGACCATTCGGTATTTACACCGCATATTAGCTAACACCATTTTCGGGCGGGAGAATAATGGGAAAGTGAACTCTAAAGATCTTTTCTTTTTACACTACGCACTAACACAGACACGGGTGAACCCTACGCCTTTCTTACTCACACATTTCCAGTCTGTTAGCGTTAGGGTCGGCAGTCCTATTTGCGTTAGAGGGCTAATAACATCCATAGCCTGCACATTGGACCTAGGCACAGAGTTGGCCATGCATAAGCCACTTGAGACACCTTTCTTAGATTTGGATGCCTGCTGTAACATGCGTCTATTTAAGAATAAACCAGACGACGGGTACCATTTAATGGTTAACAACCGAGGCATTAAGAGTGTTATTTTACCTTGTTCCACGCGTACTGATGTGCGGGTAAGGAACAATTAGACTTACGATCTGAATGCCCCAGAGCCTGGAGATAACTTCCATATTCAGGCTGATGTGGCTAATGCCACCGATGATGAGATTGATATTATGGAGCATGATGCTCCTGAGATTGATGCACCTCCACACAGTGCACATGGTTTTACTGATTCTTTTGCATGTACCTCAATCGGGCATTTGTCCCATGAGGAGTACGATTACACAGCTATCAGGACCTCTCTTGACGACGTCTATCTGAGCTGAGACACCAGAACGATGTCGATGCCTGTTACTTAGGAACATGCAGACACAGCAGAACGAGATGATGGCCACCATTCATTAGATTCAGGAACAGCAACATGATTCTGCTGAGAGGATTGAGTGCAACATAGGAGACCTCATCGAGAAGATGAATGGGAGTACATGCAGCATGTTGGTGTACCACACCCTGTGCACGGTAGAGGCAGTTTTTGGACGACGCTGAGGCCGAGGCTGACACTGAGCCATTTACCTAGGTTTTTCCACTCCTTTTTCCGCCTTGTACTAAAACATTGGGGACAATGTTTGGTTCAAGTGTGGGGGAAGAGTTGTATTGCTTTATCTTTATTTTTACCGCTTTATTTTTCGTTTTTACTTGCTTTCTAGTTAGTTTTCTTTTTCTTAAATTAGGTTGTTTCTTTTAATTGTTTACATTTTTGGTCGAGTCATAACATGTGATGTCGAGTCTTATTGCATGAATCTTTTCACTTGTTATTAAATTTCCCTTAATTTTGACCCCCAATGAATCTTTATGTTCTGATTCATGGCATGACACTCCGAAAGTATAGGTTGTTTTGCAATTTTAGGCTATGTTAGAAAGACTTGGGAAAGTTTCAATAACATCAATAATGTTCTAACACCCTAAACTCCCTAACTATGCAATATCGATTTGAGTAACCATTATGCCGAGACCTTAAGCTCTAAGTTTTTAAAGTAACCTCTAAGTAGTTTATACTAGCAGTCAGCACCATCCTTATGCACACACTAAGTAATAAACTTATGCCAATATATGTATGATCTCCGAGTTGAATCAAATTGAATTAATAAAGAAAGGTGAATGAAAAGATATGTTCCCTATAAGTTAGGTGGCCCTCACCCGACCACTTATCCTAACGGAACAGACTCTTTAAGTTCAACGGATCAAGAAAAGAAAAGAAAAGAAAAAAATGAACGAATAATGAGATCATTAGACACTAACAGGTTTACTTACCATGTGAGTGCGAGGATAACAGGCTTAATGTGATTGCGCTATAATGAAAAGAGGTGAAAAATAACAAAGAGCACAGGTTGAGTTATAATGGCATGATTCATATTAGTTTGCATAAAGGGGGAGTTCTCGACCACGAAATGCAGATATGTGTCATTACGGTATCCTTGGTATTGACGTCTAGTACCTATCGATTTAGCACTAGCCTAGCAGCCACTTACTATTAGAGTTTCGTTGTGCCTATGTTTCAGAAACTATGCTTACTAGCTTTCATGTGTTGGTTGATTGCTTGAGGACAAACAATGGTCTAAGTGTGAGGGAGTTTGATAACGTGAAAACGTATCATGTTTTTATACCCAAGTCGCATGTTATTTTATGTCGTTTTGTTATGTTTTATCACTTTTATGTCGTGTTCGGTTTGCATTTATGGTTTTAAATAAATTATGGAGCAACTACGCGAAGAAACCGAAAAAAGAGCAAAAGAGATGAAGAAAGTGCAGAAAATTCACGCTTCTGGTACATAGCGTTCGCCATGGCCCTAATAGCATTCGCCATGTACCTAGTCCACGTCATCCACTAACTAAGCTAATGGCGTTCACCATTAGCCTAATGGCGGTCGCCATTATCATGCAGTAACAAAATACATGATTTTGGCTTGGACTCACTCTATCCCACTCTCCTACTTTGTCTCAATGTTCCATACACGTACTGGGAGCGGTTTTAGAGCCTAAGACCTCTATATAAAAATGCATTTTAACATAGTTTTGAAGCTATCCAAGCATAGTACAGAAGCTCTGCCATTTTCTTAGTCTTAAGCAAATACTACTTTCAAAGTGACAATCGCTCGCATTGAGAGATTGTCACAATTATGTTCTTTAATCTTTGTACTCTTGGATAAAAAAGGTTGTCAGCATAAGCAAGTTATTTTCGTTGTTATTTCAAGTTCTTGTAGTTTATTTCAAGTTTTACAGGTTTTTGTTAGTATTGCTTTAATTATTTATTTATCGCATCCTTTACTTTAATAACATGCTGTCTTTACATTCAAATATCATGTTTAAGTTGTTTAAGTTTAATTTCATGTCTAGCTAAAACGTATCTGAGACCGGTATGTGAGGACAAATCATTTCCGACGGGACTCGGTAATGAAATTAGGTGTAAAAACGTTACTAAATTCTGTTTTGGCTTTAGTTTTCCAAGTTCAAATCTTAGTGTTTTGTCACGAGAGTGAAAAGCAAAATAAAGGTTTGATTCAATAGCGCGAGAGAGTGAGAATTGGACCGGATAGTGGGAACTGGGCATTGGTCCTAAATACAGCGAGAGTGCTTTAGGTAGCAATTAGAATCTAATTAGTTTTCAAAATATGCTTCTTAATTAAA
This sequence comes from Lathyrus tuberosus, assembly GCA_022829125.1. Classification (NCBI taxonomy): domain Eukaryota; kingdom Viridiplantae; phylum Streptophyta; class Magnoliopsida; order Fabales; family Fabaceae; genus Lathyrus; species Lathyrus tuberosus. Next base: position 7,945,468 of record JALAZF010000280.1, read on the forward strand.
ATTGGCGAGCGAGAGAAAAATCTCATGGTTAGAGAGTATGGCTTTTGTAAATAGCGTGAGAGTGTGAGATAGAGTCTTTAAACTAATATTTTCTACGGAACGAAATTTAACTATAGTTTAACACCTATAATTTGCAGAGTCCCTAAGGAACACGGAATCCATATTCTGGCCTCTTTTTATTAATATACATCCAAACCAATTAATCACTAGCCTTAGCTTTACATAGCATCAATTGATAACATTATATTGATTATTAGTCCTTGTGGGTTCGATATCTTTTAAAACTCAGGGATAGACTGTATACTTGCAATTAGATCATCTGATACACTCGTAAGGTCGCGATCATTCAACAGTTCGGATAAAAGTCTTGAGCCAAGATGCTTGAGCCACGTAAGTCTCTTGCTAAGTGCTTGAGTTGTGAAAGTCTTAATCAACTAGGTTGATTGAGCAGAAGTCTTGTATCATTGGGATACAAGCAAGGAAGTCTCGAGCCAAGATGCTTGAGCCACGTAAGTTTCTTGCTATGTGCTTAAGTAGTGAAAGTCTTAATCAAGTAGATTGATTGAGCAGGAAGTCTTGAGCCAGAGGGCTTAAGCAGGTCGGCTCGGTACATGAAACTTGGAGCAGTAAGTCATAACTATTAGGGTTCAAGCAGGGAGGCTCGTTTCATGGGACCTGGAGTAGAAGTATTGAGCCAGAGGGCTTGAGCAAGAGAGCTCAGTACATGGAATTGGAGCAGTAAGTCATGACCAGAGGGGTTCAAGTAGGGAGGCTCGTTTCATGGGACTTGAAGCAGAAGTCTTGGGCCGAGGGAAAAATAAGATATCACCACCGAACTTTTATTTTTTCAAGGGAAGGGATAAAAGATCGAACAAAAACCCTAAGTAAACATGCAAAGCAAAAAAGCAAGGCCTAAAGCTAAGCAAAGAGAGATCAAAGGTACGGGGGTTGGTTATACTAAGGGAAGGTACTAACACCCTAAGTATCTACAGTACTCTACAGGAACCTCTTGAAATATTTATGTTTTGGCTAAAATTGTTTGCTAAGGATAAAGATGGCTAAGAAAGAGAAAAGGGAAAAAATAAAAAGTTAGCTCGGTAGGGTCTCGCAATCCTATGTCTACGTATCCTTAATAGGAAGTCAGAGCAATCGTAGTTCAGAACTACGATGTTAGGTTTTAAGAAACAAGTACAACAGTAAAGACAGGTAAAGGAAAAAACATGCAAGGAATGTGCACAATGACAATGAGTCAACATACAATCTCTTCCCTTAGATTAGGTCAACAAGCAATAGAAATAAAGCAACAGGTACATGGAAAATCATCATGTAAATGGCAAGCATCAAATGAAGACACAGACACAGTACATGGCAATAACATCATGTATGGTCAAACAGACAAGATATCACAGAATACGCATGGCAAAACATCATGGTAATCAGACAACGAAAAGTCAACAAAGATACATGGAAAAGCATCATGTAGCAAAGTAACGGATACACGTGGCAAAGCGTCACGAATAAAAAATCAACAAACACGTTCACGACAAAGCATCGTGAATAACAAATAGAAAGAACAATCATGGCAAAACATCGTGTAATCAAACAACAACTGAGATCACAGAATACATGAGAAAATATCAAGAATTAATCAGAGAGAACAAGCCTAGAACAAGGAAGCAAGCAACTCATGAAATAGAGTCGGGCGACCAAAGAATTATTAATTAATTTAAATATAAATATTTAATAAGATAAATTAATAATTTAATTAATCAATATTAAATAAAAATATTTAAATCAATTAATAATTACAATTTTTACATTTTTTTAATATAATATCACAAAACTTAATGAAAATATTAAAACAAAAGATTAAAATAATTTTTCTTTCAAATATTTAAATTTAAATGAAAATAAAAATGTTTTTGGTATTTAAATAATAAAAATCTTATGCCTACGTATCCTTAATAGGAAGTCAGAGCAATCGTAGTTCAGAACTACGATGTTAGGTTTTAAGAAACAAGTACAACAGTAAAGACAGGTAAAGGAAAAAACATGCAAGGAATGTGCACAATGACAATGAGTCAACATACAATCTCTTCCCTTAGATTAGGTCAACAAGCAATAGAAATAAAGCAGCAGGTACATGGAAAATCATCATGTAAATGGCAAGCATCAAATGAAGACACAGACACAGTACATGGCAATAACATCATGTATGGTCAAACAGACAAGATATCACAGAATACGCATGGCAAAACATCATGGTAATCAGACAACGAAAAGTCAACAAAGATACATGGAAAAGCATCATGTAGCAAAGTAACGGATACACGTGGCAAAGCGTCACGAATAAAAAATCAACAAACACGTTCACGACAAAGCATCGTGAATAACAAATAGAAAGAACAATCATGGCAAAACATCGTGTAATCAAACAACAACTGAGATCACAGAATACATGAGAAAATATCAAGAATTAATCAGAGAGAACAAGCCTAGAACAAGGAAGCAAGCAACTCATGAAATAGAGTCGGGCGACCAAAGAATTATTAATTAATTTAAATATAAATATTTAATAAGATAAATTAATAATTTAATTAATCAATATTAAATAAAAATATTTAAATCAATTAATAATTACAATTTTTACATTTTTTTACTATAATATCACAAAACTTAATGAAAATATTAAAACAAAAGATTAAAATATTTTTTCTTTCAAATATTTAAATTTAAATGAAAATAAAAATGTTTTTGGTATTTTTAGCAATATATTAATGAAACAAGTGGTAACATAAAAGTTGATTCTACAAAATATGCCTACCTGTAATAATAAAACGTGGAAGGTTTTTTTCTAAAGACTTCTTCTTTCAGTGAACACAACAAAGAGCTTATATTATAACAAAAGTATCATTTTTTCTTCACTCAAACAATACAAAACGCTACGCACACGACAACAAGAATACATAACAGCCTATGCACGTACCAATCCACAAACTCATGCATCTTCTATAATACTCCGTAAACCGAAAACGCAAAACAAACTCATAAATCGCTAGCCACGCAACGCAAACATGTTGATACAATACACACCACGTGACACGATATAATAATGGAGATACGGAGAAAATTTGAAACTATTACCGAATCAAAATGTGGCAACTGCGGTTACTTGAAGGAAGAGAAGTGAGGTTGTACATCGGCGACAAGCGTGACGACGTCGCTTCACGTGGTAGTTGAAGAAGGTGATGAAGATGTGTACCTTATGGAAATGAAGATGATGGTGATGAGTTACTTGTGTGTTATATGTAATTGAGGAGCTTGTGGTTGCTTTAGTTAGTTTGCCAAATTCTGGTTATGTTGGAACGTTTTCTTTTTCATCGTGAGTAGGTTTTGTTGTGCGCAGGAGTATATGTGGAAGTAGGAGCAAAAACGTGGAGAAAGTGAGTGTTTATTTTTTAACGAGAAAGGGGGGAGAGCCGCGCGATTGATCATGAAAAGGGTATCCAAGGTGTGTTATGAAAGGTGTTAGATATGAGGTAAGTGTGTTTAATGTGTGTGTTACGTAAAAAGATAAAACAGCTGGATTTTTTGAAAGAAAGGGAGTATTATTGGGGAAGTTTTCCAAACTTGAAAATAAACATGGTGATGGAAATGTTAAGTTACAGTAGGTTCCCATTTGATGGAAAGAGAGGAGAGGTTTATATGGAAAGGGTGTTACGTGTGTGCAGCATGAGGAGGGAGTTTCAATGTTTTTTTTCTGGTTTTGTTTCTTGACATAAAGGTGGAGAATATTGAAGGAGGAAATGTGTGAGAGTGTTTAATGGAATGATGGTTTTTTAACTTAAAAATGAGATAGCAAAGAGTTAATGTATTGTGTTAAAAATGGTAAGTTTATGTGAAGGTTTATTGAAATGGTGAGTTATGGAGTTGAGTTCTTGGCAAAAACGGTCTTTTGTGTGGTCATTCCCCTTGTTTTCTTTTTGCCCAGGAAGTAAAGAAAAAATGGTGTGCTACCCTCTTTTATTATTGTTTATCCTAACATGCAGGTGGGGGGCTACGTGGGGACTTATTGTCTTGTCAAGATGAAGAAAAGTCTCCCTTGTTTTATTATTTTTCCCTATGCGCAGTGCAGTATGTTGTTGTACATAGGGGTGGACAACGGGCGAGTTCAGGCAGTTTCTAGTTCAAAATAACAAACTGGTCCAAATCGCGGTTGACATTTAAGAGCCCAATTCTGCCCAGTTTTTTGTAACTGTTCAGACGGATTATAGTTTTACGGGTTTGCAGTTTTGCCGGTGGATTATTTCGGGTAAATCTCAAACGATGAACATAAATCATAATAAAAACTTCAAACAACAAAAATAAAATAACAAAACAGATTTGTGAAGAAAAAGAAGAAAATTGAGAGAAGACAAAGAGAACAACAAAGGAGGAAGAGACGGTTTCATCATACATCATTTGTTTTTTTATAGCATAAAAGAGATGAAAGAAAACAAGAACAAGTTATAGATTTGATGTGGTCGGGTTTTTTATTAAAGTTCATCTCAATATAATTGAAGAAGAGGAAGGGAGAAAAATTAAATTTGTGTTAGTAAAAGCGTATGATATGACATGTAGACCTCAAAAGGAAAATTGAATTCTTTTTAAAATAAATAAATAAATAATAATTATATACAGCTGTATCCACTTCATGTAATGATTTACGAGATTTACTTTTTCAGAAAGGAAACATCACACATTTATAACCTATAACTAGAGCATTCATTATCTTGGTAAAGAAATTATTATATTTAATATCCCAATAAAAACTAGTATAATACGTATTTATACCTATGATAATAAAATATGAAAAAAATCTCTGCAATTTTTACACGACAACTAGAGTTTAGGGCGGGTTCGGGTACCCACGAGTTTAAAGTTTTGATCCGCACCCGCCCATTTCAACCTGAGTTAAACTGTGATTGACCAAGTGTCAACTCGTTGACTGATCCAAACCGCCCATTCGATTTTAATTTATGCAGTTTTCACGGGTTTTAGGCGGTTCAGCGGGTCCTGTCCACCCCTAGTTGTACATATCATGTTGAGAGAGAGAGAGATGGAGAGAGAGAGAGAGAGGGAGCAGTGTTAATGGGGTCCACTTGATGAAGATGGTGAGATCCTCCAGGGTGTATCGTGAAAATTCACGAGGAAATTATATTCTCCTCTTTTCCTTTTTCATGTAGGTCCGTTTCCATTCAATGCAGTATATTTCTTTTTGTTTTTCTCCCAAATTAAAAAAGAGAACCGTATGAAATGGGTGAAGGGGTATGCGTTGTATGCATTCTACGTTGGTATTGTTCCTTATTCATGAAAAATGCAGGCCAAGCTATATCCAAAATTGAGGGTCAGCGAGACAGATCAAGTTTATTCATTATGTTATATGTGTATGCAGTGCTACATACGTACCTCTTTCACACAAAAGAAAAGTAAAGACAAAACCTATTCTAAACCTAAACACTAAGTTTTGCATAAAAGTGAAATAAAAAAAAATATTTAAAATAAAAATGATAAATAAATCAAAATAAAAAAATAAACTATTAAATAAAACTAAATTAAAAATCAGATTAATAAAATAATTAAAAAATAATTATTAATTAAAAATTAAAATAAAATCGGTAAAAAATGAGAAATCGGACTGGTATCGAAGTGCTCAAAAAAATAAAATGAATACACCAAAATAATCAGCACGAAATAAACGATTCAGAAAAATACAGCATTTGATCAAATTTCAAAAAATTTTACTCGGTTTAAAGGCTTAAACTGTCCAAAATGCGACAAAAAGCAGTCGAAAATTAAAATGAAAATGCCAGGTTAAACCACATGAAACGTGGATTAATATCACTGACGTTTGCAAGCTCGGTTTTAAAATTTTCCGTCCACTGATTTTACACACAGTTGACTTTTGATTTGACCAATTCAGCTGTAAATCCAATAAGTTTATTCCAGCTGATAAATTGAGTATTATGCGAGATGAAAGACATGATATGCTATGCAGATGATGCAAAAAGATGTGGGATCTTAGGGATAAAAATTAGGGTACGACAGATGCCCTTAGTTAAGTTTCTTCGATCTGGAGATATGAAGATTGAAATCTTCGTCTCGACAAGATCGGAGAGACTTAAATACAAACATGCACAATTTTTGGCCCTAAGATACTACAAGGATGCTTATGATATGATATGAATGCAAGACTCTGAGTTCTCTGGAGAATGAAATCACAGAAGACAAACTACTACAAGCACAGAACAAAGGAAAAACCACAGGGAATAAGTAACAAATCTCAAAGAGACACAACTGAGGAAAGGAAGATATTATGGACATCTGCCTAGGTGACAAAGAGTACCCAGTAAAACTTGGAAAAAGAGGGACAAACCCTAAACAGAGATACAGACATCCGGGAAGGAATCAGATGCAAAAAGTATCACTTTCTGGAAAACAAATCAGAAACATATAGGAAAAACATTAGATGTGGAATGAGACCAAATGTTTGAGAATATAACAGAGACTTCCATGAAAGCATTCAACTTTGTTGTGGAATAACAGGAACATCCAGAAAGCAGAAGCAACTTTACTGGGGAAAGGGTCACAGTCATCAGAAGTTTTGTCAGAAATGCATTGAACAAACCCTGGAAAAGAACAATATAAACCACCAAAGACATTCAGAAGAACGTTGAATGAGACTTTGGAACATAAACAGGCATCAGAGATAAACAGGCAACCATCAGAGATATTCAGGATAACATTGAATAAGCTCTGGGACAAATAGAGATATTCAGGATTACATTGAATAAGCTCCACTGGAGAATCAATAGTCGTCATCCATGAATGGAACTGGATGGAAAAGAGTCACAACATTTAGGAGACCATTGGATGAGATGAGGAGAACTCTAGGAAATACATTAGGGACATTCAAGCAATCATCAGAGGCATTCAGGAAAACATTGAATAAACTCTGGAACATATGAAAACATCAGAGATATCCAGAAAAGCATTGAAGGAGCTCCGAAAAACATCAGAGATATTCTGGAAAACATTTAATAAACTCTGGAGAACATAGCAAACATCCGAGATATTCAGAAAAGCATTGAATGGACTCTGGAAAACATCAGAGATATTCAGGAAAACATTGAATAAACTCCGGAACATATCCAGAAAAAGCATTGGATAAAGAAGGAAAATAGACTAAAAAGATTCAGCAGCTGTTATCCATTGTCAGAAATAAATTGAAAACATCTAGAATATTATTAGATGAAGACAAAGATTCTGAAGCTACATCCGAAACATTCAGCAAAACTTTAAATGTGTGGGAAAAGGTTTTGAAGACATGTCTGGAAGAACACCAGATAAGCAACATCATATTTGGAAGAACATCAGATAAACAAAGTCGTATCTAGAAGAACATCAGATAGACACAAAGGCGTTTTGGAAAAACATCAAAAGAGAAAAGTCATATCTGGAAGAACATCAGACAGACACGATGGATTTTTGGAAGAACATCAGAACAAAGATATATATCCAGAAGAACATCGGATAAACAAGGTCATATGTGGAAGAAAGTCAGATAAACACAAAAGGGTTCTGGAAATAACATCAGAATATAAGGCGCATCTGGAGATTCATTAGACGGTAAAAGAAATGAAACATTGAGAATGCATCAGAATTACAAATGTATATTTGGAAACTCACTGGGAGTAAAACAAATTCTAGAAGGGCATCAGAATCAAAGGGAGTAATTGGCATTAAATCAGATAGGTTCTAGAAAGACATAAGAACAAAAGACTCAATCTGGAAAATCATCAAAGAGACAAAGGCATATCTGGAAAAACATCAGATAAGTTCTAGAAAGACATCAGAACAAAAGACTCAATCTGGAAAATCATCAGAGAGACAAAGGCATATATGAAAAAACATCAGATAAGTTCTGAAAAGACATCATAACAAAAGACTCAATCTGGAAAATCATCAGAGAAACAGAGGCATATCTGGAAAAACATCAAATAAGTTCTGGAAAGACATCAGAACAAAAGAATCAATCTGGAAAATCATCAGAGTGACAAAGGCATATCTGGAAAAACATCAAATAAGTTCTGGAAAGACATCAGAACAAAATACTCAATCTGGAAAATCATCAGAGAGACAAAGGCATATATGGAAAAACATCAGATAAGTTCTAGAAAGACATCAGAACAAAAGACTCAATCTGGAAAATCATCAGAGAGACAAAGGCATATCTGGAAAAACATTAGATAAGTTCTGGAAAGACATCAGAATAAAAGACTCAATCTAGAAAATCATCAGAGAGACAAAGGCATAATCCGGATATTCATCGGATAGAAGATAAAAGAATTATGGAAATAACATCAGAATTGCACATGAGTATCTGGAAAGACATCAGATAACACAAAGATGGTTCTGGAAAGACGTCAGAACATAAAAGAAATATCTGGAAAAACGTCAGATAATACAAAGAGAGTTCTAGGAATACGCAGAACAAAAGACATGTCTGGAAAAGCAATCGAATAAGGAAAGTTAAATCTAGTGGAATGTCAGATAAGACATAAAAGTATTTGTTTGGTAGGTGCCAAGTGAGTTGGACTTTGAGCACAAGGTAAGACATTGATGGCAACACGACATCTGGAAAATGCAAAAGGATGAAACACTCTTGTTATGTATATGTATATGAATTTTGCTATGATATATGATCAAATGCAAATGCACGTGTCGACGACGTGGCTCGACTCTTTTGGGGAGAGGATAAGACTGGAAAGCAGATTCCTCAACACGGAGACCACTACCATTCTGCTTGGGGACTAAAGATTCTACTGCTGAACACATCTTTGCCATACTGGTAAACTGTACCAAGTTGGTGATCCTTATAGGAAGGATAGATAGTTGCTTGGGGATTCTTAAAGTAAATTACCCCAAATTAGCTGATTGTTGTAGTGAACTAATTATTGCTTCAGCTTGTCTGATTCTTGAGATGACTGCTTTACTATGCGCTTGGAAAGCTTGCCTTAGTATGAGTCTTGAAAGGTCTTCTGGATAAACCAATTCTGAGAAGGACTTGCATTTGTACAACAAATCGTGAACTGATTCTCAACAAGACTTGGAAGGAACTTGCCCCTGACAGGATCACTGACCAAGTTTCTCGACTGTTTGAAAATTCCTTGAGATGAAAGTCAGTTTGCAGACAAAGGTATTCGTACAAACATGGTAATCTTAATGCAAAATCAAGCAACTTTTGAAATCAAAATCACTTAGAAAGATGCAAAACATATGAAACATTAGTCAGAACACGGTGGTTCAAGGCACCAAAGTGAAAGGTAAAGCAGAGGTGTAATTCCAAAACCAATGATTTGCAAAGATCTTTTGGAGTTAGTTTACGCAACCTTGCTATAGTATGCTTTCAAAATAAGCTTGCTTCAATCAGGTCTTTTGAGGATTGTAACGTGGACTGATTCACGGTTTATGAAATAAAGATAAATGCCCAAAGTTTATTTGTACCCACCCAATCTTCATGATGATCTTCAGTCCTACGCTCAGTTAACTCGGATTATGAGCTCAGGTTCCCAAAAGGTTGGAAATTGCATTGATGATAGTAATGATGATGGCTCATAAGTCAAGGGAGCCTTGAGATGGTAGTCATTGCTTCCTTACAATATTTGGTTGTTTTTGCCATTGAGGACTTTTCATGGTAAGGATTTAAATATTTCCTCTTTTTATTATCCCTAAATCTTGCTTGATTTGTTTCTTTTGAAGCTTACAGTCAGTTGGATGCCCCAGTTATGCCTAAGTCTTCTTCATAGGTTTTTACTTAATGATTACGGTGAACCATCAATGGCTTTTGAAAGACAACTTCGACATTTGCTTATGTGAACGTTTAAGTGAAGGTTTATTGAAATGGTGAGTTATGGAGTTGATTTCTTGGCAAAAATGGTCTTTTGTGTGGTCATCCCCCTTGTTTTCTTTTTAAGCGGGAAGTGAAGAAAAAATGATGTGGTACCCTCTTTTATTATTGTTTATCCTAACATGCAGGTGGGGGATTACGTGGGAACTTATTGTCTTGTCAAAATGAAGAAAAGTCTCCCTTGTTTTATTGTTTTTCCCTATGTGCAGTGTAGTATGTTGTTTTACATATTATGTTGAGAGAGAGAGAGAGAGAGAGAGAGAGAGAGAGCAATATTAATGGGGTCCGCTTGATGAAGATGGTGAGATCCTCTAGGGTGTATTGTGACAAGTCATGAGGAAATACTATCCTCCTCTTTTCCTTTTTCATGCAGGTCCCTTTCCATTCAATGCAGTATATTTCTTTTTGTTTTTCTCCCAAATTAAAAAAAGAGAGTCGTATGAAATGGGTGAAGGGGTCTGCGTTGTATGCATGCTATGTTGGTATTGTTCTCTATTCATGAAAAATGCAGGCCAAGCAATATCCAAAAATGAGGGTCAGCGAGACAGATCAAGTATATTCCTTATGTTATGTGTGTATGCAGTGCTACATACGTACCTCTTTCACAAAAAAAATAAGTAAAGATAAAACCTATTCTAAACTTAAACACTAAGTTTTGCTAAAAGTGAAATAAATAAATAAAACAAATACTATTTAAAATAAAAAATGATAAATAAATAAAAAAATAAAAAATAAACTATTAAATAAAACTAAATTAAAAATCAGATTAATAAAAAAATAAAAATTTTATTATTAATTAAAAATTAAAATAAAATATGTAAAAATGATAAATCGGACTGGTATCGAAGTGCTCGAAAAAATAAAATGAATACACCAAAATAATCAGCGTGAAATAAACGATTCAGAAAAATACAGCGTTTGGTCAAATTTCAAAATAAGTTTTACCCGATTTAAACGCTTAAATTATCCAAATTGCGACCGAAAAGCAGTCAAAAAATTAAAATGAGCACGCCAGGTTAAACCACGCGAAACGTAAATTAATATCACTGATGTTTACAAGCTCGATTTTAAAATTTTCCTTCCACTGATTTTATGCACAGTTGACTTTTGATTTGAACGATTCGGCTGTAAATCCAACAAGTTTATTCCAGCTAATAATTTGGGTATTATGTGAGATGAAAGACATGATATGTTATGTGGATGATGCCAAAAGATGTGGGATCTTAGGGATAAAAATTAGGGTATGACACCAGGGTTATTATCAGGTCAATGCTATGGAGGAAGACGACACCGACAGTGATTGTGACTTAGGCAACTTGGTCCGTCCCAGGACATGAGCTCACTAATTGGTCTTCTGAAGATATCATTCAAGTCACTCTTCATGAAGAGTAATTTCCTTTGTTTTTGCATATGATAAGTCATATGTCCCCCCCCCAAGACGTAGTGATTCATTGTAGGGCCTCATGTTTGTATTTGCAATGATTATCATGAATAAAGGACATTTTTGCATTCAAATATTTTGTTCCCTGTCTTTCATTTTACTTTTTCAAAATAGCAATGTCTCTTTTTGTTTTGTTTCTCATTCTAAAATAAAACATAAAACATCTATCATGCAGATACATCACTCCAGGTTTCACCAATAACGATTTTGCTATAGCTCAGTGTGACCTCGACAATCTGATTTACCAAGCAGAAGAAGAGGTTGAAGAAGACTATGAACTGCCCTAAGAGTTGGCCAGATTGTTAAAACAAGAAGAAAAGGTCATTCAGCTGCATTAGGAGTCTATTGAGATTGTTAATCTTGGCACTGAGGATGCAAGAAAAGAGGTCAGAATCAGCGCTGCCTTGGAAGAAGGTGTTAAGGGTAAATTGATTGAGATGATGCGAGAGTATGTTGACATCTTTGCTTGGTCTTACCAGGATATGCCTGGGCTTGATACGGACATTGTTGTGCATCGTTTGCCTCTCAAAGAGGGTTGTCCTCCGGTCAAGCAGAAGCTTAGAAGAACTCGACCAGAAATGGTCGTCAAGATCAAGGAAGAGGTTCAGAAGCAATTGGACGTTGGTTTTCTTCCTATTACCAATTATCCTTCATGGGCTGCTAACATTGTGCATGTACCAAGAAAGATGATAAGGTACGAATGTGTGTTGATTATAGGGATCTGAACAGAGCAAGCCCGGAAGATAATTTCCCGCTCCCTCACATCGATGTGTCAGTAGATAATATTGCTCAATTTTCAGTGTTTTCCTTTATGGATGGCTTCTCTGGGTCCAACCAAATCAAGATGGCCCCATAAGACATAGAGAAAACAATGTTCATTACACCGTGGGAACCTTCTGTTACAGGGTAATGCCATTTGGTTTGAAGAGTGTTGGGGTAACTTATCAGCGGGATATGGTGACTCTCTTTCATGATATGATTCACAAGGAGATCGAAGTATATGTTGATGACATGATTGTGAAGTCCCAAACTAAAGAGGAGCATCTGGTTAGTTTGAAAAAGTTGTTTGAAAGGTTGAGAAAATTCAAGTTGAGGCTGAATCCGAACAAGTGTACCTTCGGGGTAAGATCTGGCAAACTTTTGGGCTTTATTATTAGTGAGTGAGGTATTGAGGTTGATTCTACAAAAATAAAAGCAATACAAGAAATGCTTGAGCCAAGAACAGAAAAAGAGGTTTGTGGTTTCTTAGGGAGATTGAACTACATAGCTAGATTCATTTCTCATCTTACAGCTACGTATGAACCAATATTCAAATTATTACGAAAATATTAGGCTATCAGGTGGAATAATAATTATCAGAAGGCTTTTGACAGAATATAATAATACTTGTAGGAACCTCTGATCCTCATGCCTCCAGTACCTGGAAGACCATTGATAATGTACTTGACGGTTCTTGAGAATTCTATGTGTTGTGTACTCAGTCAACAAGACATGACAGGTAGAAAAGAACATGTTATATACTACCTGAGCAAGAAATTTACTGATTATGAGTCGAGGTACTCAATGTTGGAGAAAACATATTGTGCACTTGCGTGGGCAGCCAAGCACTAGAGGTAGTATATGTTAACTCACAGAACCCTGTTGAAATCGACGATGGATCCGATCAAATATGTGTTTGAAAAGCAAGCTCTCACCGGAAGGATTGCACGTTGGCAAATGGTTATGACAGATTATTACATTCAATATGTTACCCAGAAAGGCATCAAGGGTAGTGTCTTGTCAGACTATCTTGCTCACCAGCCGATCGATGATTATCAGCCGATGAAATTTGACTTTCCTGTTGAGGATGTTATGTACTTAAAGGCTAAAGACCGTGATGAACCGTTGTTGGATGAGTGACCTGAACTTGGATCCCGCTAGGGACTAATTTTTGATGGGGCTATTAATGCTTATAGCAATGGAATTGGGGCAATTATCATCACCCCCAAGGGCTCTCATATCCCTTTCACCGCAAGATTGACATTTGATTGTACCAATAACATGTCAGAATACGAAGCTTGAATCATGGGGTTGGAAGAGGCAATTGATCTGAGGATCAAAATCCTTGATGTGTATAGTGATTCAGCTTTGGTTATCAACCAGATCAAATGGGAATGAGAGACTCGTCAGGTCAACCTAATATCTTACAAAGAATATGCCAGAAGTTTTCTTCCATTCTTTGATAAGGTCGAATTTCATCACGTACCCCAGATGGAAAATCAGATGGTGGATGCATTGGCAACGTTGGCATCCATGTATAAAGTGAATCGGTTGAATGGGGTACCTAAAATCAAAATTATGTGCCTCGACAGGCCCGTTCATGAGTTTGCAACAGAAGAAGTGGCAGATGATAAGTCGTGGTTTTATGACATCAAGTGCTTCTTTAAAAGTATAGAGTACCCATCTGGGGCATCCGACAAGGATAAAAAGATTCTAAGGAGATTGGCTGGAAATTTCTTCTTGAATGAGGACATGTTGTATAAGAAGAACTTCGACATGGTCTTGCTCAGATGCATGGATAGACACAAAGCAGACATGTTAATGAAAGAAGTTCACGAGGGCTCTTTTGGTACCCATGTCAATGGGCATGCAATGGCTAGAAAATTGATGCGAACAGGTTATTACTGGATGACCATGGAATCTGACTATTTCAAATATGCTAGGAAGTGTCATAAATGACAGATTTATGCAGACAAGTGCACATGCCGTCTATTCCGTTGAATGTGTTGACCTCTCATTTGCCATTTGCTATGTGGGGCATCGATATGATTGGACGGATTGAGCCGATAGCTTCCAATGGACATTGTTTCATCCTGGTCACCATCGATTACTTCACCAAATGGGTGGAAGCGGCCTTTTTTGCAAATGCCACCAAACAAGTGGTTGCCCGTTTCATAAAAAAGGATATCATCTGTCGTTACGGAATCCCCGAGAGGATCATTACTGACAATGGTTGAAATCTGAATAACAAGATGATGAAGGAGCTATGCCAGAGCTTTAAGATTTAACATCACAATTCTTCTCCATATCGTTCGAAAATGAAAGGCTTTGTTGAGGCAACTAACAAGAACATTAATAATATTGTGTACAAGATGGTTGTAACATGCAAAGATTGGCATGAGATGTTGCCATTCGATTTGCATGGTTATCGTATTTTGGTACGTACCTCAACAGGGGAAACCTCATTCTCCCTCGTGTACGGTATGGAAGCAGTCCTGCCATTGGATGTTGAGATTCCTTTTTTAAGGATCATGACAGATGTGAAGCTCGATGAAGCTGAGTGGGTTCAAGCCAAGCTCGATCAGCCGAACCTCATTGAAGAGAAGAGAATGGCAGCCATTTCTCACAGACGGTTATATCAAATCAGAATGAAAAAGGCATTTGATCAGAAAGTGTGTCCTTGGTGTTTCAAGACGGGTGACTTAGTGTTGAAAAGGATCCTGCCTCCTCAGACAGATCACATGGGCAAGTGGACTCTGAATTATGAAGGACCATACATTGTGAGAAAGGTTTTCTCTAGCGGAGCCTTAATGCTCTCAACTATGGATGGTGAAGGTTTTACATCCCTTGTGAACGCAGACGCAATCAATAAATACTTCACATAAAAAGAGACCCGCTGGACCACAAAAAGAATAGGTCCAGCCAAAACTGGGCATCTCGGCGAACCACAAAAAGAGAAGGTTCGGGCAAAAATTAGGGATAAAAAGAAAAAGAATTGAATAAACACACAAAGTTGAAAATCTGAAAAGGCAACTTTGAAAAAAAAAAGGTATCACAGTGGATTGAAAACCCGAATGGGCGATCCAGGCAAAAGATAGGGATTTGAAAGCGAGAGGCTGCGATCTGCGATCTCATCTCAACAAATGGGAATTCTGAATGATAGGAATCAGTCTAATCAGTCTCTTCAGAAAGCAAAGTATTTGAGAGCGTTGAAGAGATACGAGTCATAGCCGAGTCAGAACTCGATGGAAATCTGTTTCCACATTGCCAATCTGTGCATTTTCCTTTTCTTTGCGCAATTAACTCTTTCAGGAATTGCTTCCAAATGTAAATTCCTATTCACAGGCCGATTTCAATCAATAAAATTTCTTTTCATTCAAAATCTTTTCTCTTGTTTTTATTTTACTATTTTGTTTACAAAAATTTCTGATATTTTGTTAAACATTGCATATGAAAACATTGAAGCTTTACAGAGCGTGCTAAAAACATTTGAAATTGCTTGAAGTTTAGAGTGTCTCGGGTGGTAATCGAGGTTGCATGTAGTACCTGGGATACTATTTTGATGTTTTACCGTTTGCATAATCGTTTTCCTCTCATAGCATATAGTGCACCGCTCAGGAAATTGGAAGCTCGAGAAGGTATGAGTTTCTTATGTATGTCTCCCCGGTAGGGACCGCTAAGGTTTTATCTTCCTCCGCAGAGTACTAAAAGTCCTGACTGTTTTCCCCAGCAAGGATCCAAAAGAGGTCATTTCCCCAGCCAGGGTCGGGGTGGTGTGCTCTCCAAGCGAGTTTGTTTCTCCAGCAGTACAGTGGTTCCTTATCCCTAGTAGAGTAAGGTGACAGATACCTCGAGTTGGACAAGGTTGGTGGTAAGGTAAAAAGTGCTCCTTTCCCCTCACAAGTTATTTTCAACGAGAATTCCCCAGGGATGTCACCATCTTTGCAGAGTAGATCAGATGGCAAGCCCCTACAGGGTAAAGCCCAGTGGTTATTGGCATTTCCCAGTAGTGTGCTCGATATTATTCCCCAACAGAGTAATATGCACGGTATTATTCTCCAGTGGAGTTAGTATCATCGTCAGTTATTAATTTCCTCAGTAGATGGAAACCAGTAGTGGTTGGTATCCCCAACAGGTCAAATCCTAATCATCATTGGCACATTTATGCATCGAGAGCCTGGTAACCCCTTTCCCAGCAGTCGCCTGTTGTTCTTGCTTTCCCCATAGAGTAGAAGTTTAGATGGTTTCTCCAGCAGATTTTATGGCCCCGAAGGCAGTTCTATTCTTTATCCTCATCGGATTCATCTTTGGCTTTTCACCACTTCCCCCGGTGGAGTATTCTTTTTCATCTCATAATCATTGTTGCATTACATCCTCAGACGCGTAGCATTTCCATTCGTGTGGAGCATTACGCAAGTATTCAAACATGCATGCGGAGCATAAGCCAGGATTGGTACTCTTCTTTACAAATCATTTCCCTCATCAGAGACCGATGTAACCCCAGAGAGAGCTACTAGTTTTGTCCCCAAGCATGTGCTTCAACCAACCCTTAGGGACCTAGATTCGTCAATCTTACCATGTGTTTGTCTTCTCTAGTAGAGTTGTCTGTCTGGGACTCTTGTATCCCATTTGTAGAGTTATCTATGCAGAAGTTCTTTTTCCCCGCAGAGTCGTCTCTCTATGAATGCTTGTACTCTCACCCTTCATCCGGGTGGTAGATCAGTTAATCTATCCCCTCAGAGTTATCTAACGATTGGGTGCTAGATCCACTAATATTGATCTTTTCGTGATCTTCGGCTGCGAGTAACACTCGTTTGTCTTTACTTCAGTTTCCTCAATACATCGTCCGTATTGAGATTTAATACTCGTCTGTATTGACCTTAAACACTCGTCCGTGTTTACTTCAGTTTCATCAATACCTCGTCTGTATTGATCTTCAATACTCTTCCTTATTAACCTTAAGCACTCGTTCGTATTTGCCTCACTTCATCAATACCTCTTCCGTATTGATCTTAAACACTCGTCTGTGTTTATTTTTTCTTCAATACTTTATCAGTATTGACCTTAAACACTCGTCTATGTTTATTTCTCTTCTTCAATACTTCGTTCGTATTGACCTTAAACAGTCGTCTGTGTTTATTTCACAGATTTCCACACTCGTCCGTGTTTATCCCCAGTGCAGTTGACACTCATCTGTGTTTATTTCACTTCTTCAATACTTTGTCTGTATTGACCTTAAACACTCGTCCATATTTATTTCGCAAATTTTCAACACTTGTCCGTGTTTATCCCCAGTGCAGTCGACACTCGTCCGTATTGACCTTAAACACCCGTCTGTGTTCATTTTCGTTGCAATACTCGTCTGTATTTGTAACGCCCCGATTTATTTAACCGTATTTAATTATTCCATTTATGTGAAATTTTGTGAATTGTGTGATTTATTGTGTTTCATGTTAATGCATCATGTTTGGGCATTGAGAGTTTTGTGGCATAAATGTGTCACATTTTGAACTAACATCCACTGGTGGAAGTTAGTGTTATTTTGGCTTTTTTTGGTTATGTCACGTTTTGCACTTGACTTCCACTGGTGGAAGATTAGTGCAAAAACTGACCAAAAGTATTTTCAGGCTGATTTTAAAGGTAACTTCCACTGGTGGAAGTTAGTGAGTTTTTGGCCTTTTTTTGAATTGTGTAAATTAAATGAGTTTTACCTGTTAATTGGATAATTTCTCTGATAGGTAAAATATTTGCAATAAATTATAATTTCTTTTCAACTTTTATTTCCCGAAATATATTTCATCGGTATGTTTAAGTTTTATCGCATTTTGAGAGCGTTTGGGAGATATTTAAGCTGAGGGGTATTTTGGTCATTTGGGTAGTAGATATTTTATATAAATAAAAAGTGGAGAGAGAAAAGATAGAAAGGAAAAGAAAAAGAGAAAGAGAAGAGAAAAAGAGAAAAGAAGAGGAAGAGAAGAAAGAAGAGGAAAAAGAGGAAAATCAAAGATTACTCCGTTTCAATCGCGAATAATCGGGTAAGGGTGAGAAGTTTCAATTATATTTCGATTGTATATGTATATGTGTGTGATTGTGTGAATGTTTCCTTGTTTTTTTTCATAGTTTTCACTTTTAGGTCGAAACGGTAGAAATCGATAGAAACCGATGTTTTTACGGACGAAAGTCGGAATAAATTGTGTAGATGTGTCGAGTAATGTTAGGCCGTGATCGAGTATGCTTGTTTTATCGAATTTGGTCGATTTTGTAAGTTTTTGCATTTTTGGAGAATTGAGAGTTTAAGATTCGGAGTGAAATCGAAAGTCGTAGAATTCACGTTTAATGGTTCCAAATCACTACTATATGTTTGGTATGAATGAGTATGTGTTCGTTTCGAAGAAAATAATTGAATCGGTCGGATTTTCGGACGAAAATGCATGAACCCGTAGGGCTGTTAGCAAAAAAAATCTGGTTTTTGCAAAACTTCAAAAATTCATAACTCTTGAACCGTAAGTCGGTTTTGACCCCCGTTCGAAGCGTTGGAAAGCTGACGAGATGTTCTTTCTAGAAAAAATAGTTTTGAGGTCTGTATATGGTTCAATTATAGCAAAAAATTGAAACCGTATTGTTGTGTTAATTTTTATCGTCGTGAATGCGTGCGATTGAGGTGTTATCGTGCAATATGCTTTTGTTATATAACGTATAGCTTGTAAGTGTTGTTATACGATGTGTTGTGGGTAGCCTTATGGTGTGAATCCTAGATTGTGGAATTTATTGTGAATTGTGGCCTTTTGGCAAATAAATGCATTGTTTAAATTAAATGTAAATGTATGTGAATTGTGAAAGAGTTCGTTGCCGTTTAGGTGGTAAAGCGATGCTCGTTGCCGTTTGGCGTAATTGATATGAATGTATATAAATTGTATGTGATTGAATGAAATGAATGCATGATTATATTGTGAATATGTATGCATTTCAAGAATGTCTCGAGTCATTTGCATGTGAAGCATAATGATGTGCATTCTTGTGTTGAGGGATTCTAATGAGAACCCGTTGTAACGTCGTGTGCCCGTGTGGGGTGTGAGCGATGGTTATAGACGATCGTGTGCCTTATACGAAGAGGTGTGAGCGATCGGGTCGTGTGCCTTATACAAAGAGGTGTGAGCGATCCATAAACGTCGTGTGCCTTAAAAATAAGAGGTGTGAGCGATCAGATCGGATAGTGTGCCTTAAAAATAAGAGGTGTGAGCGATTGGAAACATCGTAGGCCCGACGGGGAGTTACATTGGTAACGAGCGATGGTTCCAATGAGTTCCTGAGTGAACTGGTGATGAGACATGAAATGTTGGAAGTCGGTACCCGCATGGCATTTGCATAGAGTCGTTGTGTCGGTCTCTGTGCATTTGCATAAATCATGGATTCATTATGTGTGAGAATTGTGAATAGATGCATTATGTGTGGAAACTCATGAATGGATTAATTGTGTGAATATGTTATTATGTGGGCATAACTGATATATGCTATGTGTTCAGATTGTCGGAAATATGTTATGCATCTGTGGTTTGCTATATGTATTGGTATGTGATGCGTGAGGTGAGAATAACTGTGTATGTGATTTTTATGTGTGTTTGCATATTATTATGCAATCTTGATTTTAGTTGTTATTTCTCACTCTTCTGCTGTTTTATAATGCTCTATGAGGCATTGCAGATTAGTGTTGCTGGAGGTCTTTGGTGAAGCTTATGTCTTCATTCTTTTGTCGGTCGGCTCTGATATGTAGCACCGGGTAGTCGGGAGATTGATTAGGATTATTTTGTGATGTTGTGTATATGCATCTTTATCTCTTGGGAGTTGTATATATACATGATTCTGTCGATAACAGATGAACCTTTATGTGATATACATGTATGATATTCAGTTTTAGATTTTCCGCTTTTATTCTAAAATCTGAAATGTGGGTGTAAGGAACTGAGTTCCTCTGTTGATTGTTACCCCACTGTTGCATATCTTTATGAGCAGGTGTTGTATGTTTTGTTTCAATATAATGTGATTCTCCCTGTCTATGCCATAATAATTTAAATATACTCTGACGAAATTTTATTAAGTGTTTATTATTTTATTATTAATTTTGGGGGTATAGATTGGGGGTGTTGCATTAAGTGGTATCAGAGCAGGTCGGTCCGTCCGGCCAAGTTGTTGAGTCAGTTGGTGTGACAGTTGAATACTGTCGTTATTGTTTGTCCCTTAGTACGTGATAGGTGTGTGGAACACTGTCAGTACTTTCTGGTTTTCTAATCCTTTGTCTGCAGGAGTTAGAATGAGATAAGTGGGGGAGAAGCTTGTACTTCTCCCAGTTGCTTTGGTTGTGTGTCGTTGGTTGCAAGGTTGTGAGTGCTATTTGGACAGTGTTGTTCCGGTTTCAGAGGGAATGCGGAGGTAAGGTTTATGTGAACTAAGGATTTGTGCTTTAGGTAGTTTTGTGCACAGGATGCAAGAAATGCTATTATAGTTTGGTAAAGATGGTTTATGTTCCATCATGATTGTCGGCTGTCTATTGGCAAATTGAGGAACTGATCACCCTTAATCTCTTGTTGATAGCAGACGTGAATTATGTTGGATGGAATAGACGTGTCTTTCCGGCTTTGATAGCGTGTGAAATGAATTGTTTGGAATTTAAGGAAATGGTTACGAGTTGTTTTAATGAGTTGATGAAGATTCTAATATCGGAAGATGAGACGGATTAGAGGTTTTAATATGTTGGTCAGGTTGGGAAGTCATTGAGAGAGAATGATTGGGTTTTATTTAAGGACTGCTTCTCAGAGCGGAGAGATTGAACTTAATTGGACGAAGGTGAATAGTTGAGGTTTATATCTGCTAAGTAAGTAGGAAACTTTTAGTAGATGGGACTAAGATGTTTGTTTTGTCTGTGATGATAGTGTTCTGGGAAATTGGCAGGAAGTCATAGTGATGGGCCGTCAGTTATGCACGGTTTTTAGATGTGTTTTTGGATGGAGCATTAAGGTGTTGTCTTAGAAGAGCTCCAACTTTGTTAGTAACAAAAAGGAATGGATGATTGACGGAATAACAAGTATAACGGTATTGAGATTATGGAAAGCAAAACTTAAAGTTCTGGAGAGGTTTGGAGTCTTTGGAATTATAGAGCATTAATGGGAATTTTGAGAAAACCTTAAGGGTGGATGTAGTATTTGAGAGTTCTTTTGGATTGGTTGTTGCTACACGTGGGGATTTATGGAATTTGGACTGTAAAGAGAAGAAATTGTGTATGGATTGCTAATAGTTGAATAAGGTAATGATTGAGAACAAGTGTCCACTTTCAGGAATAGATAACTGGAATGGTTTGGCTGAGTTTGAGTGAACTTGCAATTGTTTGGAATGTTGGATAAGAGTGGTGAATTGTGTGAGTTAAGGCTTTGATCGATTTGATGTGACTGGTTATGTTGTTATCATCGGAATAGGCTGTTAATTACTCGGTTAAGCTTGTGTGTGAGTAGCCAGTTGCCTAGTGCAAGGTTTTGCAAAAGCTTTGAAAATTGATATCTTTTGGAATTTGGTTGGGCATTACAAAGTACGGTGATGTTGCTTGGTGTTAGTAATGAATCAGTAATGTTTGTGGAGTAGATGAATCGTGTTTTCCATATTTATTTGGATAAGTTCGTAGTGGCTTTGATTGAGGATATTCAGATCTGTTATAAACTCAGAGGAAGAACAGGTAGAGGGTTTGAGAATGGAATTACAAGTGTTGAAAAGAGACGAAGTTTTATGCTAAGTTATTCGAGTGTGAATCTTGGTTGAAAAGGTTAGTTTTCTTGGATATGTCATTTCTGATGATGGTATTTTTATGGATCCATCGGAAGTAGATGTAGTTCTTCATGAGAGGCTCCGAAGTCGGTTAAGGAGATTAGAACCTTTTTGGACATTAGTTGGTTATTACCGGAGGTTATGGAGGGTTTTTCCAATTTAGCGTTTCTGTTACTTCAGTGGACTTGCAAAGGGTGAGTCGTTTGCTTTGGATGTTCATTGTGAGGAAAGTTAAGAGGGTTAAAGTGGAATTTGTCTACGACTCCAGTTTTGATTCTGCGTGATCCTGATGAATCGTTGTGAGGTATTGTGATGTGTCTTTGATGAGTTTAGGTAGTGTGTTAATGCAAGAAAGTAAATTCGTGGCTTATGCTTTACGACCATTGAGGATTCCTAAAAGGATCTATATTATTCAGGATTTGGAATTGGTTGTGGTTGTATTGTGTTGGATAATTTGGAGGTATTATCTTTTTGGTTATGGATTCGAAGTGTTTAGTAATCACAAGAATATTGAGTACTTGTTTGGTCGGAAGGAATATAGTATGAGATAGAGAGGATGGTTGGAATTTGTGATGAGTTATGACTTTAGTTGGAATTATCCCATTGGTGAAGTTAATGTCGTGCCTGATGAGTTAAGTCGAAGGTTTTATACATGTCTGTTTGGATGGATGAGAATTATTTGAGCAGTTCCGAGACTCGTATCTGGTGTGAGAGATAATGCAGTAGAGTGTAAGGTTGGGTATATTAAAAGTGAATAGTGATTTTTGGTGAATATGAGAAAGAGTTAGACTTTGGACGTGAGATTGATAGTTTTGATGGTTACGAGTAATCAGAGTGCGCAGCGGAAGTGTGTTGTGGCACGTTTTGTATTTGCGTGTGTGACTTATAAGAATTCATAGGTTGAACATTGGGAACATGTAGGAATGGTAAGACTATTGGACACTTCAGTATGGAAGTGTTAGGCGAAAGGTTTAAAGATTAATCAGGTACTAATATGTAGTTGGGTGTTTTGGTCGTATGTTCGATTGGTGAATCGTAGCATTGTTGTAATATTGTTGTGTAACAAGGATGTTGGTATTATGGTTGTGTGGAGGTTGTGGAATCGATGTTGTGTCGTGGAACTTGTGTTCTTGTTTGTGTTGTTGCCTCGTTTCCATCATGATGGTTCGAGTGCGTGTAGCTAATTCCTTGTGGTGAATTAGGGGAGTGTTACCTGTGGTGATGGTAACGATCTTGTTGTGTTTCGGTTCAAGAGTGAACCTGTGTGTTCGTAACTTGGGTATTCTTTGAGTTGTGAGTTGGTCGTCAAGTGCATTGTATGGGCATTGCATCTTGTCGTTCTAGTCGTCATCATTGTTGTGTCGTTGTTGTAGTTGTGGTTAGCAAGGTGATTTGCCAGTTTGTGTTATTCGTGATGCGTCTTTGGTTGGCATGTCGGCTTGTTAGTCGGATGCGAGAGTCGTGTCCCGGGTTGTTCGTCTCAGTTATATTTTCGAGGACGATAATTTCTAAGTGGGGGAGAATTGTAACGCCCCGATTTATTTAACCGTATTTAATTATTCCATTTATGTGAAATTTTGTGAATTGTGTGATTTATTGTGTTTCATGTTAATGCATTATGTTTGGGCATTGAGAGTTTTGTGGCATAAATGTGTCACATTTTGAACTAACATCTACTGGTGGAAGTTAGTGTTATTTTGGCCTTTTTTGGTTATGTCACGTTTTGCACTTGACTTCCACTGGTGGAAGATTAGTGCAAAAACTGACCAAAAGCATTTTCAGGCTGATTTTAAAGGTAACTTCCACTGGTGGAAGTTAGTGAGTTTTTGGCCTTTTTTTGAATTGTGTAAATTAAATGAGTTTTACCTGTTAATTGGATAATTTCTCTGATAGGTAAAATATTTGCAATAAATTATAATTTTTTTTCAACTTTTATTTCTCGAAATATATTTCATCGGTATGTTTAAGTTTTATCGCATTTTGAGAGCGTTTGGGAGATATTTGAGCTGAGGGGTATTTTGGTCATTTGGGTAGTAGATATTTTATATAAATAGAAAGTGGAGAGAGAAAAGATAGAAAGGAAAAGAAAAAGAGAAAGAGAAGAGAAAAAGAGAAAAGAAGAGGAAGAGAAGAAAGAAGAGGAAAAAGAGGAAAATCAAAGATTACTCTGTTTCAATCGCGAATAATCGGGTAAGGGGTGAGAAGTTTCAATTATATTTCGATTGTATATGTATATGTGTGTGATTGTGTGAATGTTTCCTTGTTTTTTTCATAGTTTTCACTTTTAGGTCGAAACGGTAGAAATCGATAGAAACCGATGTTTTTACGGACGAAAGTCGAAATAATTGTGTAGATGTGTCGAGTAATGTTAGGCCGTGATCGAGTATGCTTGTTTTATCGAATTTGGTTGATTTTGTAAGTTTTTGCATTTTTGGAGAATTGAGAGTTTAAGATTCGGAGTGAAATCGAAAGTCGTAGAATTCACGTTTAATGGTTCCAAATCACTACTATATGTTTGGTATGAATGAGTATGTGTTCGTTTTGAAGAAAATAATTGAATCGGTCGGATTTTCGGACGAAAATGCATGAACCCGTAGGGCTGTTAGCAGGAAAAATCTAGTTTTTGCAAAACTTCAAAAATTCATAACTCTTGAACCGTAAGTCGGTTTTGACCCCCGTTCGAAGCGTTGGAAAGTTAACGAGATGTTCTTTCTAGGAAAAATAGTTTTGAGGTCTGTATATGGTTCAATTATAGCAGAAAATTGAAACCGTATTGTTGTGTTAATTTTTATCGTCGTGAATGCGTGCGATTGAGGTGTTATCGTGCAATATGCTTTTGTTATATAACGTATAGCTTGTATGTGTTGTTATACGATGTGTTGTGGGTAGCCTTATGGTGTGAATCCTAGATTGTGGAATTTATTGTGAATTGTGGCATTTTGGCAAATAAATGCATTGTTTAAATTAAATGTAAATGCATGTGAATTGTGAAAGAGTTCGTTGCCGTTTAGGTGGTAAAGTGATGCTCGTTTCCGTTTGGCGTAATTGATGTGAATGTATATAAATTGTATGTGATTGAATGAGATGAATGGATGATTATATTGTGAATATGTATACATTTCAAGAATGTCTCGAGTCATTTGCATGTGAAGCATAATGATGTGCATTCTTGTGTTGAGGGATTCTAATAAGAACCCGTTGTAACGTCGTGTGCCCGTGTGGGGTGTGAGCGATGGTTATAGACGATCGTGTGTCTTATACAAAGAGGTGTGAGCGATCGGGTCGTGTGCCTTATACAAAGAGGTGTGAGCGATCGGGTCGTGTGCCTTATACAAAGAGGTGTGAGCGATCCATAAACGTCGTGTGCCTTAAAAATAAGAGGTGTGAGCGATCAGATCGGATAGTGTGCCTTAAAAATAAGAGGTGTGGGCGATGGGGAACATCGTAGGCCCTACGGGGAGTTACATTGGTAACGAGCGATGGTTCCAATGAGTTCCTGAGTGAACTGGTGATGAGACATGAAATGTTGGAAGTCGGTACCGCATGGCATTTGCATAGAGTCGTTGTGTCGGTCTCTGTGCATTTGCATAAATCATGGATTCATTATGTGTGAGAATTGTGAATAGATGCATTATGTGTGGAAACTCATGAATGGATTAATTGTGTGAATATGTTATTATGTGGGCATAACTGATATATGCTATGTGTTCAGATTGTCGGAAATATGTTATGCATCTGTGGTTTGCTATATGTATTGGTATGTGATGCGTGAGGTGAGAATAACTGTGTATGTGATTTTTATGTGTGTTTGCATATTATTATGCAATCTTGATTTTAGTTGTTATTTCTCACTCTTCTGCTGTTTTATAATGCTCTATGAGGCATTGCAGATTAGTGTTGCTGGAGGTCTTTGGTGAAGCTTATGTCTTCATTCTTTTGTCGGTCGGCTCTGATATGTAGCACCGGGTAGTCGGGAGATTGATTAGGATTATTTTGTGATGTTGCTGTATATGCATCTTTATCTCTTGGGAGTTGTATATATACATGATTCTGTCGATAACAGATGAACCTTTATGTGATATACATGTATGATATTCAGTTTTAGATTTTCCGCTTTTATTCTAAAATCTGAAATGTGGGTGTAAGGAACTGAGTTCCTCTGTTGATTGCTACCCCACTGTTGCATATCTTTATGAGCAGGTGTTGTATGTTTTGTTTCAATATAATGTGATTCTCCCTGTCTATGCCATAATAATTTAAATATACTCTGACGAAATTTTATTAAGTGTTTATTATTTTATTATTAATTTTGGGGGTATAGATTGGGGGTGTTGCATTAAGTGGTATCAGAGCAGGTCGGTCCGTCCGGCCAAGTTGTTGAGTCAGTTGGTGTGACAGTTGAATACTGTCGTTATTGTTTGTCCCTTAGTACGTGATAGGTGTGTGGAACACTGTCAGTACTTTCTGGTTTTCTAATCCTTTGTCTGCAGGAGTTAGAATGAGATAAGTGGGGGAGAAGCTTGTACTTCTCCCAGTTGCTTTGGTTGTGTGTCGTTGGTTGCAAGGTTGTGAGTGCTATTTGGACAGTGTTGTTCCGGTTTCAGAGGGAATGCGGAGGTAAGGTTTATGTGAACTAAGGATTTGTGCTTTAGGTAGTTTTGTGCACAGGATGCAAGAAATGCTATTATAGTTTGGTAAAGATGGTTTATGTTCCATCATGATTGTCGGCTGTCTATTGGCAAATTGAGGAACTGATCACCCTTAATCTCTTGTTGATAGCAGACGTGAATTATGTTGGATGGAATAGACGTGTCTTTCCGGCTTTGATAGCGTGTGAAATGAATTGTTTGGAATTTAAGGAAATGGTTACGAGTTGTTTTAATGAGTTGATGAAGATTCTAATATCGGAAGATGAGACGGATTAGAGGTTTTAATATGTTGGTCAGGTTGGGAAGTCATTGAGAGAGAATGATTGGGTTTTATTTAAGGACTGCTTCTCAGAGCGGAGAGATTGAACTTAATTGGACGAAGGTGAATAGTTGAGGTTTATATCTGCTAAGTAAGTAGGAAACTTTTAGTAGATGGGACTAAGATGTTTGTTTTGTCTGTGATGATAGTGTTCTGGGAAATTGGCAGGAAGTCATAGTGATGGGCCGTCAGTTGTGCACGGTTTTTAGATGTGTTTTTGGATGGAGCATTAAGGTGTTGTCTTAGAAGAGCTCCAACTTTGTTAGTAACAAAAAGGAATGGATGATTGAACGGAATAACAAGTATAACGGTATTGAGATTATGGAAAGCAAAACTTAAAGTTCTGAAGAGGTTTGGAGTCTTTGGAATTATAGAGCATTAATGGGAATTTTGAGAAAACCTTAAGGGTGGATGTAGTATTTGAGAGTTCTTTTGGATTGGTTGTTGCTACACGTGGGGATTTATGGAATTTGGACTGTAAAGAGAAGAAATTGTGTATGGATTGCTAATAGTTGAATAAGGTAATGATTGAGAACAAGTGTCCACTTTCAGGAATAGATAACTGGAATGGTTTGGCTGAGTTTGAGTGAACTTGCAATTGTTTGGAATGTTGGATAAGAGTGGTGAATTGTGTGAGTTAAGGCTTTGATCGATTTGATGTGACTGGTTATGTTGTTATCATCGGAATAGGCTGTTAATTACTCGGTTAAGCTTGTGTGTGAGTAGCCAGTTGCCTAGTGCAAGGTTTTGCAAAAGCTTTGAAAATTGATATCTTTTGGAATTTGGTTGGGCATTACAAAGTACGGTGATGTTGCTTGGTGTTAGTAATGAATCAGTAATGTTTGTGGAGTAGATGAATCGTGTTTTCCATATTTATTTGGATAAGTTCGTAGTGGCTTTGATTGAGGATATTCAGATCTGTTATAAACTCAGAGGAAGAACAGGTAGAGGGTTTGAGAATGGAATTACAAGTGTTGAAAAGAGACGAAGTTTTATGCTAAGTTATTCGAGTGTGAATCTTGGTTGAAAAGGTTAGTTTTCTTGGATATGTCATTTCTGATGATGGTATTTTTATGGATCCATCGGAAGTAGATGTAGTTCTTCATGAGAGGCTCCGAAGTCGGTTAAGGAGATTAGAACCTTTTTGGACATTAGTTGGTTATTACCGGAGGTTATGGAGGGTTTTTCCAATTTAGCGTTTCTGTTACTTCAGTGGACTTGCAAAGGGTGAGTCGTTTGCTTTGGATGTTCATTGTGAGGAAAGTTAAGAGGGTTAAAGTGGAATTTGTCTACGACTCCAGTTTTGATTCTGCGTGATCCTGATGAATCGTTGTGAGGTATTGTGATGTGTCTTTGATGAGTTTAGGTAGTGTGTTAATGCAAGAAAGTAAATTCGTGGCTTATGCTTTACGACCATTGAGGATTCCTAAAAGGATCTATATTATTCAGGATTTGGAATTGGTTGTGGTTGTATTGTGTTGGATAATTTGGAGGTATTATCTTTTTGGTTATGGATTCGAAGTGTTTAGTAATCACAAGAATATTGAGTACTTGTTTGGTCGGAAGGAATATAGTATGAGATAGAGAGGATGGTTGGAATTTGTGATGAGTTATGACTTTAGTTGGAATTATCCCATTGGTGAAGTTAATGTCGTGCCTGATGAGTTAAGTCGAAGGTTTTATACATGTCTGTTTGGATGGATGAGAATTATTTGAGCAGTTCCGAGACTCGTATCTGGTGTGAGAGATAATGCAGTAGAGTGTAAGGTTGGGTATATTAAAAGTGAATAGTGATTTTTGGTGAATATGAGAAAGAGTTAGACTTTGGACGTGAGATTGATAGTTTTGATGGTTACGAGTAATCAGAGTGCGCAGCGGAAGTGTGTTGTGGCACGTTTTGTATTTGCGTGTGTGACTTATAAGAATTCATAGGTTGAACATTGGGAACATGTAGGAATGGTAAGACTATTGGACACTTCAGTATGGAAGTGTTAGGCGAAAGGTTTAAAGATTAATCAGGTACTAATATGTAGTTGGGTGTTTTGGTCGTATGTTCGATTGGTGAATCGTAGCATTGTTGTAATATTGTTGTGTAACAAGGATGTTGGTATTATGGTTGTGTGGAGGTTGTGGAATCGATGTTGTGTCGTGGAACTTGTGTTCTTGTTTGTGTTGTTGCCTCGTTTCCATCATGATGGTTCGAGTGCGTGTAGCTAATTCCTTGTGGTGAATTAGGGGAGTGTTACCTGTGGTGATGGTAACGATCTTGTTGTGTTTCGGTTCAAGAGTGAACCTGTGTGTTCGTAACTTGGGTATTCTTTGAGTTGTGAGTTGGTCGTCAAGTGCATTGTATGGGCATTGCATCTTGTCGTTCTAGTCGTCATCATTGTTGTGTCGTTGTTGTAGTTGTGGTTAGCAAGGTGATTTGCCAGTTTGTGTTATTCGTGATGCGTCTTTGGTTGGCATGTCGGCTTGTTAGTCGGATGCGAGAGTCGTGTCCCGGGTTGTTCGTCTCAGTTATATTTTCGAGGACGATAATTTCTAAGTGGGGGAGAATTGTAACGCCCCGATTTATTTAACCGTATTTAATTATTCCATTTATGTGAAATTTTGTGAATTGTGTGATTTATTGTGTTTCATGTTAATGCATTATGTTTGGGCATTGAGAGTTTTGTGGCATAAATGTGTCACATTTTGAACTAACTTCTACTGGTGGAAGTTAGTGTTATTTTGGCCTTTTTTTGGTTATGTCACGTTTTGCACTTGACTTCCACTGGTGGAAGATTAGTGCAAAAACTGACCAAAAGCATTTTCAGGCTGATTTTAAAGGTAACTTCCACTGGTGGAAGTTAGTGAGTTTTTGGCCTTTTTTTTAATTGTGTAAATTAAATGAGTTTTACCTGTTAATTGGATAATTTCTCTGATAGGTAAAATATTTGCAATAAATTATAATTTTTTTTCAACTTTTATTTCTCGAAATATATTTCATCGGTATGTTTAAGTTTTATCGCATTTTGAGAGCGTTTGGGAGATATTTGAGCTGAGGGGTATTTTGGTCATTTGGGTAGTAGATATTTTATATAAATAGAAAGTGGAGAGAGAAAAGATAGAAAGGAAAAGAAAAAGAGAAAGAGAAGAGAAAAAGAGAAAAGAAGAGGAAGAGAAGAAAGAAGAGGAAAAAGAGGAAAATCAAAGATTACTCTGTTTCAATCGCGAATAATCGGGTAAGGGTGAGAAGTTTCAATTATATTTCGATTGTATATGTATATGTGTGTGATTGTGTGAATGTTTCCTTGTTTTTTTCATAGTTTTCACTTTTAGGTCGAAACGGTAGAAATCGATAGAAACCGATGTTTTTACGGACGAAAGTCGAAATAAATTGTGTAGATGTGTCGAGTAATGTTAGGCCGTGATCGAGTATGCTTGTTTTATCGAATTTGGTTGATTTTGTAAGTTTTTGCATTTTTGGAGAATTGAGAGTTTAAGATTCGGAGTGAAATCGAAAGTCGTAGAATTCACGTTTAATGGTTCCAAATCACTACTATATGTTTGGTATGAATGAGTATGTGTTCGTTTTGAAGAAAATAATTGAATCGGTCGGATTTTCGGACGAAAATGCATGAACCCGTAGGGCTGTTAGCAGGAAAAATCTAGTTTTTGCAAAACTTCAAAAATTCATAACTCTTGAACCGTAAGTCGGTTTTGACCCCCGTTCGAAGCGTTGGAAAGTTAACGAGATGTTCTTTCTAGGAAAAATAGTTTTGAGGTCTGTATATGGTTCAATTATAGCAGAAAATTGAAACCGTATTGTTGTGTTAATTTTTATCGTCGTGAATGCGTGCGATTGAGGTGTTATCGTGCAATATGCTTTTGTTATATAACGTATAGCTTGTATGTGTTGTTATACGATGTGTTGTGGGTAGCCTTATGGTGTGAATCCTAGATTGTGGAATTTATTGTGAATTGTGGCATTTTGGCAAATAAATGCATTGTTTAAATTAAATGTAAATGCATGTGAATTGTGAAAGAGTTCGTTGCCGTTTAGGTGGTAAAGTGATGCTCGTTTCCGTTTGGCGTAATTGATGTGAATGTATATAAATTGTATGTGATTGAATGAGATGAATGGATGATTATATTGTGAATATGTATACATTTCAAGAATGTCTCGAGTCATTTGCATGTGAAGCATAATGATGTGCATTCTTGTGTTGAGGGATTCTAATAAGAACCCGTTGTAACGTCGTGTGCCCGTGTGGGGTGTGAGCGATGGTTATAGACGATCGTGTGTCTTATACAAAGAGGTGTGAGCGATCGGGTCGTGTGCCTTATACAAAGAGGTGTGAGCGATCGGGTCGTGTGCCTTATACAAAGAGGTGTGAGCGATCCATAAACGTCGTGTGCCTTAAAAATAAGAGGTGTGAGCGATCAGATCGGATAGTGTGCCTTAAAAATAAGAGGTGTGGGCGATGGGGAACATCGTAGACCCTACGGGGAGTTACATTGGTAACGAGCGATGGTTCCAATGAGTTCCTGAGTGAACTGGTGATGAGACATGAAATGTTGGAAGTCGGTACCCCGCATGGCATTTGCATAGAGTCGTTGTGTCGGTCTCTGTGCATTTGCATAAATCATGGATTCATTATGTGTGAGAATTGTGAATAGATGCATTATGTGTGGAAACTCATGAATGGATTAATTGTGTGAATATGTTATTATGTGGGCATAACTGATATATGCTATGTGTTCAGATTGTCGGAAATATGTTATGCATCTGTGGTTTGCTATATGTATTGGTATGTGATGCGTGAGGTGAGAATAACTGTGTATGTGATTTTTATGTGTGTTTGCATATTATTATGCAATCTTGATTTTAGTTGTTATTTCTCACTCTTCTGCTGTTTTATAATGCTCTATGAGGCATTGCAGATTAGTGTTGCTGGAGGTCTTTGGTGAAGCTTATGTCTTCATTCTTTTGTCGGTCGGCTCTGATATGTAGCACCGGGTAGTCGGGAGATTGATTAGGATTATTTTGTGATGTTGTGTATATGCATCTTTATCTCTTGGGAGTTATATATATACATGATTCTGTCGATAACAGATGAACCTTTATGTGATATACATGTATGATATTCAGTTTTAGATTTTCCGCTTTTATTCTAAAATCTGAAATGTGGGTGTAAGGAACTGAGTTCCTCTGTTGATTGCTACCCCACTGTTGCATATCTTTATGAGCAGGTGTTGTATGTTTTGTTTCAATATAATGTGATTCTCCCTGTCTATGCCATAATAATTTAAATATACTCTGACATAATTTAAATATAATGTGATTCTCCCTGTCTATGCCATGTCTTAGCTGTTTTGTTTGCTATATTCCCTAGAGGAGTCGTATGTTCCCCTGCAGAGTGCAAATTTTTGGTTCTTTTGGTATTCAATCTCCTTCCACCTAGAATGTCTGAAAGGCGTCACTCTTCATACCTTCAGGTTCAAGTTGATTGAATAGGGGCAGTTGTTGAACCCCGAAATTTGCCCTTTGTTTTTTAACCTTAACTGGCATATGTTTGCACCCATACGCATTCCATATAGATTTAATCATGCATGTGCATTGATTTCTAAGACATGGGATCACTGCGTATTTATGGAAGTTCAGAACTTTCTTCATTTCAGATAGTGTTTCAGTAGCACTCAAAGCTAAACAGACTGTTGTCAAAGTCTTCGAGCATTTATTTTGCTCAGCGGATGGTTTAGTGATCGCATAATCAAGAGCAGAGAGCACAGAGTTCATACGATTTTGTTTTAGACATG
The DNA here is from genome assembly GCA_022829125.1 of Lathyrus tuberosus. Classification (NCBI taxonomy): domain Eukaryota; kingdom Viridiplantae; phylum Streptophyta; class Magnoliopsida; order Fabales; family Fabaceae; genus Lathyrus; species Lathyrus tuberosus. Next base: position 7,978,197 of record JALAZF010000280.1, read on the forward strand.
TTATCTATCATGTTTCAGACATTATTCAAGGGCTTTATCAGTGGCTGAAGTTCAGATGTGAAGCCGGACTCAGAACATATTGCAACAGGGTGATTTTTCATTTTTGTCTTGATGTAACCGATTACCCAAATCATGGTAATTGATTACACCCTCTCCATAAGGCGTCATTTTTCAAATTTTTGAGCATGTAATCGATTACATCAAGTGATTTTTGCCAAAAAAAAAGTAGGTTTTCAATACTGTAGCAGTTTGTAACTCATTTTAATTGCTTGGCTCAATTCTATACCAGTGGAAGGATCTAGATGATGCAAATTAATTTCATTTTCCCTCCATAATTCAAATAATTTCCACTCCTAATTCCAAACCAAAAATTCAATCCTCATTCAAATCCAATTTCCAAACCTCTTTGAGCTCCAAGCCTAATTGCTATTTAAACCAATTTGCTCCATTTCAAGAGGAATCAAATCATTTTTTTTTGCATAATTTATGAATTTACTCTCAATTCTCTCTCACTTTGTGCAGAACTTTTCACTCTCAATCTCCATTTTCATATTCATCCCTAACCTCACCAAAGCTCCTCCATTAGAGTTAACAAATTCTTCACTTAAGTTTGTTAATCCTTGAGCTAAGCCTTCATCACATTGCTCTTCCATTAGTCAATTTTGCAGTAGAAGTTGATTTGGATATAGATCTTAATTTTGGAAGCAATTTCTTGAAGTGATTTTGAAGCAATTCTAGCTTATTGCATTGTTCTTCAGCTTTTCTTGTGAAGAATCTCTTGGATCTCTGGTTTTATTTGCTTAATTCATCAAGTTTTGTTTGCAACAATTACCAAAGCAAATCTCAGCTTTGTAGGTTGGTGATTCTTAGATCCCAGATTATTTTAGCTTATTTTGCAACTTTCACAATGTAGATCCTTGTGATTTTTGTGTGGATTGATGCAGTGATTCAATTGCTTGGTGTTGTTGATTGTTTGATTGATTCAATAAGTGTCTATTTTCTCATAATTGATGTGATTTTCGTGTACAATTGCATGCTATTACATGTTGCATTTGATCATTGAAGTGATGCTGGAAAATTGCTTCTGAAAACTGATTTTCTTCTATTTCTACAGGTGTAATCGATTAACACATATGGTGTAATCGATTACACCCTTGCCTGCGCCTGTTTTTCAGCTTTTGAACATGGTGTGATCGATTACACCTGATGCAAAATGTGTTTTTGGCTTGTTTTTGAGCTTATTTTAAGTTCATTTCCACTTCTAATCTTCATGACATGATGTATTTGATATTTGTAGAATTTTCTTGAGTTGTTTAGTCTTCATTTGCAGTGCGTATGCAAATCTTTGATACATGATTGTTGATTGTGTTATTGTTTGCATTCTTGAAGCACATTCATGATGCTCACTTGTTTATATGTTAACATTTTCTTGTTGATGTTACATATTCATGATGGTTAATGATGATACGGGCACGTACACATTGTAGATTGTTGAATTGAATACGATGTGTATAGTGTGTCACGAGCCTTAAGTACGTCGGAAAAGATGGGCGGGGTTTTTTCTTACCTCTTCTTAGAGTATTTTGTACGTGATACGTTTGGATCGTTTGTACAAATTATTTGCTCTTATCGTCATAGACTTTAGTACGATACGCATCACAAACCAATTCAATTCACTTCTTTAAAACACTTCAACAAATTCAAAGTATTTTGTCCTTCGGGATTTTTCTCTTCAAACCATTTTTAGAAAGGGCGTGTTATTTCCATTCTACCACAAACAGGTAACGCGTAAGACTCCCAACAACGAGCGGCAAACACCTAAATTACTAGAACGTTAGCATTGTCCATAAAAAACACTAAGCAACCCGTGGTCCCACAAACTACGGACGCTCTGATTTTCTGATTCCTGTCGAGAATACGTAGGCACAAGGGCCTTAATCCTTGGTGAGAAACCTTCCCTTCCACCCGTAGTTCTTCGAACTACAATGACTCTGACTTTTCCATTGCACGAGGGAATACGTAGGCATAGGATTACGAGATCCTATCGAGTCCCCTTTTGTTTTTTCTCCCTTTTCATTTTTGCACTCCCTTAGCATGTAGGCTTTAAATATACACACCCTTTGATTAGAACGACAAGAGTGGATCCTGTTGAGTACAACGGACGGGAGAGGTGTTAATACCTTCCTCTTGCGTAATCTAATCCCGAACCCTGTATTTGGTTGTGAGACCATGTTTTTTCCCTTATGAGGTTTTCTCGATGTTTTCCTTTCCCCGCTGGGATAAATAAAGTTCGATGGCAACTCTGTGTCTTCATCGGGTGGTTTTTCGCGGTAGCGACAGCTAGCGACTTTGATGGGGACTATGGTTTCCTATGAGAGTCAATCCTAGCTCTTGTTTGTTTTCTTTTGGTGTTTATCTATATGCTTTCCTTGCTTATTATTTTGCATGCATTGCATTTTGTTTCGCTCACCCCATTATTCTGGATATGGTTGTGTTGTTGGGAGGGGTTGTTGCTGAGAGATAAGTCCATTACCCAGGCTTGAGCATACATATAGGATTAGAGTGGACTTGTGTTGGCATGCGTAGTATTTGATACGTATAGTTGACGTGAGATCCACGTTCAGACGAGGTTTTCTTAGATATGCTTTGTCCTACATGTTTATGCAATAGCCAGAGTGTTTCCTTGAGGGCTTACGACTTTGAAGATTGTTCATTGTAAATCAATAAAGGCCTCCTTGAGGAGTAATAATGCCAAACAGGAAATTATGAATGTATTATTATATCTCAACCTGAGAGCCCGTGAGACTGAGGACCTATTTGGAGCCCATGTCCAAGATTAGAACCCACATGTGAGAAGGGATGGGTTTTTGCAGGAAACGTTGACCTTCATCCTACCCGGTTTTCTGGTGTTATTGTTAGTGCAAACTTTTGATCTTGGTTTTCTAGTTTTCTCATCAAAGCATACTTTTGAACCTGTTATGTTCAACTTGTTCCGTATCAGTGCAACAGATATCCAGAATTTTACGGGAGTCGTGATCCCATGTCTTTGCATTCATACCATCATATCATTACTGCATTTTAACCCACATGTTTCTTTATTTCCAAGGGTTATCTTATCTGTGATTCTAGTTGTCTAAGCTTCTTCTTCAAATGGACACTGGTAGGAAGCAATTCCAAAAACGAGAAAGAAATAGAGAATGAAATGTTACCCCTAACCAAAAATACGGTTGTTGCTTTGATGTTCTTCAATTCTTCTGCGTGTTATTATGTGTATATAACTTCGAATCCGTATTAGTTTCATCTCCGCTGCTGCCCTCCTTCAATTCCTCTGCGTGTTTAATTTTATAGGCTCAAGAGGATTAAATGCTGACTTCGAATTAGCTACACAAGATTATGCTCTCGAATGCGGTTTTAGAAAGAATTTTCATGGTTGTCTTGATTATGATCGTGTGATGAAATATGTTTCCATTTTCATTCTGACATGCTTGATTGTGTCTGATAAATCAATGCTTGCCATAACTTCTTTGATGATTCTTGTTCTTTGACTTTTTTTTCACATGTTTAGAACCAACAATAACAATGGACACTTTATTGCCATTGGAATCAACAATTTCCTTGGCCACTTTCCCAGTCTTAGGATTAGCAACACTCATTGAGAATTCCCTCCACTTTGTACCAACAATATCCTTGAAAACTTTCCTTGTTTTGGGGTCAACATTATCCTTGGTGACTTTTCTCTCCTCAGGATCAACATTATCCTTGGACTTTGGCTTCCTCTTTCTTGAAACAAAGTCATTTTCATACTCAGTTCTTATTGGTGAGTAATGAAAATATTCAACTCTTTTTCTGATCCTTTGAGGCAAAATAGGCAAAAACCTCCAGTGAGGATTCTTTCCTTTTAGTAAATCACTCCAGGAAAAAGTACATGTTTTATTGCCCAATTTCTTGATGTCTCTTTCTCCTAGCGATAAAACGTTGCTTGCATATTCCCATTTATTCTGTTGTACTTTCAATATGAACGATTCTCCATGATAATCAGTCTCATTGCTATCACAAACCAATTCAAATGATAATTCAAAGATTACATCATTTAGAATTGAATGATCGGAGATGTCTAAAGCTGAGACTGAGGTGTCGCTTCCATGCAAGTCATCAAGCTTACTGAACAGATAAGAGGCACCCCATTTTAGTAACTTGTGATTAGTACTCTGACTAATCAACTACACATTGTTGTCAAGAGCTATACCCTTTTTTTGCAAGCATTAAAACCTTTTCTTCAATAGTGAAGCATGAGTATAATCTCAAAATTGTTAACTTATTGAACTTTGAGCTGATGGACATTTTTATAGGCATTTTAGGTCGTTTTGTGGGTCCAAACCACTGCCAAATAATATATTAGTATCCACATATGACATCTTAATTCTAGGGATACAAGCACTGCTCTCTACCAAGAAAGCAAATCGTCCACTTTCTCTATCATTAAATGCTGCCAAAGCAGCTTGTTTCTATGAAGGAATGTAACCTTTACCATATCGTACATAGCAGTCATTTCCAAATCTCTGACAGAGAACATCATCGAGAATATTTCCAATTGACCAAGAACTACCACTAGACTGATATAATATCATCACTCTTAGCTCAATACTTTTAGCTTCAACAAGGATCTTTTCAAGAAGTTGCAGTTTTCCACTTGCTTTTATTCCAATATCTAAATGCTCTTAAACCGGCAGACCTCTAGTGACCAAACTACTCAGTGATGGGTTGAGGAGATAAGGATGGTTTTGTGATGTAAGCTCCTTGTAATGTGATGGTCTTGTGATGACAATGGAACCAAACGTCTTGTAACTTTTTTTGAATTCAATGATAAGTAAAATTGCATATCTCTTCTTTTGATCTTGAAATGGTACTAGTGGCATGATGATGTACTTGACCTTGAAAACGATCTTTGAGTAAAAGGATTAAGATGGTTGAAAATGATGTATGCCCTTGACTTTTGTAACTTGAACTTCAAGCAATTCTCGTAAACTTCTTTCAACTTTTGATGAACAAAATACACGCCTAGAGAAATTTGATGAACTAAAGGACTATGATCTGCAATCTTGAATGATTAAACTTGAGATAATGCTTAAAAACTTTGAATGATGCATGTCGTTGTTATTTGGATTCCAAATGATCCACTTGAATGATCTTGAACTTGAATAAACCATTTTATCACTTAAATACCAAGAAATCCACTCAAACATAAATCAAATTCTAGGGCAAAATAAGTGCTTAAGAACTTGATGTCACTTGCATATTCTTGAATCCATGAATCCATTAGCCTTCCATGTCGTGCTTGTCTTAAGAATCATAATCACAAAAGCAATCACATTTCATTTGATGAGATCTTAATCCATAAAAATGAGGGCACATTTCTCCTTCATCTCCTCTTAAAACCAAAGTACCCTAACAAGAGCTTGCCAACACCACAAACACATACAAACCCTCATGACCTAAACCCTAGGGGATCATGGCCAAAGGCCAAATGATCATCTAAAGGAAAATAAAGAAGCAACACAAAGCTAGGTACAAGAAAATAAACAAGGTAGGACAAATTTGGGGTATGACAGAGGCCTCAATCGCGTATGGTCACTCAACCACGCCCCCAGGATACGCGTATCACCAGAAAGGGATGAAAACACAAGCTTATACTTATACACGTATGGGAAGGCCCATACACGTATAAGACCATCCAGCCAGGCCCCTAGTTACGCAGCAAAAGCCTTATGCGTATGGCTCCAGCTGGGCCATACGACATACCCAGGGCCATACGTTTATCAGACTGTGAAAAAAACAGCCATACACGTATAGGTGGAGGCCATACGTGTATGGCAGAGCCCATATCTAGAAAACCCCAAATTGTGTCTATTTAGCTTTAAAAACGTGAATTTTCAAGGGATAGAAGATTTTTTAGTACAAAGAATGTGTTTTGTAGGATGGAGCACTGGAGAATTCGTGGTGGATCAAGGATTTCATGAACTTTAGTGATTGAAGACCTATTTTCTTTCATTAATTTGTAATGTCTACACTTTTATTTCGTTTTTCTTAATGACTATGAGTAGCTAAACCCCCCAATGTTAGGGTGTGTTCCTGGTTCGGATTTATGATACAATTTTGAGTTAAACCTTTTAATGACTTTATTTTGATTATATGTGAGTTGCTTACTTTTTGTTCTTAAAGCTTTCACTCTCGACAAAATTGGGTTTGATATGTGGTTAACACTTAGGTCTAACAGCTATTGTTAACGCTTAATTGTGAGTATTTCATAGTAGATATCATCTATGCCTAGGGATACCATGTGGAAATCGAAATATTCTTGATTAAAATAATGTTTAATTTCATATGTAATTCACAATGACCCTAGGGATTAATTTGAATTATTAAAGGTTTTCTCACTAAGGACTTGGGAGTAAACACCCTGTAGGACCAGTACTCTGTATTATTTAACTAAGTCATTACAAGATCAGATTACTGTTGTTGATGAATCCAATCACACATCTTCCCTAGCATGTTCACACATAATCATTTTTAAATTGTTCATCTGCTTTATTTACTTTTTATTGCGTTTTAATTTCTACTTTTCAAAACCCCAATCCAAAACCCCCAAAGCTTTCGTTTAACTAGAGTACAATCAGAACATTGTATCATCAAGAAGTTCTTTAGAACAATATATGGGATTTCGCATTTATTACTGCATTGTCAGATTAGTACACTTGCTAATTTACCGATCAACAACAATTCTTTCAAGAGGATATACTCTAGGTGATGTTTTCATGCCGACCCTAACAGATATACACCTCGCATGCCCGCGTTATGCAACCATAGTTCATATCTTATGTTTGTTCTCTAGACTCAGGTATAGAGTCTTTCCCACAATGTGTTTGAAGCAATCAGAGTATACATACCAATAGTACAGGGAAACAACATAATAGATATAGGATAACAATGGCTATAACAAAAACAAAAGATAAAAGGAAAGTCAAAGAAATAAAGCCAACACTTAGCACAAAACAATTAGACTAAGCTTGACTCTTTCTTTTAGATAACCAGGGTCTCTAACAGAGTCAACAACTGTCGCGGTACAAAAAATATGACCGTGAACACATCGCATGTTCGAAGTGATAAATAAAGTTGTCACTAAACTTTATTTATTTCAAAAAAGGGAAAGGAAAAATAATAATAAAACTTTCAAAATATGACAAAGATGTGGTCATCACAACCAAATCAATTTCGGGAGTCAATTATGCGAATGAAATACATTATCGTAACCGAATTTTCTGATATCCTTAAAGAATTATATCTTCCCCGTGAGAAAGATTTCTATTTTATTGAGTTGTGTGCATTCAAGATCAGCCATGATGACTATTCAAGATCAGCATGATGACTATTAAATCTTAAAAGAAAGAGGCTAGTGTTAGGGGAGGTTAGTATAACGCATTCGTCAAATGCTCCAAATAATTTGGGAGGTTAAAATATAGGAGTATCATGATTTTAAAGAAGAAAATTTTGGGCCGATACCATAGCTAATCTCAGTTTTCAATTATTGTTTTGACACCATTAATTTAGATTAATGTCATTCTAGCATTAAGTTCTATGATGATTATATCCATGGAGTAAATAAAAAGAAAAAGATAAATAAATAAATATTTATAAATAAATAAATAAAACATTTATTACTCATATACAGCTGGAATGAAATAGTTGAAGCAAGTTGTTTCAACTGAATTTATCATATTAATACTTAATCAGTGACAGTGAACTTGAATTACATTGTCTTCAAAAAGCAATAAATCATTATGTTACATAAGACCTAGAGCTCAGTTATACACACAAATCAGGAAACTAATCTAAGCTTTCTTTGGAGATTTCCTTGCCTTGGAAGGTGACTTGGGAGTACTTGTGGCACTTTCAGTCCTCTTGGGCAAAAGCACTGGGTTGATGTTAGGTAGAACACCACCATGAGCAATGGTAACACCAGCAAGTAATTTTCCAAGCTCTTCATCATTCCTCACTGCCAACAACAAATGTCTTGGACTGATTCTATTCTTCTTGTTGTCACGTGCAGCATTTCCAGCTAACTCAAGAACCTTCACATGCACAAAATTCAAAATTAGGGTTTCAAACTCAACTCTTGATTTAAATCAATTAAGAGTGATTAAATAGAGAAATTAAAATTTACCTCAGCAGCGAGATATTCGAGAACTGCAGCTAAGTAAACAGGAGCACCAGTACCAACACGTTGAGCATATCTACCCTTCTTCAAGAATCGGCTGATTCTTCGGACTGGAAATTGAAGTCCAGCTCTGACGGATCTGGTCACTGACTTCTTCCTTGGTCCTCCTCCTTTCCTTTCTGCGGCTCCTTTCTTGGTCTTGGTACTTGCGTCCATTTCGAACCCTAGATTCTAGCTGTGATTTCGGTGCTTTGTTAGAATTGGATGTTGATGAGTTGTGATAGCTTGAGATATGAAATGTTGTTGGCAAGATTATATACTATAGTAGTGTTTGGAACACCGTGGCGATCCTCGTGGGATTTTTAAAATAAAGAAACTGTGACGGCTCGCGTGGAATATATCTACGGGTGAGGATTATCTACGTGGCGATCCGCGTTTTCTAAAATGTACTACCTCCGCTCCTTTTTAAGTGTCACTTTTTGATTTTTTACACATACCAAAAAAGCTAATCAACATTACTACTTTTTATACAATAATTATCTTTTTACCTATAATACCCCTACTTATTTATTATATTTATTTTACTTTTTCTCTCTCTTCAATAAATACATAGGGGTAATTTTGATAAAAGTACAATTAATACTTCCTTGAACTTAACAAGTGACAATTAAAAAGAAACAAAAAATTATTCTAAAAGTGACACTTAATAAGGAACGGAGGGGGAGGGAGTACCAATGAATGCCTTTATTCCACTAGACGTCCACTTTGTAACATTTGGGCACTTTCCATTTTAAAATGAGGAAAGTTACTTCTCACGACCTCAATAAATCCATAATCCATAATGAACTAGTATTACATATTTAAAAATCATTTTTTTATAATCATTCAATATATTATTAAGTAACATGAATAAATAATAACAAGGATTTATATTTTAATCAAATTAACTTAATTAAATGATTGATATTTTTTATGTTATTACTCCATTAAATAATAACAAGGATTTTATGTTATTCCTGTAATATGAATTTTTAGACTTTTCCTTCTTACTCTTATCTTGTTTTGAGGTATTTGATTGCCTTTTATAGTTGA